>JAVGWX010000010.1:92205809-92548309 GCA_036924085.1 Ariolimax columbianus | reverse complement strand
TACAAGCCACGTTCAGGTGCGACGTTCAGGTGTAGCGTTCAGATGATCACAACAAACAAATCCAAAACACCAGTTAGTAGGAATCTTAGGGTACGAGGACGACCAAGTAAGACAGACAAACGTGTGGTCCCACAATGGTCCTACAATGTTGCTGTAAGATGTGGTCCCACAATGTTGCTGTAGTGGTCCCACAATGTTGCTGTAAGATGTGGTCCCACAATGTTGCTGTAGTGGTCCCACAATGTTGCTATAAGATGTGGTCCCACAATGTTGCTATAGGATGTGGTCCCACAATGTTGCTGTAAGATGTGGTCCCACAATGTTGCTGTAGTGGTCCCACCACTATTATGTGCTATGAAATCAAGTTGAGTGTGATATAGATCGAGCGAGATGGGCCAGACCGCAGCAGCATACATAACTTGGTGTGATGTGTTTAGGATAATGATGGTGCCATTGATAAACCAGGCCTGTTAAGATGAAAGGGTCCATATTCCGAGCGTTGAACAGTATGTTAAAGATACGCAGTCTGTTTTGTAAACCAGCAAACGAAATCTGCGGTCTGTTGTGCTCAGTTAACTTGTTGGTAATAGATACCTTACTGTAACTGTACGTCGGCTAAGTCTGCATCTCCTAATGTTGACTTTTTTCTGAGACGAAACCCAACAAGTGGATTTGATCATAACGTACTTGCTTTGATTGATTTGTGAGGTCCATGATCGATCCACATGGTCCATGTATGCCAAAGGTCAGGCTTGCAAACGGTCAATGTCTATATCTACTTTTTGATTTCTGGACATACACCACCCTCGTCAGATTTCTACAGCTTTCCGTGGAATCATATTTTGTTAACGTCACAAGGCCGCATACCATGTTTGTTGTGTATGTTGTCCTTCATCTGCCTATCAACGCTTAACGGCCAAACACACCTGGCATATCATAGCCGCAGCGTATCCACTTTCAGCCTACCCATTTAAATGGCTCATACTTATGTAAGTCCACTTTATAAATGAATCATACTAATGCAAGTCCACTTTATAAATGGCTCATACTTATGTAAGTCCACTCTATAAATGACTCATACTTTGTAAGTCCACTTTATAAATGACTCATACTTATGTAAGTCCACTCTATAAATGACTCATACTTATGTAAGTCCACTCTATTAATGACTTATACTTATGCGACCACTTGATAAATTGGTGTCTTGTGTAAGTCTCCCATATAAATGACTCATACATGTAAGTCTCCCATAAATGACTCATACATGTAAGTCTCCCTAAATGACTCGTACATGTAAGTCGCCCATATAAATGACTCGTACATGTAAGTCGCCCATATAAATGACTCATACATGTAAGTCTCCCATATAAATAACATTCTTATGTTGTTGTTACGGATCCAGCAGCATCCGAATTCTCGTCCTTCGGCCCAATGCCATATAATGGTATCTGCACGTGTTAACAGCTGTTGTCTAGTACCATTCAAAATGTTCCCTTTTTCTGACCACGGAGGAAGAAGCATTTTCCTAAATTCATTGAGCGCTGAGAACTGATGATGACCAACGGTTTCATTTGGGTGTATACACAGCTGGCACTCAGGAGTGTATTGTGGTTGGATTCTGTTCAGATGTGTGTTTAGTGGGATGTGTTGGGTTCTGTTCAGGTGTTTGTTTAGTGGGATGTGTTGGATTCTGTTCAGGTGTTTGTTTAGTGGGATGTGTTGGATTCTGTTCAGGTGTTTGTTTAGTGGGATGTGTTGGATTCTGTTCAGGTGTTTGTTTAGTGGGATGTGTTGGATTCTGTTCAGGTGTTTGTTTAGTGGGATGTGTTGGATTCTGTTCAGGTGTTTGTTTAGTGGGATGTGTTGGATTCTGTTCAGGTGTTTGTTTAGTGGGATGTGTTGGATTCTGTTCAGGTGTTTGTTTAGTGGGATGTGTTGGATTCTGTTCAGGTGTTTGTTTAGTGGGACGTGTTGGATTCTGTTCAGGTGTTTGTTTAGTGGGATGTGTTGGATTCTGTTCAGGTGTTTGTTTAGTGGGATGTGTTGGATTCTGTTCAGGTGTTTGTTTAGTGGGATGTGTGGGATTCTGTTAAGGTGTTTGTTTAGTTGGATGTGTTGGGTTCTGTTCAGGTGTTTGTTTAGTGGGATGTGTTGGGATCTGTTCAGGTGTTTGTTTAGTTGGATGTGTTGGATTCTGTTCAGGTGTTTGTTTAGTTTGATGTGTTGGGTTCTGTTCAGGTGTCTGTTTAGTGGGATGTGTTGGGTTCTGTTCAGGTGTTTGTTTAGTGGGATGTGTTGGGTTCTCAGTCAGAAAATGGTGCTCTGATCCTTTCTTGTGAGTGGATTTACACGGTCATTTGGACTGGGGCTTGCCATGTCTGTAGACCTCCCTTCCTGTGTTTCCCATGGACCATCTGTTCAGGCAAGTTTCCTTGTCTGCTGTTCTTATGAGCTGTTTGACTTAAAGTTGTTTCTGTGTGTGGCTGTTCTTGTCTTGATCCCTCCTTTGCTAGTTTTCTACCTTGTCATTGCCAAGTGTGCTGGAACGTCCAATGATCCACTGCAGAACTATTTTTACAGCACTGGAAGTGATAATGTGGTCGATGCCTAGAGATATTTGGAGAAGGTCAGGTCTACAATGATCAGCAACTTCTAATGCTTGAAGAGCTGACATTGGATCTGTGAAAATAACAAAGTTTTGAGCCGTTGAAGGGAAAGCATCAACAACTATCCTCAGATCGTATAAAGCAGCTTCAAGTGCAGTGATCTCAGCTTCAAAGTTGGAGCAAACCTCCCTGCAAGCATTAGACAGTTCATCAGAGAATCCGTCCGGGTATTTTATTTAAACGCCATAACCTGCTTTAATGGTGGCTTTAAGCGCATATTCATCAGTATATCCATGTATCCATTCATCTGGATGGGCATCAATAGCTCTTTGAGCTGCTCGAATGAGAGTACTTGGATCTGAACTTTTGCTTGTGTTTCTGGTGTTTTAACAAATGCTTGTGGGGGTATGTCTTTTACTGCTCTCTGTAACTCTTGTCTTATTTCTGGGAGGTGGTCTCTGTCTTTGATGTCACTAAGATGGTGAAGTTCAAACTTTTGTTTAATTCTGTTTTTTGGCTGCCAGTTTTCTACAAGGAGTCTGTTGGGATGATCCCGTTTCATTCTGCTACGTGGCTCATAAACTTCCATAACTGCTTTATCCCTCCGCATCTCAAGGGGTTCCACTTTTGTGTGGATGTCGTAAGTTGGTGTTGTCTTCATTGCTCCACTGACGAAGCGTAGAGCATTATTTTGCACAATGTCCAGGGATTCCAAGTTAGATTTTGAACAAGTTGTAAGGAGCGCACTATTATATTCTATTGCTGAGCGCACATAACTAAGGTATAAGCCTCTCAAAGTATCCTTGTCTGATCCCTATCCTTATCTGATCCCTATCCTTATCTGATCGCTATCCTTGTCTGATCCCCATGATGTAGCAGAAAGCCTCTTTAAGAGCTGTAGACGTCTCATATCTTCATTCTTCACATTCTGGATGTGATGCTTGAGGTTGAGTTGTCGGTGAAGCATGACTCCAAGATATGTGGAGTGTTTGTGGCTGAGTTGTCTGTCAAGCATGACTCCAAGATATGTGGAGTGTTTGTGGCTGAGTTGTCTGTCGAGCATGACTCCAAGATATGTGGAGTGTTTGTGGCTGAGTTGTCTGTCAAGCATGACTCCAAGATATATGGAGTGTTTGTTGCTGAGTTGTCTGTCAAGCATGACTCCAAGATATGTGGAGTGTTTGTGGCTGAGTTGTCTGTCAAGCATGACTCCAAGATATGTGGGGTGTTTGTTGCTGCGTTGTCTGTCAAACATGACTCCAAGATATGTGGGGTGTTTGTGGCTGAGTTGTCTGTAAAGCATGACTCCAAGATATGTGGAGTGTTTGGGGCTGAGTTGTCTGTCAAGCATGACTCCGAGATATGTGGAGTGTTTGTGGCTGAGTTGTCTGTCAAGCATGACTCCAAGATATGTGGGGTGTTTGTGACTGAGTTGTGTGTCAAGCATGACTCCAAGATGTGTGGGCTTTATTCTCTAATCAATTGGTGTTCCTCTAATCTCAAAATTAAGTTTTGTTTGGCAACTTTGTGGCTCTCGGTGAAGATGATATACACTGTCTTTTCACAGTTGATTTTCAGTTTCCATGTTTGGCAGTAGTCATGCAGTCTGCTCAGGTCTCCATGTTTGCCAGTAGACGTGCAGTATCCTCAGGTCTCCATTTATCCTTGGGATAAGGGATGAGCCTTTTGGTAATCCTTCTTCTAAAACTTCTATAGAAGAGATCGCATCCTTCACCTTCGTCTGGATCGTTCGCTCAGCCATGAAGTACTTTATGCAATTGTAGAGCTTACCATGAATTCCCACGTTAAACATTTTTATCAGAAGACCTTTCCTCCAAACACAATCGTAAGCCTGTTTGTAGATAAAAAAACAAAAAAATTGGCCACTGTATTCTTATTGTTCTAGAAGCCATCATTTATTCTTTGTCTTAGCCTAAAAAGCTGGTCTTCTGGGCAGCTACCAATAATTATGTAAGTTTGCCATATACATTACCTATATTTAGTTTCCCATATAAATGACTATATATGTAAATCTCCCATATACAAAGCTGATACTTATTTAAGACTGCTGTATAAATGAATCAGAAATATGTACAACTCAGACTTATGTAAAACTCAGACTTATGTAAATTGCCAGTAAAACAAACTCAGGCTTATCTAATTGTGCTATATAAGTGACTCAGACTTACGACACTCCCGCAAAACTAACACATACTTACAACACTCTCCCGTAAATCTAACGTATACTTACAACACTCTCCCGTAAATCTAACGTATACTTACAACACTCTCCCGTAAAACTAAGGTATACTTACGACACTCTCCCGTAAATCTAACGTATACTTACAACACTCTCCCGTAAAACTAAGGTATACTTACGACACTCTCCCGTAAATCTAACGTATACTTACAACACTCTCCCGTAAATCTAACGTATACTTACAACACTCTCCCGTAAAACTAAGGTATACTTACAACACTCTCCCGTAAATCTAACGTATACTTACAACACTCTCCCGTAAAACTAAGGTATACTTAGAACACTCTCCCGTAAAACTTATGTAGTTCTCTCCCAAAGTCATTTCCTTGTCATTCTCCTGTAAATGTGTTTCAGACTTTTGTATGTGAAACTAATAGATCTTAACATTTTATGAGTCGAACTGCTTGTCTCTTCTCCTTTCTCATATCCACTCCTCCCCCACCCTTCACCCCACACAGACACACTCCTCCCCCACATTTCACCCCACAGACACACTACTCCCCCACACTTCACCCCACACAGACACACTCCGTTTAGTACCTTTCCTGGACGATTGTAAAATAATTGAATCACACAAGACTGAACCTGTGTTTGCGAGCCTGACCTGCTTTGTGTGGGACATTCGTTCCCGAATATCTTGTAATGTATGTACAGATGCATGTCGACCCAGATGTACTATTTTACCACTAACAGCCACACTCTCCACTATCCAGGCTTGATCCCCGAGGAGCAATCTCTTGTTAATGACACATTCGAGTTTCGCTTTCCCGTTGTGCAGAGTAAGTAGCAGATGGAGAGCCAGCCCACTGTCTCATGATTGTCATAAGATTGTGTTTTCAGCTCAACGTCTCATTATGTGCTAACGTGGTCAGGGAGCATGAGAGAGGCAGCTGTTATTCTTGACCGTTTGGTCCAACATATACGCCAATGGCAGAAGTGACCAACGTTTTCTTGAAACAAGTTGAACAAATAAGACTTTAGCAATATTAAGATACAGCTACGTTCTAGCCCAACACGAGTTGGTTAAGTGTTGTTGGTCACCCAGGTCACGTAAGTACGGCTCAGATCAGATCTGGTGACATATATGTACGTCCAGGTCACGTAAGTACGGCTCAGATCAGATCTGGTGACCTATGTGTACGTCCAGGTCACGTAAGTATGGCTTAGATTTGTAACAGAGACCTACAGGACATTGCAGAACTATTGGCGTCAAGAGGCGGTGGACTCCAGTGGTCTGAATGAAGGCGTGGCCATCTCTATCGCGAAGACGTCACCGAGCTATGGACAGATCGCGCAGACAACAATCAAGTTTAGTCCGTCCACCAGGAAAACATCCACATCAGAGAGTGTAACTCGCTTCTAGAAACACACGAGTTAAGGGAATGGAAAACTTGCCAAGCCAGTAGTCAGTAAGGGGCCAAGTTGACTATTCTCTTATCTTCAGTTTTTCATACAGCGAGGCACATTATTAACACGAAGGGCGCTGGTTCAAGTCTAGACTTTCTTCAATCAGCGATGTGAAGGTCGCTAGTTCAAGTCTAGACTTTCTTCAATCAGCGATGTGAAGGTCGCTAGTTCAAGTCTAGACTTTCCTCAATCAGCGATGTGAAGGTCGCTGTTTCAAGTCTAGACTTCCTTCAATCAGCGATGTGAAGGTCGCTAGTTCAAGTCTAGACTTCCTTCAATCAGCGATGTGAAGGTCGCTAGTTCAAGTCTAGACTTTCCTCAATCAGCGATATGAAGGTCGCTAGTTCAAGTCTAGACTTCCTTCAATCAGCGATGTGAAAGTCGCTGGTTCAAGTCTAGACTTCCTTCAATCAGCGATGTGAAGGTCGCTGGTTCAAGTCTAGACTTTCTTCAATCAGCCTTGTCAAGTGTAGAAACTAGTGCCGACTGATTGCAAGAAATGTCTGCAGTTTTCAGTCACACCAAACGTTTGACAGAGAAGATCATGGATAGAAGTAGTTGTGTGATAGATCGATACGCAGATATCAGTCTGTTATATAGAGATAACATGGTTGGTCTTGTTAGTTATTGTGACAGCTATAGTTAGGTGTAAGTTATTGTGACATCTATAGTTAGATGTAAGTTATTGTGACATCTATAGTTAGATGTAAGTTATTGTGACATATATAATTAGATGTAAGTTATTGTGACAGGTATAATAAAGTAAGGTTGCTACACCTATATCGATAATAATTGCCGAGTCAAAGCGGATGAGTTCTGAGAGCGGTAATCAATCAATGCAGTTATTTGTTGACTCTCCAAGTGATATTACACATGCAGGATTCCCAAGACAATACGCACATGGTAGTGATGTCTGAGATTATTACATTTGTTCCTTGACAGAGACGTCCATCTGGCATCACGTGACACGATCTGTTTAGACGAAACGTTACCTCCTCAGAGGAGACCGTCTGCTCCTGCCTCCATACAACTATAATAAGGATATTGGTTAATTCTTGTATATTTGCCGCCCTCCTCAGGTCCCCCCAAGATAACACAAGCTCCCAGAAACAAGAAAGTCTCAGAGGATGGCACCGTTAGCTTCATCTGCAAGGCCTCAGGAAATCCCGCTCCAGCGTTTCATTGGGAACGTGCAGGCAAGAAAATCAACGACAGGAGGCAGCGCTTCGAGATTAACGACGCTCCACATATTTCTGTACTTCGGATTAAACAGGTCAAGGCCGGTAAGGATGACGGCACGTTCACCTGCGTGGCGAACAACGGCCTGGGAGAGGCCAGGTCGGACGCGTCCCTCAAGATCTACGCTAAGTTGGAAGGTGGTGACGGTAGGTGATCGCTGTCTTCTTTCTCAACCATTGACCAATGTTTATATGTGTCGTCACATCCGTCATGCGCAGTCATCACGAAACTCATTGAACAGTCATGAATCAGTGGACTTCTAGGGTTCATTTCATTATGACCTCATTCCTTCCTTCCTCCCTTCCTTCCTTCCTTCCTTCAATCCTTCCTTCCTTCCTTCCTTCAATCCTTCCTTCCTTCCTTCCTTCCGCCCTCCCCCTTCCTCACTCACTCATTCAGTCTCTCACCTACCTACCTCCCTCCTTTCCTTCCCTCTCTTCTGTAGCGTTGCTCACTATTGTATTCCTTGACCTCTACGAGGTGCGTCTAAAGCCTGCATGGAAACTCTGCCCCCACCCCCCCCCCCCCACCCCATGTACAGGCTTCAGCCATCGACTTAGGGCCCTTTCTACCGTAGAAGGGACTAAACCACGTAGCCAACCACCCCTTCCTTAAACCTGCTGTCGGTGGGGAAGTGTACATATATATCTCACTTAATGCTCTCCTTAGCAGCATTCTGGTCGTGAGGGGATCCCTGTCCCACCAACTATCAGACCCCTTCCTCGCCAACTATCAGACCCCTGCCCCACCAACTATCAGACCCTTTCCTCACCAACTATCAGACCCCTTCTTCACCAACTATCAGACCCCTTCCTCACCAACTATCAGACCCCTTCCTCACCAACTATCAGACCCCTTCCTCACCAACTATCAGACCCCTGTCCCACCAACTATCAGACCCCTTCCTCACCAACCATCAGACCCCTTCCTCACCAACTATCAGATCCCTTCCTCACCAACTATCAGACCCCTTCCTCACCGACTATCAGACCCTTTCCTCACCGACTATCAGACACCTGCCCACCAACTATCAGACCCCTCCCTCACCGACTATAAAAGACCATTATGTAAGTAGCCCACCTGACACGGATGACCATGGACACACTCACTGACCTGGCTGGTTTCGAGACGCCCCTGTGCTGTTCCTAATCAAGTCCCACGCTAGTTAGCTACTTTACTGACATAGACTTGTTTCGGTGTTCTGGACCAGTCAGCTACTTGACTGACATAAACCTGTTTGGGATCAACCGATTCGAAGGTGGACTTCGTCCACGTGTACAGCGTACAGGGGGCGATGGAAGGCCCGATGCAGTTCGGCGAGGAGGCGCAGAACAAGGATACCGACGGTTGTAGAACGACCCTGGGTGAAGCCAAACGATTCTGGGCGACGTTTTGTGCCCAAGAGAGGCTTGAGTCTAGCCAGTAGCACGTGGGCAAACACCTTCCCCGGCACCGAGAGTAGTGTAATAGGCCTGTAATTACTGCAGTCTTTGCTACTCCCCTTTCCTTTGTACAGAGAGACGACGATTCCATCGCGCCAGTCAGTCGTGACGTGTCCCGTCCTCCATACTTGCAGGAATCAATGATCGAGGGCAGAGCTGATCGGGTCGATGGCGTGTTCCAACAGCTCCGGTGGGATGTGATCCGGGCCTGCTGCTCGTCCATCTCTGAGTTTCCGGAGGGCAGCAAGGACTTCAGCTTTACTACTGGCGAGGGGAGATCCAGCAGACAGATCGGGACATGTCGTTGCTGGTGGGTGGTTAAGAGCACACGTTTAGTGATCCTTCCACCTGTTCGCTTCCTCCTCGTATGGCAAGCACATGAAGCCGTCGGTCTTATTGATGAACTCTTGTCTCGTTCTGCTTGCCTCCAGGGCGGAGGAGCCTGACAGGCGGGTCTGAGGTCATGAGATTTGAGACCAGCTTCGACTTAGTCAGCAATTTCGTTGAGAAAGCGTTCCTTGCCTGCCCTGGCCGCCCTTCGGAATTGACCTTTCAGCCGTAGTGGAGTGTGTGTTTAATGGATAACAATACGATTAGCTAGAAGAGCAAATACGAAAATAACTTGAGAATGGCTGGAGTAAGGCTAAGTTAGTCAAATCTTGATTGGAATAACGCTAAGTTTAGTCACATCTTGAATGGAATAAAGCTAAGTCTAGTCACATCTTGAATGGAATAAAGCTAAGTCTAGTCACATCTTGACTGGAATAAAGCTAAGTTTAGTCATATCTTGACTGGAATAAGGCTGTTAAGTCACATCTTGACTGGAATACTTCAACATATGTTTACCACAACTATAACACACGTTTACCACTGCTACTAGAACACAAGTTTACTACTACTAAAACACAAGTTTACTACTAATACAACACAAGTTTACAATCACTTCTACAACACAAATTTAACACCATAACTACAACACAAGTTTACTACTACTACTAAAACACATGTTTACTACAACACAAGTTTACTATTACTACAACACAAGTTTACCACCACTACTTCAACACAAGTTTACTACTAATACAACACAAGTTTACAATCACTACTACAACACAAATTAAACACCATTACTACAACACAAGTTTACTACTACTACTACAACACATGTTTACTACAACACAAGTTTACTATTACTACAACACAAGTTTACCACCACTACTTCAACACAAGTTTACCACCACTACTTCCACACAAGTTTATCACCACTACTACAAAACAATTTTACTACAACTACTACAACACAAGTTTACCACCAATACGACAACACAAGTTTACTACTACTACAACACAAGTTTACTAATTCTAAAACACAAGTTTACTACTACTACAACATAGGTTTACTACTACTACAACACAAGTTTGCTACTAATACAACACATGTTTACTACAACACATGTTTACCACTAATATTACAACACTAGTTTAATACTACAACTACAACACAAGTTTACTACTACTTAAACACATGTTTACTACAACACAAGTTTACTACTACTACAACACAAGTTTACTACCACTACTTCAACACAAGTTTACCACCACTACTACAAGGCAAGTTTACCACCACTACCACAACACAAGTTTACTACTACTACAACACACGTTTGCTACTACTACAACACAAATTTACTACTACTACAACACAAGTTTGCTACTACTACAAAACATGTTTACAATGACTACTGCAACACAAGTTTACCACTACTACAACTAAATTTTACTACTATTTCAATAGAAGTTTACTACTACTACAACACAAGTTTACTACTACTACAACACAAGTTTAGTACAACACATGTTTACTACTACTACAACACAAGTTTACTACTACTACAACACAAGTTTACTACTACTACAACACAAGTTTACTACAACACAAGTTTACTACAACACAAGTTTACTACTACTACACAAATTACCTTCTACTTCAACACCAGTTTACTACTACTTCAACACAAGTTTACTACAACTTTAACACAAGTTTACTACAACTTTAACACAAGTTTACTACAACACAAGTTTACTACTACTACAACACAAGTTTACTATTACTACAACACAAGTTTACTACTTTAAAACAAGTTTACTACTACTACAACAAATGTTTACTACTACTACAACAAATGTTTACTACTACTACTTCAACACATGATTACTGATACTACAAAACAAGTTTACTACTACTACAACAGAAGTTTACAACTACTACAACACATGTTTACCACTACTGCAACACAAGTTTAGTACTACTACAACACAAGTTTACTACTACTGCAACACAAGTTTACTACTACTACAACACAAGTTTACTACTACTACAACACAAGTTTACTACTACTACACAAATTACCTACTACTTCAACACAAGTTTACTACTACTACAACACAAGTTTACTACTTTAAAACTAGTTTACTACTACTACAACAAATGTTTACTACTACTACTTCAACACATGTTTACTGCTACTACAAAACAAGTTTACTACTACTACAACACGGCTTTGCTACTACTACAACACATGTTTACCACTACTGCAACACAAGTTTAGTACCACTACAACACAAGTTTACTACAACACAAGTTCACTACTACTACAACACAAGTTTACTACTACTTCAACACAAGTTTGCTACTTTAAAACAAGTTTACTATTACTACAACACAAGTTTACTACTACAACACAAGTTTACTACTACTTCAACACAAGTTTGCTACTTTAAAACAAGTTTACTACTACTACACCACACGTTTACTACTACAACACAAGTTTACTACTACTACACAAATTACCTACTACTTCAACACAACTTTACTACTACACAAGTTTACTACTACTTTAACACAAGTTTACATCTACTACAACACAAGTTTACTACTTTAAAACACGTTTACTACTACTACAACACATGTTTACTACTACAACACAAGTTTACTACTACAACACAAGTTTACTACTACTACACAAATTACCTACTACTTCAACACAACTTTACTACTACACAAGTTTACTACTACTTTAACACATGTTTACTGCTACTATAACATAAGTTTACAACTACTACAACACATGTTTACCACTACTACTACAACACGGCTTTGCTACTACTACAACACATTTTGACTACTACTACTACAACACATGTTTACTACTACTACAATGCATGTTTAATACTACTACTACAACACAAGTATACTACTACTACAACACATGTTTACTACAACACAAGTTTACCACTACTACTACAACACAAGTTTACTACTACTACAACACATGTTTACTACAACACAAGTTTACCACTACTACTACAACACATGTTTACTACTACTACTACAAGACAAGTTTACTACTACTACAACACATGTTTACTACTACTACAACACAAGTGTACTACTACTACAACACTGACGTGCTACTACTACAACACAAGTTTACTACTACTATAATACAAGTCTACCATTACTACTACACACGTTTACTACTACTACAGCACAAGTTTACTATGACTACAACACAGGTTTACTACAACATAAGTTTACCACTACTACAACACATGCTAACTACTACTACTATAACACAGATTTACTACTACGACTACTACATCGACTAACTACTACTACAACATAGATGTACTACTACTACTACTACTACTACTACTACTACTACTACTACTACTACTACTACATAGACTTACTACTACTACTGCAACACAGACTTACTACTTCAAGAACATATATTTACTACTTCAAGAACATAGACTTACTACTTCAAGAACACAGACTTACTATTTCAAGAACACATACTTACTACTTCAACAACACAGACTTACTACGTCAACCACACAGACTTACTACTTAAACAATACAGACTTACTACTTCAACAACCTAGACTTACTACTTCAACAACAAAGACTTACTACTTCAAGAACACAGTCGTACTACTTCAATAACACAGACTTACTACTTCAAAAACACAGACTTACTACTTCAAGAACACAGACTTGCTACTTCAAGAACACAGACTTGCTACTTCAAGAACACAGATTTACTACTTCAACAACCTAGACTTACTACTTCAACAACACAGACTCAATCATTGTGTTCCATATCCTGCAGTAGTAATCAATGTTCTCCATTTGGAGTCAATGTCCTCCATGGGCAGTCAATGTCCTCCATGGGTAGTCAATGTCCTGCATGGGTAGCCAATGTCCTCCATGGGTAGTCATGTCCTGCATGGGCAGTCAATGTCCTCCATGGGCAGCAATGTCCTCCATGGGTTGTCAATGTCCTCCATGGGTAGTCAATGTTCTCCATGGGTAGTCAGTGTCCTGCATGGGTAGCCAATGTCCTCCATGGGTAGTCAATGTCCTCCATGGGCAGTCAATGTCCTGCAACCTTAATCAATGTCATCCATGGATAGTCAATGTCCTGCGTGGGTAGTCAATGTCCTCCATGGGCAGTCAATGTCCTCCATGGGTAGTCTATGTCCTCCATGGGCAATCAATGTCCTCCATGGGTAGTCTATGTCCTCCATGAGTAGACAATGTCCTCCATGGGCAGTCAATGTCCTGCAATCTTAATCAATGTCCTCCATGGGCAGTCAATGTCCTGTAATCTTAATCAATGTCATCCATGGGCAGTCAATGTCCTCCATGGGTAGTCAATGGTTTCCATGGGTAGTCATTATCCTCCATGGGTAGTCAATGTCCTCCATGGGTAGTCAATGTCCTGCATTAGTAACCAATGTCCTCCATGAATAGTCAATGTCCTGCATTAGTTATCAATGTCCTCCATGGGTAGTCAATGTCCTCCATGGGTAGCCAATGTCCTCCATGGGTAGCCAATATTCTCCATGGGTAGTCAATGTCCTCCATGGGTAGCCAATGTCCTCCATGGGTAGCCAATGTCCTCCATGGGTAGCCAATGTCCTCCATGGGTAGCCAATGTCCTCCATGGGTAGCCAATGTCCTCCATGGGTAGCCAATGTCCTCCATGGGTAGTCTATGTCCTCCATGGGCAATAAATGTCCTCCATGGGTAGTCTATGTCCTCCATGAGTAGACAATGTCCTCCATGGGCAGTCAATGTCCTGTAATTTTAATCAATGTCATCCATGGGCAGTCAATGTCCTCCATGGGTAGTCAATGTTTTCCATGGGTAGTCATTATCCTCCATGGGTAGTCAATGTCCTCCATGGGTAGTCAATGTCCTCCATGGGTAGTCAATGTCCTGTAATTTTAATCAATGTCATCCCTGGGCAGTCAATGTCCTCCATGGGTAGTCAATGTTTTCCATGGGTAGTCATTATCCTCCATGGGTAGTCAATGTCCTCCATGGGTAGTCAATGTCCTCCATGGGTAGTCAATGTCCTGCATTAGTAACCAATGTCCTCCATGGGTAGTCAATGTCCTGCATTAGTTATCAATGTCCTCCATGGGTAGTCAATGTCCTCCATGGGTAGCCAATGTCCTCCATGGGTAGCCAATGTCCTCCATGGGTAGCCAATGTCCTCCATGGGTAGCCAATGTCCTCCATGGGTAGCCAATGTCCTCCATGGGTAGCCAATGTCCTCCATGGGTAGCCAATGTCCTCCATGGGTAGCCAATGTCCTCCATGGGTAGCCAATGTCCTCCATGGGTAGCTAATGTCCTCCATGGGTAGCCAATGTCCCAGTAACTGCCTCCGCTTGCTTTCCTTTCAGAAATTCTCTGTTGAAAGTCTTGTGAAACCTGTTTCACTTCCTGCATCAGTACACTCATACAGTAATCGCCTGGATATCACATTCACAACTCATCGTGTCAAATGTCCCAGACATTCTCTCTCCCTCAATACTTGACATGTTCAAGTTTTCTCTCCCTCTAAAGTTGACGTGTTCACATCCTATTTTTCTCTATACTTGACATTACCTCGCCCTCTATACTTGAAATTACCTCGCCCTCTATACTTGACATTACCTCGCCCTCTATACTTGACATTACCTCGCCCTCTATACTTGACATTACCTCGCCCTCTATACTTGACATTACCTCGCCCTCTATACTTAACATTACCTCGCCCTCTATACTTGACATTACCTCGCCCTCTATACTTTACATTACCTCGCCCTCTATACTTTACATTACCTCGACTTCTATACTTGACATTACCTCGCCCTCTATACTTGACATTACCTCGCCCTCTATACTTGACATTACCTCTCCCTCTATACTTGACATTACCTCGCCCTCTATACTTGACATTACCTCTCCCTCTATACTTGACATTACCTCTCCCTCTACACTTGACATTCTCTCTCCCTCTATACTTGACATTACCTCGCCCTCTATACTTGACATTACCTCGCCCTCTATACTTGACAGATGTGCGATGTTACCGCACTTTTCACATATGTCGTATATTTAATCAATTCCACAATCAATCCCACAATCAATCCCACAATCAATTCCACAATCAATTCCACAATCAATTCCACAATCAATCCCACAATCAATCCCATAATTAATCTCACAATCAATCAATTACGCCATATATGGCTGTATTATATTCTTTACATGACGATGCAGCCAGACCCATACAAAACCTTCCATAGACGACTCTTGCGATTTGCTGTACAGGTTACAGCAAGTTTGCTCCCCAATCAGGCCGTGGGAACGCTCGGGTGTGAATAAGTATAAATAAAAGTAAGAAACAACAAAGGAAGTTATTGAACAAATCCAACAATGCTAGGATTAAGAAATATCCTGGTGAGGTGAACTAGTCTTGGAAGTGAACTAGTCTGTAGGTGAACTAGTCTGGGAAGTGAACTAGTCTGGACATGAACTAGTGTAGGAGGTGAACTAGTCTGGGAAGTGAACTAATCTGGAGGTGAATTAGTCTGGGAGGTGAACTAGTCTGGGAATTGAACTCGTCTAGGAGGTGAACTAGTCTAGGAGGTGAATAATTCTAGGAGGTGAACTAGTATGGGTGAAAGTTGAACTAGTCTCGGAGGTGAACTAGTCTGGGAGGTGAACTAGTTTAGGAGATGAACTAGTATGGGTGGAAGGTGAACGAATCTGGGATGTGGGTGAACTAGTCTAGGAGGGGAGCTAGTATGGGAAGTGAACTAGTCTTGGAGGTGAAATAGTCTGGGAGGTGAACTAATCTGGGAGGTGAACTATTCTAGGAGGTGAACTAGTATTGGTGAAAGTTGAACTAGTCTCGGAGGTAAACTAGTCTGGGAGGTGAGCTAGTATGGGAGGTGAACTAGTCTTTGAGGTGAACTAATATGGGAGGTGAACTAATTTGGGAGGTGAACTAATTTGGGAGGTGAACTAGTCTGGGAGGGAGGTGAACTAGTCTGGGAGGTCAAATGACAACTTGAACAATGTATCCGGAGTGGGTTCGGTAGCTGTAGAGATGTCATGCAGTCCCGAGATTTAGTTGTGGTGTCAGGTTTCAGGCTTGACATAGAGTGCTTCACTCAGACACCAACATCCGTCCGAAGAACCTCTTGAGAGAACTTAATGAAATAGGTGGGGGGGGGGCGCCGGGGGTTGAGGGGGCGGGGCTGTGAGAGAGGGGCTGGGAGAGCGGCGCTGTGAGAGAGAGGCTGAGAGAGCGAGGCTGTAGAGAGGGGCTGTGAGAGAGGGGCTGGGAGCGCGGGGCTGGGAGCGCGGGGCTGTGAGAGAGGGCTGGAAGCGCGGGGCTGTGAGAGAGGGCTGGAAGCGCGGGGCTGGGAGCGCAGAGCTGTGAGAGCGGGGCTGTGAGAGGGGCTGTGAGACCGGGGCTGTGAGAGCGGGGCTCTCAAGGTCACTCTTTCACCCACAAATAGAATGGGAGACACGAGCTGGTGCTGTCACACACATCCACTTGGTGATGGACATCTGGGTGGGGCGAGAGAGCAGGGAGGTGTACGGAAAACATGCCATCCCTGATGTAGATTAATGCCAGATTAGAAAGTCTGCTGGCGTACACAAGCAGTGTGTACACAGATACACAGTACACATGCAGTATGTACACAGATACACAGTACACATGCAGTATGTACACTGATACCCTGTACATAAGGTGTATGTACACATATACCCAGTACACATGGTATATATACACATATACCCAGTACACATGCAGTGTGTACACAGATACCCAGTACATATGCAGTGTGTACACAGATACCCAGTACACCATTGTGTCAATGCTAACATATCTTCAGCCCCGACTCTCACTCTCTTTCACACCCCCCCCCCCCCTTCCCCCTTTCAATCTCTTCTTTCCTCGCCCTCCTCTCTCACTCTCTTATTTCCTCTCCACCTCTCTTACTTCCTCGCCCCCTTTCCTACTCTCTTACTTCCTCGCCCCCTTTGTCACTCTCTTACTTTCTCGCCCCCTTTGTCACTCTCTTACTTTCTCGCCCCTTCTGTCACTCTCTTACTTCCTCGCCCCCTTTGTCACTCTCTTACTTCCTCGCCCCCTCTGTCACTCTCTTACTTTCTCGCCCCCTCTGTCACTCTCTTACTTTCTCGCCCCCTCTGTCACTCTCTTACTTCCTCGCCCCCTTTGTCACTCTCTTACTTCCTCGCCCCTCTGTCACTCTCTTACTTCCTCGCCTCTCTCTCACTCTCTTCTCCTCTTCCTCTCTCACTCTCTTCCTTCCTCGCCTCTCTCTCACTCTCTTACTTCCTCGCCCCCTAGGTCACTCTATTCCTTCCTCGCCTCTCTCACTCTCTTCTATTCCTCTTCTCTCACTCTCTTCCTTCCTCGCTTCTCTCTCTTCCTTCTTCGCCTCTCTCTCTCTTCCTTCTTCGCCTCTCTCTCTCTTCCTTCCTCGCCTCTCTCTCTCTCACTCTCTTCCTTCCTCGCCTCTCTCTCTCACTCTCTTCCTTCCTCGCTTCTCTCTCTTCCTTCTTCGCCTCTCTCTCTCTTCCTTCCTCGCCTCTCTCTCTCACTCTCTTCCTTCCTCGCCCCTCTCTTTTCTCTCTCTTCCTTCCTCGCCTCTCTCTCTCACTCTCTTCCTTTCTCGCCTCTCTCTCACTCCCTTCCTCGCCTCTCTCTCTCACTCTCTTACTTCCTCTTCCCCTCCCGTTCCTCTTCCTTCCTTGCCCCTCCTCACACGACGTGTTATCCCGTTTGTCAATGTCCACAACATATACTGGTGTGCTAAAAGACGTCCTCGGAGACTGGTCGTGTCTGAAGGAAACTCTAACATGTCTAGAACGTTGGATGTACACCAGCGTCACATGACCCTTACAGAAACGGCATTGTTTGCACGTCTTTCTGAGATCTTCATTCACTCCTTCCACGTCATGCCCTCCCGACCCTCCGTTGCTGGGAGGGTGGCACGGTCTTGGACAGCCACCGCCATCTTGACAGTCTCCAGGAGTGTGCGCGAGAAGGGACAGCGCGTGAGAAGGGCCTATGTTTGCGCTATGACTCACCGCTCGATGCAACAATCGATTCGATGCTTCCCTCAGACCAAATACAGCTCCCTGGCGCCTAGCCATGCCAGGCATCCCCCCGGGCAGGGGAGGACGTCGGAGCGTCATGGCGGAGGAGTTTATTGAAACTCGAGGTCTGTTGGCGAGTGGCCATGAAATCATGATTGTTGGAATTTCATATCATTGTTGGAAGTCATGATTGTCGAAAGTCATGATTGTCGAAAGTCATATTGTCGAAAGTCATGATTGTTGGAAGTCATTGATCGGCTAATACTGTCAGAATATGTACGCCTACATTTATACAGGAGCCCACCTCTGTTTTTGGCTCTCTCTTTTCCTCTCTCTGTTCCTATCTCTTTTCCTCCTCTTATGTTTCCCTCTTTTCCTCTCTTTCTCTGTTCCTCTCTATGTTCCTGTCTCTTTTCCTCCTCTTATTTTTCCCTCTTTTCCTCCCTGTGTTCGTCTCTCTTTTCCTCTTTCTTTTCCTCTCTCTCTGTTACTCTCTCTGATCTTTCCTCTCTCCTCTCTTTCCTACATCCCATAACGCCACCCCCCCCCCCCCACTGTCCCGGCCCCTCCGTGCTCATTTGCCTCATAAACAATCTGAGATTTTCTGTCGGTGAGGCTGGTCGAAGTCTCATCTATATCCCAAGTCTATTTATCTAGACCAGGACTCACAAGTTGAAGACGGACGGTCTGCCACTGCATAATTAGCGCGAGCAACTTCGTTTTGATGCCAGTTTCTAAATTTCAAAATCATAATGTCAAATGAGAATTAGTTAAATACAGTCGTATCTTAACGGGAGACAGCTCTATCAAATGGAACTTCCATCAGCATGTGTCACCTGAATGTCAAGACAATCTATGTTTAGTCATTTGACTGACAGTGTATGACTTTAGTGAGTAAGTGACAGTTAGCATTAGTGTTCTGAGATGATGTTAGTGACCTGAGATGATGTTAGTGTCTGAGATGATGTTAGTTAGTGTCTGAGATGATGTTAGTTAGTTTCTGAGATGATGTTAATGTCCTGAGATGATTTTAGTGTCTGAGATGATGTTAGTGTCTGAGATGATGTTAGTGTCTGAGATGATGTTAGTGTCTGAGATGATGTTAGTGTCTTGAAATGATTTTAGTGTCTGAGATGATGTTAGTGTCCTGAGATGATTTTAGTGTCTGAGATGATGTTAGTGTCTTGAGATGATTTTAGTGTCTGAGATGATGTTAGTGTCCTGAGATGATTTTAGTGTCTGAGATGATGTTAGTGTCTTGAGATGATTTTAGTGTCTGAGATGATAGTGTCTGAGATGATGTTAGTGTCCTGAGATGATTTTAGTGTCTGAGATCATGTTAGTGTCCTGAGATGATGTTAGTTAGTGTCCTGAGATGATGTTAGTTAGTGTCCTGAGATGATGTTAATTAGTGTCCTGAGATGATGTTAATTAGTGTCCTGAGATGATGTTAGTTAGTGTCCTGAGATGATGTTAATTTCTGAGATGATGTTGGTGTCTGAGATGATGTTGGTGTCTGAGATGATGTTAGTGTTTGAGATGATGTTAGTGTGCTGAGATGATGTTAGTTTCTGAGATGATGTTAGTGTCCTGGGATGATTTTCAACACTTGTCGAGTTTTGACACTTGTGGCGTTGTGTTACTTACTTATTGAGTACTTTGACTTGTGGAGTTTGACACTCTTTGACATTCTCTGCCTAACGTTTTTATGTTTGTCCTAAAAACTGTCTAGAATCGCTTGGATATCAACAAATCATAAAGGAGGAACGGCTCAGACCTGAAATGTTTAGAATCGCTTGGACATCAACAAATCATATAGGAGGAACGGCTCAGACCTGAAATGTTTTAAATCGTTTGGACATCAACAAACCATATAGGAGGAACGGCTCATACCTGAAATGTTTAGAATCGTTTGGACATCAACAAATCATAAAGAATGAACTGTTCAGATCTGAAATGTTTAGAATCGCTTAGACATCAACAAACCATATAGGAGGAACGGCTCAGACCTGAAATGTTTAGAATCGTTTGGACATCAACAAATCATAAAGAATGAACTGTTCAGATCTGAAATGTTTAGAATCGCTTGGACATCAACAAACCATATAGGCTCAGACCTGAAATGCCAATAATACAAAAGCACGATTCGGCGTGGCTTGTTGGCTGCTACAAATTTTGTTTTTGCCCACCCCCAACTGAGTCATACTTGTTTATGTTGCTAATAGCTTGAAAATAGGATACGTTCAACCTGGCAGGGTATAGCAGCATCATGGTAGGCCGTACACACGAGATGCAGCGTTATTCATGGTTGTGAAGGTCGGTTCGGGCTGGAGGGAGAACTAACAATTCTATTCATGTTTCTTTCGTTCATTTCCTGACGCTGTTGTCATGAGCACGTACAACATGGACATCTATGTGCCCAGATCTCTGATTCGGTCATCTCTTGATTCTAAGAGCGGTTATTGTCTCATCTGTCGAACGGTGCAGGTCCTGTCAAAATGTCAAATTGGTGACCGAAGGGAAGGTCATTTGGGGCTCACCATGAATGTTTCATGAGCACAGGGATGGTATGGCAAGGGCGTATCTGAGGGCACCAAGTTTAAGGGTAGGAGCGGCGCACCTCTCATGGCATATGTGGGTACTCACAGGCGAAGTGGGCATATGTGTGCACTGAGTCTAATAGTGGTATTGTGGGCACATATGGGCACTGAGTTTTAAAGTGGTATTGTGGGCACATATGGGCACTGAGTTTTAAAGGGGTATTGTGGGCACATATGAAGACTGAGTTTTATAGTGGTATTGTGGGCACATGTGAAGACTGAGTTTTATAGTGGTATTGTGGGCACATATGGGCACTGATTTTTAAAGTGGTATTGTGGGCACATGTGAAGACTGAGTTTTATAGTGGTATTGTGGGCACTGAGTCTTATAGTGGTATTGTGGGCACTGAGTTTTATAGTGGTATTGTGGGCACTGAGTTTTATAGTGGTATTGTGGGCACATATGGGCACTGAGTTTTAAAGTGGTATTGTGGGCACATGTGAAGACTGAGTCTTATAGTGGTATTGTGGGCACATGCTCGCACTGAGTTTTATAGTGGTATTGTGGGCACTGAGTCTTATAGTGGTATTGTGGGCACATATGGGCACTGAGTTTTAAAGTGGTATTGTGGGCACATGTGAAGACTGAGTTTTATAGTGGTATTGTGGGCACATGCTCGCACTGAGTTTTAAAGTGGTATTGTGGGCACATGTGAAGACTAAGTTTTATAGTGGGATGTATGTATCAAATATTTATCTATACAAATGAGGTCAGGGTCAGGCCGGGTAAAGATTAGAACAGTTTCACCAGGAACACAACTATCACACCCTCATCCCCTCCCCAACCAATGGCCAGGCTTCTGGAAAAACACTGTTTCGCAGCAGCTTGGTCACCGAGGTTGGGACGACACTGTAATGTTTACAGCTTTTAGGTTGTGAGAAAGAGAGATACATAATGTGTGTGTGTGGGTGTTAGGGAGAAAGAAAGAGAGAGAGAGTGAGAGAAAGAGAGAATGAACAGGAAATGTTAAATGGTGCTGATGACTTGAGCACGAAACGGTGTCACCTCACGCGCACACAGGTCACCTCACGCGCGCACAGGTTACCGGACGGGCACACTCGTATGGTCTGTAATTCATTGCACACGTCGCCTAGTGTGTGGAGTAGTCTGCTAGGTTTGAAAGAACGTGGTTGTGATTAAATCTTGGCTCCGTAACTAGGTCGGACAGTCACGTGGTTGGCTAGAAACTATGACCTTTCCCTGGACTGTTTATTTTCAAGAAATGAGTTGATGATTACTAGAAAACCCCACGTGATCTGACTGTTGCCATGGGTACCCAACTATCCCTTTTCTTATAATACTGAGACAATCTAGCAATGTGTTCCTATGTTACCTGGTCCTCTGATACGCTAGTTCCTGTGTTACCTTCTGATCCTCTGATAAGCTATAAGCCAGTTCCTGTGTTGCCTTCTAATTCTCTGATAAGCCCGTACTGTTGTCTCTGTGGACACTCTGGTTGGTTGTGCCCTGTTCTCTGCTCTAGTGTTGACGAATCGTGTATCAGCATTTACTGTGGAACTTTCCTTCAAAGTCAAAGTCTTGTATACACTGAGTAGACCTTTGACTTTCCTGAATGACGAACTACGCAATTGTCTGCTCGGTTGTCTGACATAGGTCTGTGTCTGTCTATAGACATGGCCATGATTTGTAGAAACTTGCTGGCACATACAATCGTCAGTTAGCGAGTTCACGCATTAATTGGTCAGATAAACCAAACAAGCAAAGTAGCTAGACTCGGACACTCGACAGTCAGTGGCGGCTCTCCTTTTGTGTCCAGTTGTAAAGGGAAGCAGGAGCAGTGACGTCATCTCTGCGTCTGGTCGTCTTTTCTTAGCACGGGTCGTGATTTGATAGAGGCAACTAAGGCCTGACGGGAAGGGGGGTGGGGCCAAGATGGTTGCCAGGGCAACGCTTCCTAGAGCGACGGGTCGATATGATTTTGTCCGGCTGAATAACGAGCAGATATTACGGCTTAGTTGGGTTGGGGGGGGGGGGGGGGAGGGGCAGTGGGTGTGAGGGTGACTGGGTGTACGGGAGGGGTGGGGACTGGGTGGGGGGGGGGGGACTGGGTGTGCGGGGGTGGATGGGAAAAATTGTGATTGTTGTTGTGACTAAATGAATGACTGTTTGGTGTGGGTGTGGGTAATTGTGTGGGTATAGGTAACAGTGTGGGTGTAGGTAACAGTGTGAGTGTGGGTAACAGTGTGGGTGTGGGTAACAGTGTGGGTGTGGGTAACAGTGTGGGTATGGGTAACGGTGTGGGTGTGTCCGGTACCGTTTGACTTTGTTATTGACTGTGCGTTTCACTTGTTTGTTGTGATACATGACGACTTGTGTGTATGCACTACAGCCATGTGTGTCCTGGATCCTGCTGATATAACCATGTTATATGGTGTTTCTGCTTTAATTTCCGCCGTTTTCTTCAATTTTGTTCATTTCTGATTTGTCTATGACGCTCGTGCTCGATATGTGGTTGTGCCGTTGTTGGAGGTGCTTCTGTACCTGCTCCATGCACACCCTACGTCAGATGTCGGGGATTGGGTTTGTCTTCCACTGCGATCCATATTTTCATAGCAAGGCCACGGTAGTAGAACCTGCTTCCAAGGTAGTTAGTCAAGCAGCTAGTTAAGAGTGCTGGTAGCTCGTTCACCGCTCTATCCTCAGACCCGTATCCTAGGCCTGCATTTATTTACGATGAGCTTGTTAGTTGGGTAGAGGAGGTGTAACTTGGTCTGATTCCCAGCGTGTGGTTCGGTGGAGTAGTACCTATGTCCGATCACTTCCGATCCCCAGCGTTGTGTCGGTGAGTAATGACCTCAGATTCATAGGCTTACTCCGATCTGTTTCCACAGTGATAGTTTCTCTCGCTCTCTCTCTCCCTCTCCCCCCTCTCCCCCCTCTCACTCTATATATCTCTCTCTCACTCTCTCACACACACCACACGTGGGTGGGGCTGGAGTTGGGGGATGTAGTAGTTGACATATTGGACCAGGTTGTAACATCGATTCTGTTCATGTGCTTGTCGTATGGCCAATCAATTTAAGGCAGAAATGAACATTGTCAGGGCAGCTGATGCCACCATGGCTTCTCCGCGCCATCAACAGTATCGTCGTCATCTTCATTTATTTCATCATGTTCACTATTACTGTCGTCATCGTTATCACCAACTACATGATATGTTTGTGCATGCCGGGTGACCTTCACGACACTCTGTTCACGTTTCTGCTCTGGCATGGAACTACTTACATGTTCGCATGATCTCCTCGGCCGATGACGGACTCATCGCTCAGATTGGGCTAAACTTGCTTGTTGTTTGCTATGTAGTCCTGTCAACGATCAATGCACCCCTAATATTTGTGGTTTGTCAACTCTCCTCTATGGCCTTCAATGGCAAGGACATTAATACTTTCAGAGACTACAGGTACAATAAGCCGTACACACTGACGGATCGATGACTTTCAGAGACTACAGGTACAAGGAGCCGTACAGTAGAACACACTGACGGATCGATGACTTTCAGAGACTACAGGTACAAGAGCCGTACAC
Source organism: Ariolimax columbianus (assembly GCA_036924085.1). Lineage (NCBI taxonomy): Eukaryota > Metazoa > Mollusca > Gastropoda > Stylommatophora > Arionidae > Ariolimax > Ariolimax columbianus. The sequence continues at coordinate 92,523,728 of JAVGWX010000010.1, read as the reverse complement.
ACTGACGGATCGATGACTTTCAGAGACTACAGGTACAAGGAGCCGTACAGTAGAACACACTGACGGATCGATGACTTTCTCAAGGGAACTAGTCTACATTCACTGTATAATGCTTGCCCCATAATTATCCCCAATTAAATTTGATCTCAGTCATGTATAACATGTTTGAAGTCATGTATAATCTACATTATCCGTACTTAATGCATTTGGAATGTACTAGTACAATGATCTTGTGTATTTTAGTTGAATTCTAACGGCTTGGCCATTTGATTGCTTTGCTGTTTAATTTGTCTTGAGATCATAACATGTTTGCCAGATGCTGGTAGGATTTGAAGTTCCAAAGCTGCATGCTTCATTGGCTGGCTGGATGTTTGAGTTTTCAATGTACTTAACTACGAGTCATCTCATGCCATGTTGTCTGTAATGTACTTAACTACGAGTCTTCTCATGCCATGTTGTCTGTATGTGTGCCTTGTTTTGGGCTGACCTGTTGCGTTCAGGGGACACTGAACTCGTTGTGTTTCCTGTCATCTTGTTTATGTTGGCGGTGTATAGAAATGGAGAGAGGAGAGAGAGAGAGAGAGAGAGAGAGAGAGAGAAAGAGTGAGGAGAGAGAGAGAGAGAGAGAGATAGAGAGAGAGAGATAGACAAACAGACAGACACGAGACATGCAAGAGTACTGTCACAAAAGTCTAACTAAATAAATAGGGTCTCGCTTCACCGCTATTCGATTTTACTATTCAACAACACATAAACAAAACAAACCCACAGTCATGTCGGACAGTTCGTTACATACCCACCCTGCCACCCTGCCTGTCAATGAGGATACAGCTAATACGGTCTTGACTATTCCGGATCCGCCTACAACTAATAGGTACAGTGGGTGATCGTTTGGTCACAACTTGAGTTCCATGTGTCTACCAACATTCCATATCAATATCACGTGAACAAACAGGCATCGGTCGATTCAAGGTTCGTGCTTACTACAAGGGTCGCACAATCAGCAGACAATCGTTCATATGGGCCATTGTGCTCATCAATAGGCATCTGGTTTTGGGCCGATTAATCTGTTTTGATAATCGGTTATTCTTGTTTTATATTATTATTCTCATGCAGGTATGACGTAGTAAGAAAGTCCTGGATGACGGAGACGTGTAGAAGACGTGTTGACGGAGACGTGTAGAAGACGTGATGACGGAGACGTGTAGAAGACGTGTTGACGGAGACGTGTAGAAGACGTGATGACGGAGACGTGTAGAAGACGTGATGACGGAGACGTGTAGAAGACGTGATGACGGAGACGTGTAGAAGACGTGATGACGGAGACATGTAGAAGACGTGATGACGGAGACGTGTAGAAGACGTGATGACGGAGACGTGTAGAAGACGTGATGACGGAGAAAGTAGATGACGGAGACGTGTAGAAGACGTGATGACGGAGACGTGTAGACGTGTTGACGGAGACGTGATGACGGAGACGTGTAGAAGACGTGATGACGGAGACGTGTAGAAGACGTGTTGACGGAGACGGGATGACGGAGACGTGTAGAAGACGTGTTGACGGAGACGTGATGACGGAGACGTGTTGACGGAGACGTGTAGAAGACGTGTTGACGGAGACGTGTAGAAGACGTGATGACGGAGACGTGTTGACGGAGACGTGTAGAAGACGTGATGACGGAGACGTGTTGACGGAGACGTGTTGACGGAGACGTGTAGAAGACGTTATGACGGAGACGTGTAGAAGACGTGTTGAATTCAACATGCAGCAACACATAAGAAACATTATTTTTTGGGACACAATCTAATCTCATCAGTATCATCTAGACCCACCAGTAAAATCTAGGCCATCACCAATGTAATCTAAGCCCACCACCAATGTAATCTAAGCCCATCACCAATGTAATCTAGACCCACTAGTAAAATCTAGGCCAACGAGTACAACCTAGGCCCACCAGTGTAATCGACGTGCATCAGTGTAATCTAGGCCCATCAGTGTAATCTAGGCCCACTAATGTAATCTAGGACCACCAGTATAATCCAGGCCCACCAGTGTAATCGAGACCAGCCAGTGCAATTTAGGTACATCGGTGTAATCTAACTCCACCAGTGTAATATAAGACCACTACCAATGTAATCTAAGCCCACTACCAATGTAATCTAAGCCCACGAGTGTAATCTAGGCTCACCAATGTAATCTAAGCCCACCAGTGTAATCTAAGCCCACTACCAATGTAATCTAAGCCCACTACCAATGTAATCTAAGCCCACTAGTGTAATCTAGGCTCACCAATGTAATCTAAGCCCACTAATTTAATCTAAGCCGACTAATGTAATCTAAGCCCACAACCAATGTAATCTAAGCCCACAACCAATGTAATCTAGACCCACCACCAATGTAATCTAGGCCCACCACTAATGTAATCTAGGCCCACCACCAATGTAATCTAGGCCCACCACTAATGTAATCTAAGCCCACCACCAATGTAATCTAGGCCCACCACTAATGTAATCTAACCCAACTCGCAGATTGTGTTGATCAACGAAACTGGAAATGACTTTCCCAGGGGCGTAACTCCCCCTAGGTCGATTCGGTTTCAAAGTAGAAGAAACACTCTCCTACTCTCTAGAGAGGGGATCCGTACCATTAATATTTAGAAAGGAATTCATTTCAATATTAGGCTCATTCCGATGACGGGCATTCCGTTAGCAATTGTTCGTCTTATCTTAATCTTATTAAATAAACACAAAATAACTGTAAACAAATTTGAGAACTCCTGAATTATAAAGTAAAAACACCAACTTCTCCATCCTCAGGGCGTAACTGACTTTTTACAGGTTCTGTTACCTCATGTGCCGAACACTGTCTCACTACTTTCATTACAATACACATTACGTCACAACACACAAGGACAATACACATTACGTCACAACAACAAGGACAATACACATTACGTCACAACCCAAAAGGACAATACACATTACGTCACAACACACAAGGACAATACACATTACGTCATAACACACAAGGACAATACACATTAAGTCACAACACACAAGGACAATACACATTACGTCATAACACACAAGGACAATACACATTACGTCATAACACACAAGGACAATACACATTACGTCACAACACAAGGACAATACACATTACGTCACAACACACAAGGACAATACACATTACGCCACAACACACAAGGACAATACACATTACGTCACAACACACAAGGACAATACACATTACGTCACAACACACAAGGACAATACACATTACGTCACAACACACAAGGACAATACACATTACGTCACAACACACAAGGACAATACACATTACGTCACAACACACAATGACAATACCCATTACGTCACAACACACAAGGACAATACACAATACGTCACAACACACAAGGACAATACATATTACGTCACAACACACAAGGACAATACCCATTACGTCACAACACACAAGGACAATACACATTACGTCATAACAAACAAGGACAATACACATTACGTCACAACACACAAGGACAATACACATTTACGCCACAACACATAAGGACAATACACATTACGTCACAACACATAAGGACAATACACATTACGTCACAACATTTAAGGACAATACACCTTACGCCATAACACACAAGGACAATACACATTACGTCATAACACACAAGGACAATATACATTACGTCATAACACACAAGGACAATACACATTACGTCATAACACACAAGGACAATACACATTACGTCATAACACACACGGACAATACACATTACGTCACAACACACAAGGACAATACACATTTACGCCACAACACATAAGGACAATACACATTACGTCACAACACATAAGGACAATACACATTACGTCACAACATTTAAGGACAATACACCTTACGCCATAACACACAAGGACAATACACATTACGTCATAACACACAAGGACAATATACATTACGTCATAACACACAAGGACAATACACATTACGTCATAACACACAATGACAATACACATTACGTCATAACACACAAGGACAATACACATTACGTCATAACACACAAGGACAATACACATTACGTCATAACACATAAGGACAATACACATTACGTCATAACACACAAGGACAATACACATTACGTCATAACACACAAGGACAATACACATTACGTCATAACACACAAGGACAATACACATTACGTCATAACACACAAGGACAATACACATTACGTCATAACACACAAGGACAATACACATTACGTCGTAACACACAAGGACAATACACATTACGTCATAACACACAAGGACAATACACATTACGTCATAACACACAAGGACAATACACATTACGTCATAACACACAAGGACAATACACATTACGTCATAACACACACGGACATTATCAATAATCGGCGCACGATTATTAGGTATCGACCGGTACAGCTACAAACATGGGACACAACTCTTACAACTTGGTAAACTGATGATCGCACGTTAGTCATTTTGGAGGTTAGGAAACAGGAAACGACAGGCTAACTATTATCTAGCCAGTCAGCTGCTGCTGCCCTTCAGTACAAGTAATTATGACATGGAGCCGTGTGTCAAGCTGGTACAAGTACTCATCGCGTGCAGCCGTGTGTCAAGCTGGTACATATATGGTGTGCAACTTTAGGGTATAACACGATCCGATTTCCTTTTCATCCACCCATGTCGGGGCCCAATAATTCATTGATAGCTCCACTCGACAGAAATCGAGGAGGAATATCATATTCTATGGAACAGCCGAAAGAGCAGTCAGACGGTCAAGACGAAGAATCTGGTACCAACCCCATTCAGACGAACAGCTCTCAGGATATTCTTACACCGGCTAGAAGTGACATTGAGCCAGGGACAATTCTTCAGTAGAAGGATTGTACGTTCGTATTGATCGGAAGCAGAATAGCCAATCAAAGTTAATACTGGGATGCAGCTCGGGTTGCCATGTCGGGTGTCCAATTGTACACCAGACCACCCCTTCCGAGTTGTCCATCTGTACACCAGACCACCCCTTCCGAATTGTCCATCTGTACACCAGACCACCCCTTCCGAGTTGTCCATCTGTACACCAGACCACCCCTTCCGAATTGTCCATCTGTACACCAGACCACCCCGTCCGAGTTGTCCATCTGTACACCAGACCATCCCTTCCGAGATGTCCATCTTTACACCAGGCCACCCCTTCCGAGTTGTCCATCTGTACACCAGACCATCCCTTCCGGGGAATACATCTGTACGTACACTAGACCACCTCATTCGAGATGTCAATCTCTACACCGGACCACCTCATTCGAGATGTCCAGTTGTATTCCAGACCACCCCATTCGAGATGTCCAATTGTACACCAGACCACCTCTGCCGAGTTGTCCATCTGTACACCAGACTATCTTTTCAAAGATTACATATATAGATTAGAACATTTCTTCAGAGATGTCCAACTACAACTTACTTCTCCTCAAAGATATCCATATTCACCTCAGACTATCTTTTCAACGGTGTCCAATAGCAGCTGTGCCATTCCTCCAACCAACAGTGTGATCATCTCTACCCTTCAATGTCTCTCTCTTGTGAGCATTGCTATCAATGAAGATTAATACATGTTTTTGTTGTTGACATCAGACATGCCAACTCAAACAACCTGAGACGGTTTTCAAATGGATTATAAATATATGTACGCATAGGCGTATCCCATTTTAGTACATAATAAGATTGACTCGATTTGCGAGAATTCACTTTGCGACGCAAAAACATAACCTGCCGTAAAACGAGACGGTAATTTACATAAATTAACAAAATAATGACAATACAAAGTTAAATTTCTGGAAGCGCGAGCGTGTGTGAATGTGTGTGACGGAGTGCGCGAGTGAGTGTGTGTGTTTATGTGTGTATGTGTGTGTGTGTGTGTGTGCGTGCGCGTGTGTGTGTGTGTGTGTGTGTGTAAGATTAAAGTAGACACTTCTATTCTTCCTCAGGCGCAAACCCGTGGGTGATTAGATTTAAAGGTAATGTGCGTCAACACTGTCTGTTAGAAGTGTGTGTTTGTGTGTGTGTGTGTCTGTGTGTGTGTCACTCTGTTTCAGTGTGTTAGTCTCCACTTGTGGTAATACTCCCTAGCTAGACAGGCACCTCCTACCTACACCCACCCTCCCATTGTTTACTCCTGGTGTTAGGGTCACGTGCTGTAACTGGTTATGACCAAATCAATATCACAATTTGGATGATTTATTATCAACAGACCGAAACAATAATTCAAGTTGAAGATGCAATCAGTTTATGGGTAGAATCAGTTTATGGATAGAACCAGTTTCAGGATTAGAATCAGTTTATGGATAGAATCAGTTTAAGGATAGAATCAGTGTTTATGGATAGAATCAGTTTATGGATAGAATCAGTTTATGGATAGAATCATTTGAAAGATAGAATCAGTTTATGGATAGAATCAGTTTAAGGATAGAATCAGTTTAAGGATAGAATCAGTTTATGGATAGAATCAGTTTAAGGATAGAACCAGATTAAGGATAGAACCAGTTTATGGATAGAATCAGTTTATGGATAGAATCAGTTGGATACAATCAGTTGGAGGATATAATCAGTTTATGGATAGAATCAGTTTATGGATAGAATCATTTGAAAGTTAGAATCAGCTGACGGATAGAAAAAGTCCCAGTTCAGTGTGACTAAGAACAACAGATGTGTTCTGACGGTTCGATCAAAATCGAAGGAAACAAAAGAGTAGAGAAACCAACATTATTTCTGATCGACTCCGGAAACAGTTTGCTGGAGACCTACTGTTGTTCTTGCGAAGGGCTCTAGATAATACTTTGAGTGGGAAGATAGTTTCTTGTAGCCCGCTGGCAGTGTACATCCAGTTAATATCATCAGATGAGTTAGTCTTTATTGGACAGAAGGGCTGGGCATCTGCACATCTCGCTTGGTAACTTGATCTCTACACCGATCGGCTAATTTGGTCACCTCTACACTAGATCGGCTAATGTGGTCACCTCTACACCGATCGGCTAATGTGGTCACCTCTACATCAGATCGGCTAATGTGGTCACCTCTACACCAGATCGGCTAATTTGGTCACCTCTACACCAGATCGGCTAATGTGGTCACCTCTACACCAGATCGGCTAATGTGGTCACCCCTACACCAGATTGGCTAATGTGGTCACCTCTACACCAGATCGGCTAATGTGGTCACCTCTACATCAGATCGGCTAATGTGGTCGCATTAAAGCGACCAGACTCTAGGCATGTATTTAGAACATAAAATCTGGTTATAGTGTTTTACTCTACCGACGAAGGCTCGTTCGCTATTCGAGAGGGTTAGAGCGTTTTCCTGTTCTTGCGAAGGTTTCAAGTTCGCTTCCTGGTTGCAGTACACCTGTGTACACAAATTTGAGTGTGCGTCAACGTGAAAAACTACCATTTTGCTCTTCAAATTTGTATTAAGGAAAACGTGGCGGACACCTGGATCATTTGTTTGACGTAGTCTCCATGCTGGTCATACACGTCTGCCAGCGCCTACATGGTGCATGGCTTCCTCTAGAAACATGTTTACTTCTCCAACGTGCTCTTCCATCACCTCTTTGAATGGACCAATGACGTAGTCCTACTTTAAGGCGAGGTCTAGCGAGTACAACTGACAGTCAAAGTACAGGTCCTTCCATGGCTGTAGTTATTTCACGATCAGGCACAGCCATGCCGTATTCCAACACGACACAATTCCACGTCGTTCAGACGGATCTGAATGCTGGTCGAAGGTGACACTGGTGTCGGTTTCCTTTGACGTTCAGTGCTCTCAACTGGTGCCTCGCTCATCACAAACCAGATGCGCACAACCTTCCCTGAGGATGATTGTCTTCTGAACATCTTCATTTTGGCAAGGAGGAATATCGACATTCCTTTCTCACTCTCTTGGGCTCCAGCTGATGGTAGTAAGGCCAGGTTCCATCTCCAGCAACAGTTCCCGCTATGAAAACCTATCAGCATCTGCTTCAAAGCAACACAAAAGTATTCGACACTCGTGAACGCGTCGTTGTCAGAAACCTGGAGTCAGCTATGGAACTGAGCTGAGAACATCATGATGATGTGGGATGTTGGAGCTCGACTGATGTCCACAAATGCTGCCATGTCATTCACAATCACTCAGCAATTTTCCCTCACGATACGTTCAATTGCTGCAATCGACTCCAGTGGCTCGACTCGATGTGTTTGACCCAGTCTTCCACAGAACTCATCCCGTTTAGGAACTTCCTACTCCACTCGTACACTTGCCGGAGTGACAGACGTGCATAACTGTACTGGATCTTCATTTGCCGATGAATTTTCATTGGTTTCCCTGGTTCGCTGCTGACAAATACGGACGCTGCTCCTCTCTGGTGGGCGTCATGCCACGTGACTAGACTGACTGTGCCGTGATGACACAAGCAAGGCATCACTCCACAAGCAAGCCATCACTCCACAAGGAAGGTATCTCTCCACAAGGAAGGTATCTCTCCACAAGGAAGGTATCTCTCCACAAGGAATGTATCTCTCCACAAGGAAGGTATCTCTCCACAAGCAAGGTATCTCTCCACAAGGAAGGTATCTCTCCACAAGGAAGGTATCTCTCCACAAGGAAGGTATCTCTCCACAACTGTGGAGATCGCTGTGTGTATCGCATAGAGCACGGGGACGCTGTTGGAGCAGATCGATAGTTGGAAGCTCGTTGCCACAAGTCCGCCCTCTCTGACAAGGATGGCATCTAACGTCAACAGCTGGACAATGGTCAATCTGTTATGATGTAGCAGGGAGGGGGCACACGTGCGTCTGAGATAAACTCATCTATTTAAATATTTTTAGGTGTTATCAGTATTACCATAACATATTGACTATTATTCTATAGGTTAATCCGAATCTGTGTAGGTGTGTTGTGAGTTTGTCCAAACACATGATGCACACATTTGTGACGTGTTCTACTCGTGTCCCCGTGTTTGTTTCTGAGGCTCGTCCATTGTCTGTACGCCTCATGATTGGTCAGACAAATGTCACGTGACAAGCCTTGTTTGACGGTGTGTTGCTTTTGTAGTCCAGACCTGACCTCTAACACGCTTGCGGTAGTGCAGTCATGGTAAAGAAGGGGTTGGAGCGGTAATGCAGTCACGGTAAGGAGGGGGTTGGAGCGGTAGTGCAGTCATAGTAAGGAGGACGTCGGACAGGGAAAGCCATTATTGATGTGCGCGTGACCCAGTCATTGAATGACCTTTGAAATTCTTGGTATGCCGATGCGGTCTTGTTATTTCCCCCAAACCTCGCTATTCCATACCCAGTGTGTTCAAATGTAAAACAAACAGAGGGCCACAAATGTATTTAGCAGTGGTGGAGGGCCGCATGTAGAAAAATTGGAATCGCAACTGGTCAATGACAGATAAGCAACAATCAAAACAGTTTTGTAAAGATTACCAAGAAGAACATAATGATTAACGCCCAATTTAATCTGCCGAAAACTTGTATGTCCTTTAGTCCCTCCAATAATGATGTGTTGGGTCCACCAGAAGGTATCTACGCCACGCTTTAGACGTCCTGGCCCACACAAGTCAGGAAGGTCCTAGGTAAACGAAAGGCTGAGAGTCTGGCTGTCATGGAGCAAGTTTATTGATAACTCGGCTAGACGTGACTCTTGATGATGATGTGGTCGAGAGTTTAGGGAAAAAAAAATGTCTAGAATAGTGTTATTTCAAAGAATTGCCGACTCACAATTGGTACCCGAACAGGTTTGTCGGGGTCTGACGAAAGCACCACCATCGAACAATAGCTCCTGACGTCATGTGTACATGTGTACGTTTATGATTTAGCTGTACACGATTCACTCCTGGGTAAACGTGCAAGTCCCGTTCTGACATATAGGTTGTATTACCATGACGACATACTAACGACCACCCAAGAACCTTAGAACAAACTGGCTTACGAATTGCTCTGTAGTACCTGTTGGGGAAGAGATCTGTTCGAGTGATGTCACACCTGGGCAGGTAGTGGGTGAAGGTGTCTTCAGCTGGATCGGGGAACAGCATGTTGGGGAAGAGATCTGTTCGAGTGATGTCACACCTGGGCAGGTAGGGGGTGAAGGTGTCTTCAGCTGGATCGTGGAACAGCATGTTGGGGAAGAGATCTGTTCGAGTGATGTCACACCTGGGCAGGTAGGGGGTGAAGGTGTCTTCAGCTGGATCGTGGAACAGCATGTTGGGGAAGAGATCTGTTCGAGTGATGTCACACCTGGGCAGGTAGGGGGTGAAGGTGTCTTCAGCTGGATCGTGGAACAGCAAGTTGGGGAAGAGATCTGTTCGAGTGATGTCACACCTGGGCAGGTAGGGGGTGAAGGTGTCTTCAGCTGGATCGTGGAACAGCATGTTGGGGAAGAGATCTGTTCGAGTGATGTCACACCTGGGCAGGTAGGGGGTGAAGGTGTCTTCAGCTGGATCGTGGAACAGCAAGTCAGACGTTCCAATCGTGTAGTTGAAAATAACACAACAGGGTTGTACAAGGAACCAGCAAACTCTTTCATGAACTTCGAATTGTTACAGACATGAGTTCTGTCATTGCAGTCGGGGAAGTTGACTCTTATGGAGGCCTATCTTACTGCACAGTACCACCACCAGCGTCAGCGCGAAGGTGACAGCTGCAACCATCTGCTTCATGTGTAGGCTATATTGATCAGAAGAACGAGACACAAGAAAAGGAATATTGAAAAAGGATGTGTGAACCATTTGTAGATCATTGCCTGCGCTCGAGATCTGGCAGAAACCGTTGCTGGTTAGTTGGACTTCATCATGTAGTCGGCACTCAAGGCACGTACTAGGGGACATAACAGTGACAAATACATATTCTTGTAATTGGTTACAGTTCTTGACTTGATGTCGCATATCTTGAAGTGGGGGGTCATCGATACTGATGTGAGGTTATCGATACTGATGTGAGGTCATCGATACTAATATTAGGTTATCGATACTGATGTGAAGGTCATCGATACTGATGTGAGATCATTGATACTGATGTGAGGTCATCGGTACTGATGTGAGGTCATCGATACTGATGTGAGGTCATCGGTACTAAAGTGAGGCCATCTGTACCGATGTGAGGTCATCGATATTGATATGAAGTCACCTATCTTGACGTAACATCACCTATATTGACGTGAAGTCACCTATCTTGACGTGACGTCACCTATCTTGACTTGAGGTCACTGTACAATATAGACGATCTGTAAGACCGTCGTGTTCAGTCTGATTGCCTCGAACATCGACAACTATTTACCGCGCAAACGTGTCCTCACCTCTAGTCACGAACACTTACTTCCACATACTTGTCCCAGCACAGCTGTTATGGTCTACCTACAAGCACAGCTGTTCTGGTCTACCTCTGGCACAGCTGTTTTGGTCTTCCTCTGGCTCAGCTGTTTTGGTCTTCCTCTGGCTCAGCTGTTCTGGTCTACCTCTGACTCAGCTGTTCTGGTCTACCTCTGGCTCAGCTGTTCTGGTCTACCTCTGGCACATCTGTTCTGGCACAGCTGTTCTGGTCTACCTCTGGCTCAGCTGTTCTGGTCTACCTCTGGCACAGCTGTTCTGGTCTACCTCTGGCTCAGCTGTTCTGGTCTACCTCTGGCACATCTGTTCTGGCACAGCGGTTCTGGTCTACCTCTGGCACATCTGTTCTGGCACAGCTGTTCTGGTCTACCTCTGGTACAGACGTTCTGGTCTACCTCTGACACATCTATTCTGGCACAGCTGTTCTGGTCTATCTCAGGCACAGCTGTTCTGGTCTACCTCTGGCATAGCTGTTCTGGTCTACCTCTGGCTCAGCTGTTCTGGTCTACCTCTGGCACAGCTGTTCTGGTCTACTTCTGGCACAGCTGTTCTGGTCTACCTCTGGCTCAAATCTTTCACAATTATCCGATGGTAAGTGAGAATATAAGTTCCAGTTTTAGCGGCATTATTCGCTTGATCAACGAACTACATCACATGGTGTACCAGCCTAGGTAGGATTATACGTATAATCGGTGCGGTACATCATATGATGGTACAGCCTAGGTGTGATCATACGTATGATCTGGGCAAGCATTGGCTGTTCTCAAGGCAAAGCGAGTCTTTGATTAGGCAGTGAAATATTTCCTGTTGTTACTGTCTACACATATCAATACTTCAACACAGCAGATAGAAAGATGGAACAAGGCAGAGTCAGATTGATCTAGGCTGAGTCAAATAGACTGATCAAGGCAGAGTCTGATACACTGATCAAGGCAGAGTCTGATACACTGATCACGGCTGAGTCTGATACACTGATCACGGCTGAGTCTGATCAATGCTGACAGATCGACTGATCATGGTTCAATTAGACTGATCATGGCTGTGAGAGTGATCAAGGCTGTCAGACTGATCAAGGCTGTTAGATAGAATAATCAAGGAGTCAGATGGACCTATCAAGGCTGTCAGATAGCTGTCAGATAGCATGATAAAGGCTGAGCCAGATAGACTAATGAAGGCGGAGTCAAATATGTACAAGAACATTAGAAGTCACCTCCCTCACCTCTCCAACTCATAACAAGTCATTCAACTTACTCCCTTCATTAGGCCGCGTTGTTTGGTTAAAGACCAAGAAGAAGACCAAGACAACAATGTATTGATGATGTCAACAAATAAAGGTATGGATTGAGAAATAGCCATGCTGGTGACATACGAATGAAGGCTGACCCAAGCTTAGTGGCCAGACGAGGCGAATCGGTGTTTGGAGGGAGTCTGAGCAATTGTTTAACCTAGACGACCCCCTGGGGACTAACTTTTAGCTAGCTCCAGAGTGACCTCCAAATTAATTTCCAGACTAACTCCCAAACTACCTAATAAGTTAGATTGTCAGTTTAGGGTCTGATATTTGTGGAGTGAACTAGAAGTTCTAGAATTAATGACGTCATATATCCCAGGAGTGAATCAGTCTATAGCCTGTGCTATTATCTTTGTTTTATTCTATTTGTTGTAAGCACCCATTTGATTGTGATTGTAAACGCAATATAGATGTATGTAAAACCACTTTTTTGCCTAGATCTGTAACAATATAGATGTATGTAAAACCACTTTTTTGCCTAGATCTGTAACAATATAGAGGTATGTAAAACCACCTTTTTGCCTAGATCTGTAACAATATAGAGGTATGTAAAACCACCTTTTTGCCTAGATCTGTAACAATATAGAGGTATGTAAAACCACCTTTTTGCCTAGATCTGTAACAATATAGAGGTATGTAAAACCACCTTTTTGCCTAGATCTGTAACAATATAGAGGTATATAAAACCACCTTTTTGCCTAGATCTGTAACAATATAGAGGTATGTAAAACCACCTTTTTGCCCAGATCTGTACATGGTAACAACCGGTTACAACAATTTCCGCTACCTTCTTTTGTTCGTTAAGGGACGTAATAATGTTTCGACCATTAATGACAATACAAATACCCCAGTTAGTTCCCCTAACACATTTTGAATCCTTTCATCCCCGCTACAGCGAAGATCACAAACGTAGCAAATACTCACAGGACATGCAGATAGCTTGGCGTGTCTATCACATGAAACTTAGTTCGTCAGGCAACTATCTTTGCAGATTTGCCTTTTCTATAACGGCAAAGTGGACATCTTAGAGTAATTAGACAACATGAAGTAACGTTAATAGACATCTAAGAGTAACTAGACAATACGAAGTAACGTTAAAATGGACATCTTATAGTAACTAGACAATATGAACTAATGTTAAAATGGACATCTTAGAGTAACTAGACAATATGAAGTAATGTTAAAATGGACATCTTAGAGTAACTAGACAATATGAAGTAACGTTTAAATGGACATCTTAGAGTAACTAGTCAGACAACATGAAGTAACGTTAAAATGGACATCTTATAGTAACTAGACAACACGAAGTAACGTTAAAATGGACAACTTAGAGTAACTAGACAGACAACATAAAGTAACGTTCAAATGAAAATCTAAGAGTAACTAGACAACATGAAGTAACGTTAAAATGGACATCTTAGAGTAACTAGTCAGACAACATGAAATAACGTTAAAATGGACATCTTATAGTAACTAGACAACACGAAGTAACGTTAAAATGGACATATTAGAGTAACGACAACATGAAGTGGCATTAAAATGGACAACTTAGAGTAACTAGACAATACGAAGTAACATTACAATGAACATCTTAGAGTAACTACACAACATGAAGTAACGTTAAAATGGACATCTTAGAGTAACGAGACAATATGATGTAGCGTTAAAATGGACATATTAGAGTAACGACAACATGAAGTAACGTTAAAATGGACATCTTAGAGTAACGAGACAATATGATGTAGCGTTAAAATGGACATATTAGAGTAACGACAACATGAAGTAACGTTAAAATGGACATCTTAGAGTAACGAGACAATATGAAGTAACGTTAAAGTTAAAGAAGACTGAACCATGAGTGAGATAAGTGGTCACGTGAGATGAGGTGGGCGAGATAGGTGGACACGGGAGATGAGATGGACGAGATAAGTGGTCACGTGTGATGAGGTGGCTGAGATAAGTTGTCACGTGAGATGAGATGATGTGGGTGAGATAAGTGGTCACGCGAGATGAGGTGGGCGAGAAAAGCGGTCACGTGAGATGAGGTGGGTGAGATAAGTGGTCACGTGATATGAGGTGGGTGAGATAAGTGGACACGGGAGATGAGGTGAGTGAGATATATGGACACGGGAGATGAGATGGACGAGATAAGTGATCACGTGAGATGAGGTGGGTGAGATAAGTGGTCACGTGAGATGAGATGGGTGAGATATATGGACACGGGAGATGAGGTGGGCGAGATAAGTGGTCACGTGAGATGAGGTGGGTGAGATAAGTGGTCACGGGAGATGAGGTGGGTGAGATAAGTGGTCACGGGAGATTCGATGAAAGAATCTAGTTTGACGGGCCACTGTTGGTTTTACATAACTTCCAATGCAGACGTTTGCTCTGCTGTGTTGAACACTGTTTAGCTAGATTGTCATGATTCTAGGTTGCATTTGTGTGTGCTGTAGACCCACTCACGGAGACTGCCAACCGTCAGGCGCAATCTTGTCTTGTTGGTCTGCAGATCCTGCGCTGTAGCTGGTCTCTGTTGGTCTGCAGATCCTGCGCTGAAGCTGGTCTCTGTTGGTCTGCAGATCCTGCGCTGAAGCTGGTCTCTGTTGGTCTGCAGATCCTGCGCTGTAGCTGGTCTCTGTTTCTACCGCCACCCGGTGTTGCTAGTCACAGCGATATTGTTGTCCCACGCTAACATTGTGTCTCACGCTAACATTGTGTCTCACGCTAAAATTGTGTCTCACGCTAACATTGTAAATCACGCTTTCAGTTTACATGCTTCGTTGTACCTTATACTTTGTTCACACCCGTTAAACCTTTTCATATTTGACCACAATTTAACAGTTCACAATCTGAATGTTCAGAATTTGTTCCAGTGTGTTACACCTCCCTTTAGTATACCCATTTTGAAGCTCATCTCACGTATATTCTATGTCAAATCATACCTTACCTTGTATAATCATTAGCATATTAAGAAACGTATCTTTTCTCATGTGTCATACTACAATCATTATAGTATCTTAGAAACATATATTGCCATTTGGCATACTATAATCATTAGCATTTTAAGAAACGTATCTTTTCTCCTGTGTCATACTATAATCAACTTTTCTCATGTGTCAAACTATTATCAACTTTTCTCATGTGTCATACTATTATCAACTTTTCTCATGTGTCAAACTATTATCATCTTTCCTCATGTGTCATACTATTATCAACTTTTCTCATGTGTCAAACTATTATCAACTTTTCTCATGTGTCATACTATTACCATCATCATGTAACATGTTCTTTATGGAACGTCGCTCCCATCACAGTCTGTCTGAAAGGAACTCGTTCCCTTGCCAAAACTCCAGCCTCCGCCATAGTCATCCCCAGCCATTCCTGGATATCTTGGTGCCATCGTCTTCTTGGTCTACCCCTTCCTCTTTTGCCTGGCACCATACCTTCCATCACTGTTCTCTCAAGACCGTTGTGTCTCTTGATGTGACCAAAGTATTTGCATTTTCTAGCCAAAATGGAATTGATAAACCAGTTCTCCTCTATGCTCAACTCTTGCCGAATGTCTACATTTGTTCTTTTCTCTGTCCAGGGTATTCTGAGGATCTATCTGTAACATTTTAACTCAACGGATTCAATTCTTTGTCTAGAATTTTTAGTAATCGTCCATGATTCACAGCCATAAGCTGCCACAGGAAAAACACAGGCTCTCAAGACTTTTACTTTTGTCTTTTTGTTGGTGCCCTGCCATAATTTCTTCAGGCTGTTCAATCTCTGCATTGCCATGGCTAGTTTTCTTCTGATTTATTTCAAGCAGTCGCCAGTTTTGTCTATTCTGGAGCCCAGATATTCGAAATGCATGGTCTTCATCTATTTCCTCAGGACCCACTGTCAATCTATTACAGTCGATAGAAACTATACTCATCAGAATATTTCAGAAACATATCTATTTATATTAGTCATACTATACTCATTAGAATATTTCAGAAACATACACATTCACACTTGCCAACCCTTCTCGTCTGTTACAAAGTATTCACATTTATTATCATCTGTTGTATGTTTTCCGCCCATGTTGTGTTGACGCTCTTTATGCATTATCAGATGCTGTCTCACGCGCGACACAGGCACCCGTACAGAAGACCCCTGTACAACACATGCACCCATCTAAAGACCTACGACACATGCACCCGTCCAGAAGACCCCTGTACAACACATGCACCCGCCCAGAAGAGCCCTGTACAACACATGCACCCGTCCAGAAGACCCTGTACAATACATGCACCCGTCCAGAAGACCCCTGTACAACACATGCACCCATCCAGAGACCTACGACACATGCACCCGTCCAGAAGACCCCTGTACAACACATGCACCCGCCCAGAAGACCCCTGTACAACACATGCACCCGTCCAGAAGACCCTTGTACAACACATGCACCCGCCCAGAAGACCCTCGTACGACACATGCACCCGTCCAGAGACCGTATGACACATGCACCCGCACAGAAAACCCCCGTACGACACATGCACCCGCACAGAAAACCCCCGTACGACACATGCACCCGCACAGAAAACCCCTGTACGACACATGCACCCGCCCAGAAGACCCCTGTACGACACATGCACCCGCACAGAAAACCCCCGTACGACACATGCACCCGCACAGAAAACCCCCGTACGACACATGCACCCGCACAGAAGACCCCTGTACAACACATGCACCCGCCCAGAAGACCCCCGTACAACACATGCACCCGCCCAGAAGACCCCTGTACGACACATGCACCCGCACAGAAAACCCCCGTACGACACATGCACCCGCACAGAAGACCCCTGTACGACACATGCACCCGCACAGAAGACCCCCGTACGACACATGCACCCGCACAGAAGACCCCCGTACGACACATGCACCCGCACAGAAGACCCCCGTACGACACATGCACCCGCACAGAAGACCCACTTTGTTGGCCGACAGTTGTAACATGTTCAGACTGTGTTCTCAGATTTCCCTCCTGGCTACCCACGCATCGAGACACACCCCAAACTGAGATCTGTTGAGAAAGACAGGAGTGTTCTCCTACAGTGTGACGTCAAGGGCGACCCAAAGCCAACCATCACCTGGCTCAAGGACGGTTTTCCAGTGGACGACACTGACCCAAGGATCCAGATTTTAGAATCAGGTAGGGTCAGCACAGGCCTGTGCTACTGTATATAGAGGCCGGATCTCATTTGTTAGATCATGTTTTGTTGGATAATGTTTTGTTAGGTCATGTTTTGTTAGATCATGTTTTGGTGGATAATGTTTTAGTGGATAGTGTTTTGTTAGGTCATGTTTTGGTAGGTCATGTTTTGGTAAATCATGTTTTGGTGGATCATGTTTTGTTAGATCATGTTTTGGTGGATCATGTTTTGTTAGATCATGTTTTCGTGGATCATGTTTTATTAGATAATGTTTTGGGGGATCATGTTTTGGTGGATCATTTTTTATTAGATAATGTTTTGGGACATCATGTTTTGGTAAATCATGTTTTGGTAGATCATGTTTTGGTGAATCATGTTTTATTAGATAATGTTTTGGAGAATCATGTTTTGGTGGATCATGTTTTGTTAGATCATGTTTTAGTGAATCATGTTTTGGTGGATCATGTTTTGTTAGATCATGTTTTGGTGGATCATGTTTTAGTGAATCATGTTTTGGTGGATCATGTTTTGGTGGATCATGTTTTGTTAGATCGTGTTTTGGTGGATCATGTTTTAGTGAAACCTGTTTTGGTGGATTATGTTTTGGTGAATCATGTTTTGGTGGATCATGTTTTGGTGGATCATGTTTTGGTGGATCATGTTTTGGTGGATCATGTTTTAGTGGATAAAGTTTCTTTGGATCATGTTTTATTGGGTCTTACTTGCAGGCTATCTTCAGATAAGGAACAGCCAGGAGTCAGACGAGGCTACCTACGAGTGTGTGGCTGAGAACGAGTTTGGGGTGGCATACTCATACAGGGCTATGATCTACATCAAAGGTAGGTATTGTGGGCTAGGGTGGACATGAGGTAGGGTGGGGGGGTTTGCGTGTAGTGGGCCAGGTCATCCCGTAACCGATGAGGTCGTTGGGGCACACATGAAGACATCCTCACAATGCCACGCCATCTTCTCTGTCAGATTCCTCAGCCTGTGACTCTTCTGGTCGGAGATTGGTCCATTCTTTTATGTTGTCCTCCCATATCTTGTTGGGGCGGCCTCTTTGTCGCCTGCCTTGCACCTTTCCGTGGAGGATTGTATTTGCAAGACCATTTGATCTCGATATGTGACCGTACCAAGCGAGTTTCCTTCTTTTGACAGTTGCCAAGAGGTCTTCAAAAGACCCTATTGCTGTTGTAATTCTATCTCGTATTTCCTCATTTGTAACTCGATCTTTGTACGTGAGGTTTAAAAGTTTTCGGAAACATCTCATCTCCAAGGCATGTATCCTTTGCTGAATGTCAGCTGTAACTGTCCATGTCTCACACGCATAGAGGAATATTGACAGGACCAATGTATGCAGTAATCTGATTTTCGTGCTTAGTGCTAACCGTTTATCTTGCCAGATTTTGTTAAGCCGTGCAAGCGCCGCTATTGTATGTGCTATTCTGGCCAACACCTCACATTTTGATCCTTCATCACTGACAATCCACCCCAGATATTTAAAACGGCCAACGACTTCGAGTTCCTGACCGTTAGCTTTTATTCTGCTGTTGAAGCCTTCGGCGTTGTTGGTCATTAATTTTGTCGTTCCAGCTTCATCTCCATACCATAGTCAAGAGCTGTTTCATCGAGCCTTCTGACCCATTCCTGGAGTTCTGCATCTGCAAAACGAAGGTTGGTAATCGTTCGGCCCCCTATCTTGACAGTACCGATGTGACCTCCAAGTGCTTCACTCATAATTCCCTCAAGGAATATATTGAAAAGAGTTGGAGAGAGTGTACACCCCTGTCTCACCCCCGAGGCCTCCCATTCACAAGAACTGCGCTGGACGCCTTGTCATACAGGTGTTCAAGGACCGTTATAATATTTCCATTCATGTTATCCATCCTCATGGTTGCCCAAAGCGCTTTATGCCATACCCTATCAAACGCCTTCTTAAAATCCACAAACACATGATACAGTGTTTGCTGGTCTAGATATTTCTCGCTTAGCAGCCTTAAATTAAATATATGTTCTGTAGTGCTTCTTCCCTGTCTGAACCCTGCTTGCTCCTCAGCAATGATGTTCTCTGCTTGGGGTTTCAATCGATCGAGCGGGCCACGCGTAATAAATAAATAGCAGATATCGATAATTATCAACATTTCATTTGATCTCTTAGCCACGATGGCTGTCTCTGTTGCAGAGTTAATTTATCATAATGGACATCTGATTTGGTTTTTGTACATAGCCCTCTCTCCATATGTACATTTCTGACCAGTTGTCAGGGATCTCTATCAACATGGATCTCTATCAACCTGGATATCTATCAACCTGGATCTTTATCAACCTGGATCTCTATCAACCTGGATCTCTTTCAACCTGGATCTCTATCAACATGGATCTCTATCAACATGGATCTCTATCAACTTGTCAGCGATCTCTATCAACCTGGATCTCTATCAACATTGATCTCTATCAACCTGGATGTCATTCAACATGGATCTCAATCAACCTGGATCTCTATCAACATGGATCTCTATCAACATGGATCTCTATCAACATGGATCTCTATCAACTTGTCAGCGATCTCTATCAACCTGGATCTCTATCAACATTGATCTCTATCAACCTGGATGTCATTCAACATGGATCTCAATCAACCTGGATCTCTATCAACATGGATCTCTATCAACATGGATCTTTATCAACATGGATCTATATCAACTTGGATCTCTCAACATGGATCTCTATCATAATGTCAAGACCACTAAATTGTACATCCAAGTGAATATCATTTTCTTGTCTCCATCTTGTCCCCTACAAAGCATAGGATTGTCACCCTCATTTAGCACTTTATGGAAGCCCCATGCTAAGTAACACAATGAGGTCTTGGAGTGAGGGTTTCTGCTGTAATTTGCTTTAGCAAATGAGGTTGCTAGTTCAGTTTGCTTTGTCTGTGGTCGAGCATGGTCAGTACTTGACAGGTTTCGGTCCGGGAAAGGAAGTTCATTCACAGAAACTCGGATCATTATTTGTTTCTTGGATACAGGCAAACAACCCGGCTACAATTAGCTAGTTACCAAGCTGTAGTTCCTGCTCTCATTGCTCCTCTGTCACAACCATTAGTAGTTCATTGCCCCTCTGTACATGACCAAATGGGAAACCGAACATACTGGTTACACCAAAAACGATGCCTATTACCAGTTGAACCGAAGAGAGCAGGTCGTTGTCTTCAGACTTCGCACTGGCCACAATAGACTGAGGTACCACCTATTCAACAAATTGAAGATAGGTGGTACCGACGAATGCCCGTGCGGTACTGGTAAAATGACCGCTGAACATCTGCTGCAGAACTGCCCGACATACGAGGATCAGAGAAAGCAGATGTGGCCATCACCAGTGGAACTGCAAGAAAAGCTCTATGGCAGTGGCGACAGCCTCAGGATGACCGCTGCTTTTTTAGAAAAAATAATGGTTACTGTCTGACTGCGTACGATGAAGAAGAAGAAGAAGAATTGCCCCTCTGTCACAACCATTAGTAGTTCTTGCTCTCATTGCCTCTCTGTCACAACCCAATCTTTGCCCCTCTGTCACAACCCAATCTTTGCCCCTCTGTCACAACCCAATCTTTGCCCCTCTGTCACAACCATTAGTAGTTCTTGCTCTCATTGCCTCTCTGTCACAACCCAATCTTTGCCTCTCTATCACAACCCAATCTTTGCCTCTCTATCACAACCCAATCTTTGCCTCTCTGTCACAACCCAATCTTTGCCTCTCTATCACAACCCAATCTTTGCCCCCTCTGTCACAACCCAATCTTTGCCTGTTTACAAAGATCTGGTCAATTATTTCCGAGGCAGTACCAACTACCAGTTGTCTGTTTGTCTGTCTGTCCTCCAGTGAGACGCATCGCCCCCAAGTTCACCATGGTGACTGAAGATATGAAGATTATGCCTAGTAACGATGTCAACCTGACCTGTGTCGCCATAGGGTCCCCCATGCCGTTTGTCAAATGGAGGAAGGGTGCCCAAGACTTAACAGGTGATGAGAACATCCCGATCGGCAAGAACACCATCACACTGACGAGTGTCAAGGAATCGGCTAACTACACCTGCGAGGCCTCGTCTGACTTAGGCAACATTGAACACCACGTGCAGATCGTCGTAGAAGGTAAGTCTTCCTGTTACCTGGTGTGTCACCTGCTGCTCTCTCCGCTGATCCCACTGTCTACCTTACAGGTGTTCTTACCTGAGGTGTCACCTGCTGCTCTCTCCACTGATCCCACTGTCTACCTTACAGGTGTTCTTACCTGGTGTGTCACCTGCTGCTCTCTCTCCACTGATCCCACTGTCTACCTTACAGGTGTTCTTACCTGGTGTGTCACCTGCTGCTCTCTCTCCGCTGATCCCACTGTCTACTTTACAGGTGTTCTTACCTGGTGTGTCACCTGCTGCTCTCTCTCCGCTGATCCCACTGTCTACTTTACAGGTGTTCTTACCTGGTGTGTCACCTGCTGCTCTCTCCGCTGATCCCACTGTCTACCTTACAGGTGTTCTTACCTGGTGTGTCACCTGCTGCTCTCTCCGCTGATCCCACTGTCTACCTTACAGGTGTTCTTACCTGGGGTGTAACCTGCTGATCCCACAGTCTACCTAACAGGTGTTCTTACCTTGAGTATAACCTGCTGAACCAACTGCCTACCCTACAGGTGTCTAATCTGAGACACTCTCTCTAGGCAGCTTCACGCGCACCAAATGTATGGTCTGTGGGGAGTAGTGATGTCTACAAAACACGAGTTGCAGAGTATTCAACTCTTTAGAGAATTTGCCCCGGCAACTAGAAGCACCTGTCTTTGTTTCGAAAGTTGCTAATATGGTCTGGATGGCAGTGGCATGTGAGTCACTACAGACCCCCCCTTAAAACATGTTACACAAAGCTGTCCTGTCTCTACGTCTCTCTGGTCTCCTCTAGGCTGGAACAACATCTAAGTTGTAGACCTTACCCCAGTTAAGGAACTGGAGTTATGGTAGTTGGGAACAGTCACAGCTGGAGGGTCTTCTACACCATCCATCAATGATACACCTAAACGTTTAACTATCATCATGTGTAACTGTTAAGGTTGGAGTTCACTTTCACACTCAACTAGTGTCAAACAGCTCGCAATGAATCCTTCGTCCCAAGGGAGCTCACAGCCAAATACAGACCACCCAGATGTTGATTACTGACCCGTTATGTAAATTTGTGTTCGGTCTATTAATAGCTCCATAATCCTATCTGAGATGGAATATTCCCCAACACTTGGCCTTGTCCTCCATGAGATTGTCCTCCCTGACATTGTCCTCTCTTACATTGTCCTCCCTGACATTGTCCTCTCTTACATTGTCCTCCCTGACATTGTCCTCTCTTACATTGCCCTCCCTGACATTGTCCTCTCTTACATTGCCCTCCCTGACATTGTCCTCTCTTACATTGCCCTCCCTGACATTGTCCTCTCTTACATTGCCCTTCCTGACATTGTCCTCTCTTACATTGTCCTCCCTGACATAGCAACTATGCTAGACCCTACAGACACTCGTCCACATAGCATGGCCTCTACAGACACAGACACTCGTCCACATAACATGGCCTGTACAGACACTCGTCCACATAACATGGCCTCTACAGACACAGACACTCATCCACATAGCATGGCCTGTAGACACGAACCTCCCCACTCGACATACACGAACGAGCTAGCTCCCAGGTTATTCCTGGACAACATCTCAGATATTGTTCTTAGAGATTCTCTCCAATCCAGCTGACTGATCCAAACTGAGCACAGGGTCTTGGTCTGCACCAATAATGTTGTGGGCAAACAATCCCACCTTCCCCTCTCTCCTCATACATGTGTTGGAGAACATTCTGCTGCAGAAATACGAGAAGTGTACCAAAGATATGGTCTAGAACTAAATAGTTAGTACACATACCAGAACCAAATAGTTAGTACACATACCACAACCAAATAGTTAGTACACATACCACAACCAAATAGTTGGTACACATACCACAACCAAATAGTTAGTACACATACCACAACCAAATAGTTGGTACACATACCACAACCAAATAGTTAGTACACACCAAACATCTCTGTACATTTCAGAAAGAAATATCTGATATTCTAGCTGTGACTGACCATATCCAAATATCTGATATTCTAGCTGTGACCGACCATATCCAAATATCTGATATTCTAGCTGTGACCGACCATATCCAAATATCATATTGATACAATCATTTCAACAATATTTCTACCCATTAAGTGAACATTTGTTCAGTACATTTTGTACATTTCTCGGGGCCCCGGACCTCCAATTTGGAGAACCACTATGAGTCTTCGGCAGCCTTAAATGTTGTTCCCAGATGTATCTATGAGCACATGTTGATATCAGAGACTAACACGTAATCCCCCCCGTCTGTTGTCTTGCTGTTGTCATATTTGTCTTGGCTTACGCCACATGCTTGATGTCACAGAAAATACTTTTAGCTATAGCACCACAATCGTCAATGTCTAACCTAGTCTGTGTCTATCTCAACCAATCAACTGCACAGTGTACTTTTTCTTTTTGACACTTCCCTCCAAATCCCCCTCCCCCAAGTTATAAGACATCTCTTAGATTGTATCTAGGGTGGGGTGGGGTGCCCTGGCCTGGCATATGGCCACACACTCTTCATGTACCGCAGGACGACGTAACATGGTACGTAGATGCCAGTATAGGCAATCTAAATATTTATATGTAGGGTATACTCCACGGTAGACAACATCCAGTATAGCCAGACAAGCTTTTACATAAAATCCTCGGGGAAGAGGTAAATACAGAAATGCACGAAGAAGAGAAAATGATAAGGAATTCAGATTCAGTGATGATACCTGAAGCGAACGGAAAAATGGCAGCATAGGGCGTGCATGCTGGCCAGATGTTGTCAATGACCCATACACCGCTAATAGCTTCTCTGTCTTACATGTCTCTCACCAACCGCTAATAGCTTCTCTGTCTTACATGTCTCTCACCAACCGCTAATAGCTTCTCTGTCTTACATGTCTCTCACCAACCGCTAATAGCTTCTCTGTCTTACATGTCTCTCACCAACCGCTAATAGCTTCTCTGTCTTACATGTCTCTCACCAACTGCTAATAGCTTCTCTGTCTTACATGTCTCTCACCAACCGCTAATAGCTTCTCTGTCTTACATGTCTCTCACCAACCGCTAATAGCTTCTCTGTCTTACATGTCTCTCACCAACCGCTAACAGCTTCTCTGTCTTACATGTCTCTGACCAACCGCTAATAGCTTCTCTGTCTTACATGTCTCTCACCAACCGCTAACAGCTTCTCTGTCTTACATGTCTCTCAGCAACCGCTAATAGCTTCTCTGTCTTACATGTCTCTCACCAACCGCTAATAGCTTCTCTGTCTTACATGTCTCTCACCAACCGCTAATAGCTTCTCTGTCTTACATGTCTCTGACCAACCACTAACAGCTTCTCTGTCTTACATGTCTCTCACCAACCGCTAATAGCTTCTCTGTCTTACATGTCTCACCAACCGCTAATAGCTTCTCTGTCTTACATGTCTCTCACCAACCGCTAATAGCTTCTCTGTCTTACATGTCTCTCACCAACCGCTAATAGCTTCTCTGTCTTACATGTCTCTCACCAACCGCTAATAGCTTCTCTGTCTTACATGTCTCTCACCAACCGCTAATAGCTTCTCTGTCTTAGATGTCTCTCACCAACCGCTAATAGCTTCTCTGTCTTACATATCTCTCACCAACTTGGATTGTCAAACACAGTGGAAAGGTCCTGTCTCGTGTTGGGTCATAGGAGTACTACTTGTATTTCCCTTTTTGCAGGGAGGCTGGGACAAACGTGCCCTTGCAGAGCTAACTTCTCAACGATTTTGTTTGACATGGTGGGGTTAAAGGTCACTTCTGCGCATTGCTGATTTTGATCGTCCTTACTTCTCCAGCGCTGGTCGTTACTTCTTCGGCACTGGTCCTTACTTCTTTGGTGCTGGTCCTTACTTCTTTGGCGCTGGTCCTTACCTCTTCGGGGCACACCGTTAAAACAAGGAAGGGACGATGTGTTGTAGGTTGCAGCGAAGCTGTGAACTTTCTCTGCCTTTCGGTTCGACCCATCCTGGTTCAGATGGCTTGTTTGATATGATGTGATAATAATTTATGCACATTCCTCATTAGTCATTGTTTACGGCAGGAGCAGCTCAACCCACCCCCTCACATCGGGCGGTGGCTCTCACTGGCTCTCACACATGAGATCACCCTGCCAGTACGTGTTAGTTCGAGCCAGAGTTTTTCATCCATTGTTAAGTAGAAATCACAGATTGCACTTGGCCCTGGATCACAGTTGGCCCAGGATTTCACTTGGCACTGGATCACCGCTGTCATTAGTCATCTGGGGCATGTTCATCTGCCGTTTGTTAGCTCCCCATCTGCAGACCGATATACGCGTGTTGTGCTCTGGACATACTATGGACTATGGCGGTGCTCGAACCTTGCTTTTCTCTGCTATTTAGTTTCTTATGTTCTGTTAAGAACTGACTTTGGGAAATCCATAGGTACGGAGTCCCTTTCAGTAAATGGCGAAGAGTAGACACTGATTGTTCCCGTAGATTGCTGTTTGCGTCAGATCCAGTGACTCATAGCTGGCTGCTTGCACCAGAGTCAGTGACTCATAGCTGGCTGCTTGCACCAGTCAGTGACTCATAGATGGTTGCTTTCATCAGCTTCAGTGATTTATTGCAGGCTGCTTGAGTCAGGGTCAGCGAACGAAGGCTGACCAAGGGTCTATCCCCTATGTGAACCTGTAGGCTTGTCCAGATAAGGTCGCAGTTGGAAGCAAATATGATAAATAAAACAACCGCTGAAATTGGATATGTTGGTTCAAAAGGCGTAGATCTCACAACCTTGCTGTGAACTAGGACATGCAGGCACAACGAAGTATTGACTCCGGATACTGTAGGACCAACCGGTGGCCCATTCTGTAGGACCAACTGGAGCTCTCTCGGCTGGACCAACCGCCTGCCCTCTCAGCAGGACCAACCAGTAGCCCTCTTGGCTGGACCAACTGGCTGCCCTCTCAGCTGGACCAACTGGCTGCCCTCTCAGCTATTACAACCGGCTGCCCTCTCAGCTGGACCAACCGGCTGTCCTCTCAGAGGACCAACCGGCTGTCCTCTCAGCTGGACCAACCGGCTGTCCTCTATGTGGATTGCCAGCTCATCGATTTCTTTGGGCGATCCTTCAAGTGCTGATTATTGATTAACTGCACATTAGCGCCACTGTCGATGTCAAGTGTCCCCTCTACGGGTAACACCGAGGACACACCTCTTCATGTCCGTGAGCCTCTTTGTGGCAAGGACAGAAGATATGATCACCAAGATTAGTCCTCTAGTTTATCTTCTCTGCTCAAACCTTTGCCAGACCTGTCGTACTTTCCGAAACAAGGATCAACTAAGTAGAGCCATGCCGTAGTTCACATACAATCAAACACATACAATGAAACATCTACAATCAAACACCTACAATCAAACACCTACAATCAAACACCTACAATCAAACACCTACAATCAAACACCTACAATCAAACACATACAACCAAACACATACAATCAAACACATACAATGAAACATCTACAATCAAACATCTACAATCAAGGGATGGCGTGGTCTAGTGGCACGGCTCACAACCGAAAGATGCTGGTTTCGATCCCCATCACACCACCGGCCGTTACCTCGGGGAAGCAAACCCTTAGAAAATGCAGGAGGAAGCAAACCCTTACATAAAATGAATGCTGAAGTCGGATGCACTGGGTCGACAGGCGCAAAATAAAAACCACAGTGCAACGCACATCGCCTTGGGAAATAGAGAAATAAGGCGAACGCAAAAAAAAAACAACAAAAAAAACAACCTACAATCAAACACCTACAATCAAACACATAAAATAAAACACGTATAATCAAGCACCTACATTTCCTTCCACTCCTTCGGTCTCTCCCTCACCCCTCCCGGTGTCTCCCTCATCCCTCCCGTTGTCTCCCTCACCCCTGCCGTTGTCTCCCTCGTCCCTCCCATTGTCTCCCTCACTGTTCTTGTAGAGTGGTGTGGTACTATCACTGTTCTTGTAGAGTGGTGTGGTACTATCACTGATGTGTTTTTGTAGAGTGGTGTAGTACTATCACTCATGTGTTCTTGTAGAGTGGTGTGGTACTATCACTGTTCTTGTAGAGTGGTGTGGTACTATCACTGATGTGTTCTTGTAGAGTGATGTGGTACTATCACTGATGTGTTCTTGTAGAGTGGTGTGGTACTATCACTGATGTGTTCTTGTAGAGTGGTGTGGTACTATCACTGATGTGTTTTTGTAGAGTGGTGTGGTACTATCACTGATGTATTCTTGTAGAGTGGTGTGGTACTATCACTGATGTGTTCTTGTAGAGTGATGTGGTACTATCACTGATGTGTTTTTGTAGAGTGGTGTGGTACTATCACTGATGTATTCTTGTAGAGTGGTGTGGTACTATCACTGATGTGTTCTTGTAGAGTCGTGTGGTACTATCACTGATGTGTTCTTGTAGAGTGGTGTGATACTATCACTGATGTGTTCTTGTAGAGTGATGTGGTACTATCACTGTTCTTGTAGAGTGATGTGGTACTATCACTCATGTGTTCTTGTAGAGTGGTGTGGTACTATCACTGTTCTTGTAGAGTGGTGTGGTACTATCACTGATGTGTTCTTGTAGAGTGATGTGGTACTATCACTGATGTGTTCTTGTAGAGTGGTGTGGTACTATCACTGATGTGTTCTTGTAGAGTGGTGTGGTACTATCACTGTTGTGTTCTTGTAGAGTGGTGTGGTACTATCACTGTTTTTGTAAAGTGATGTGGTACTATCACTGATGTGTTCTTGAAGAGTGATGTGGTACTATCACTGTTCTTGTAGAGTGATGTGGTACTGTCACTGTTGTGTTCTTGTAGAGTGGTGTGGTACTATCACTGTTCTTGTAGAGTGGTGTGGTACTATCACTGTTGTGTTCTTGTAGAGTGGTGTGGTACTATCACTGTTTTTGTAAAGTGATGTGGTACTATCACTGTTGTGTTCTTGTAGAGTGGTGTGGTACTATCACTGTTTTTGTAAAGTGATGGGGTACTATCACTGGTGTGTTCTTGTAGAGTGGTGTGGTACTATCACTGTTCTGTTCTTGTAGAGTTTGACCAATATTATCTGATGCCACATTGCACGAGAACAACCCTTCTATTATGGCATGAAAGTCGTTCAACAAACCTAGGTGGTACATCAAACACAGATAACCCTCTATAAACACTGAACAGCCCTCTATGAAACAATGAACAGCCCTTTATCAAACACTGACAACCCTGTATCAACCACTGACATCCCTATATCAATCACTGACACCCCTCTATCAAACACTGACACCCCTCTGTCAAACACTGACATCACTCTATCAACCACTGACATCCCTCTGTCAAACACTGAACAGCTCTCTATCAAACACTGACATCCCTCTATCAGACACTGACATCCCTCTATCAACCACTGACAGCCCTCTATCAAACACTGAACAGCACTCTATCAAACACTAGCATCCCTATATCAACCACTGACAGCCCTCTATCAAACACTGAACAGCCCTCTATTAACCACTCTCAGCCCTATATGTCAGTACCAATGTTAAGGTATATTTTCTAGTCATACATTTGGCTTTTCGTTATTAGTAACTTGACTGTTCAACTCTGCAAACTTGATGTTGTGTATAGAACTAATTCAAACTTGATTGTTCAACTATGCAAATTTGATGTTGTGTATAGAACTAATTCCAACTTGACTGTTCAACACGTGCAAACGTGATGTTGTGTATAGAACTAATTCCAACTTGACTGTTCAACTCTGCAAACGTGATGTTGTGTATAGAACTAATTCTAACTTGACTGCTCAACACAAACTTGATGTTGTGTATAGAACTAATTCTAACTTGACTGTTCAACACAAACTTGATGTTGTGTATAGAACTAATTCTAACTTGACTGTTCAACACAAACTTGATGTTGTGTATAGAACTAATTCTAACTTGACTGTTTAACACAAACTTGATGTTGTGTATAGAACTAATTCTAACTTGACTGTTCAACACAAACTTGATGTTGTGTATAGACTACTTCAAATCAATAAATTGAGTATCTCCAATTATTATTTGCTTTGCAATAACCCATAAATAATTATGGAAGACAATGGCGTAACGTGGACAGACTAAATAGTGTCATGGTAAACACATCTAACGATCATGTGATGGCATGTTTAGTGAAGGTGCGTGGATTTAAACAAAAATATTTTCTGATAATACTTGCTCTGAACCAAACGCCAGAGAGCTAGCAGCGCCTGGACAAAGGTAGGGGTACTTCGTCGTCAACTTGGTCACGTGTTTCAGTGACGTATGTGCTGCTTTGTTGCCGTGGCGTCAAGAATTGCCAATTGATCTTGACATTGAGGAAACTTGTTTTTGGTCGAACCATGACCATGATTACTATCTAAAGATGGTCATGATCGAACGATGTAGGCTATGGTCGAACTTTGCTTGCATAGTTAGTCTAAGACTTGACACCACGGTGGATTGAATGGGTATCCATATGATTGGATACTGAGATCACGTGATGCTGCGTCGCAGGCATATGACGATAATGATGATTATCATATTGATGACCGTCAGTAACGATAACATAACTTGAGCTGAACATATCGCTTGTATTCAGGGGCTTCCTGGGTCTGACACGTCTGTGTGTGGCTCCCTGGATCTGACACGTCTGTGTGTGGCTTCCTGGGTCGGACACGTCTGTGTGTGGCTTCCTGGGTCTGACACGTCTGTGTGTGGTTTCCTGGGTCTGACACGTCTGTGTGGGGCTTCCTGGGTCTGACACGTCTGTGTGTGGCTCCCTGGATCTGACACGTCTGTGTGTGGCTTCCTGGGTCTGACACGTCTGTGTGTGGCTTCCTGGGTCTGACACGTCTTGTGTGGCTTCATGGGTCTGACACATCTGTTTGTGGCTCACTGGTTCTGACACGTCTGTGTGTGGCTTCCTGGGTCTAACACGTCTGTTTCAAGGGGTTCCCTGACTCTGAAACGTCAGTTTTAAGGATTTACTGGGGGCTGCGTGGGCAAGTGGTAAGGCGACACGGCTCACGACCCGAAGGTGCTGGATTCGATCCCCATCACAGCACCGGCCGTTACCCCGGAGAAGCAAACCTTTAGAAAATGCAGGAGGGAGCGCACTGATTCCTCCAAGAGCGTCTGTTTCAGTGATTCCTCCAAGAACGTCTGTTTCAGTCAAACTGTCCTCACGTCCAACTGACCGATTGTCCTCACGTCCAACTGTCCTCACGTCCAATTGTCCTCACGTCCTACTGTCCTCACGTCCAACTGACCGATTGTCCTCACGTCCAACTGATCGATTGTCCTCGCGTCCAACTGTCCTTACGTCCAACTGACCCACTGCATTCACGTCCAACTGTCCTCACGTCCAACTGACCCACTGCCCTCACGACCCACTGTCCGCACGTCCCACTGTCCTCACGTCCAACCGTCCTCACGTCCAACTGACCCAACTGGTTTAAATTGGCGGGACTCAACAGAAGACGACACAACTAGACTAAAACGTTTAGTTTTTCTGGTTACTCTTCCAAAGAAGAACAATCTCCTCACTCCTCATTCCTCTCTCCTCACTCCTCACTGCTCACTATTCTCTCCTCTGTCCTCACTCCTCATTCCTCACTCCTTACTCCTCACTCCTCTCTCCTCTCATTTATTTTATCAGCTCAGATCGAAACGTTTACTTTCACGCTTTGAAAACATTTTACGCGTCCCTAGAGCAGGGCCAGGCGCGCCCGCCCCGCCCATCCTTGCAGCAGTTCAGCCCGCCATCCATACAGGAAGGCCAGCCCGCCATCGGTACAGGAAGATCAGCCTGCCTTCCAAACAGTAGACCCTTACAGCAGCGCACCACCCTCCCTCCTTTCCCCATTGTCCTTACAGCAGGGCCAGCTCATCGCCCACATGCCATTCGCTTATGACGTTAGAGCAATACTTGTAGCCCAGCCTCGCCCCGGGAAGTCTCCAACAGCAGCAGACGTTTGTGACGAGTTCACACACGCAGCCAGCCGTGCAAAGCTAGTGTTAACCCCTCACACTCTACTCACTTCCTTCACATATCTTCTTTCTCTCTGTCTACACGTCTTATCTTCCTCTCTGTCTACACGTCTTATCTTCCTCTCTGTCTACACGTCTTATCTTCCTCTCTGTCTACACGTCTTATCTTCCTCTCTGTCTACACGTCTTATCTTCCTCTCTGTCTACATGTGATCACGTGATAGTTCCTGGCTTCATGTTGCTGCTTCTTTCCTTGTTTCCGTCTCTCATGCTCCTTGTTATGTACTCTCACTCACCTGTCTTCTATTTGACGGGCAAACTTGTCAGTGTTGTTTCTCTAACATTTTACTTAGGTAGTTAGATACCAGTAGATCGTTAGATAGGTAAGTAGGTAGGTAGGTAGCTACGTCGTTAGGTAGGTAAGTAAGTATGTAGGTAGATAAGTAGATAGGTATCTTTGCCGTTAGTTAGATAGGTAAGTAGGTAGCTGTGCCGTTAGTTAGGTAGGTAAGTAAGTAGGTAGCTGTGCCGTTAGTTAGGTAGATAAGTAAGTAGGTAGCTGTGCCGTTAGTTAGTTAGGTAAGAAAGTAGGTAGCTGTGCCGTTAGTTAGGTAGGTAAGAAAGTAGGTAGCTGTGCCGTTAGTTAGGTAGGTAAGAAAGTAGGTAGCTGTGCCGTTAGTTAGGTAGGTAAGTATAGGTAGCTGTGCCGTTAGTTAGGTAGGTAAGTAAGTAGGTAGCTGTGCCGTTAGTTAGGTAGATAAGTAAGTAGGTAGCTGTGTCGCTAGTTAGGTAGGTAAGTAAGTAGGTAGCTGTGTCGCTAGTTAGGTAGGTAAGTAGGTAGGTAGCTGTGTCGCTAGTTAGGTAGGTAGGTAGGTAGAAGTGTCCTATATTCGATATACGCTAGTTGTAAGCTGCACGCCCCCAGTGAAACTTCTATTTTATTTATGATATTATGAGAGTAATTTGGGACAGATAATTACACGGTCTGGTAGTTGTGATGGCAGTTGTTTTGATGGTAGTTGTGATGGTAAATATGATGGACAGAAAGTGATGGTGATTATTTCCATACAGAGTAGGTAGTGTACATGCTGTTGACACTATGACTGTAGATACTGTTGACTGCGGTCAGACAGTCAATGGCACTCTTCTACACCTGGACCAAAACAACACAAAAACAGAACAGCCAGAATACAGGGCCCACAACTAGAGGGAACTGTCTTAACCGTGAGAGGCAGTTTTACTGGGGATTGTACTGAGAGTGGGAGGCGGTTTTACTGGGGATTGTACTGAGAGTGTGAGGCGGTTTTACTGGGGATTGTACTGAGAGTGGGAGGCGGTTTTACTGGGGATTGTACTGAGAGTGGGAGGCGGTTTTACTGGGGATTGTACTGAGAGTGGGAGGCGGTTTTACTGGGGATTGTACTGAGAGTGGGAGGCAGTTTTACTGGGGATTGTACTGAGAGTGAGAGGCAGTTTTACTGGGGATTGTACTGAGAGTGGGAGGCAGTTTTACTGGGGATTGTACTGAGAGTGGGAGGCAGTTTTACGGAATGTATTCTTGCACTGCCGTTACCCACCACTCACCCGCCTACCCACCCCCATACTTGCACGCGCCTTCTCCCCCCCCCCGTACCTGCACCCGCCTACCCACCCCCGTACTTGTACCCGCCTTCTCCCCCCCCCCCGTACTCTCAACCCCCTTTCTCCTCCCTTAGTCCCTCTCCCCCCGTACTCGCACCGCCCCCCCCCTTCTCCCCCTCCATCTCCCATTCTCCCCCTCACTTTCACCTTTCTCCATCCCCGTACTCGCACCCGTCTTCTCTCCCCCCCCCCCCATACTCACACGGCCCCCCCATCCTTCTCCCCCTCACTTTCACCTTTCTCCCTCCACGTACTCGCACCCGCCTTCTCCCCCCATCCCCTTCCGTAGTCGCACCCCGTTTCTCCTCCCTGCCTCTCCCCCTTCTCCCCCCGTACTCACACCGCCCCACCTTCTCCTCTTCTCTTTCACCTTTCTCCCTTCCCGTACTCGCACCCGCCTTCTCCCCCCCCCCCCCAATACTCGCACTTTCTTTCTCCTCCCTGGATCTCCCCTTCTCCCCCCCCGTACTCGCATCGCCCCCCCCCCCATCCTTCTCCCCTTACCTTTCACCTTTCTCCCTCCCCGTACTCGCACCCGCCTTCTCCCCCCCCCCCCGTACTCGCACCCCCTTTCTCCTCCCTGCCTCTCCCCACCCGTACTCACACCACCCCCCCCCCTTCTTCCCCCTCACTTTCACCTTTCTCCCTTCCCGTACTCGACCCGCCTTCTTCCCCCCCCCTCCGTACTCCCACCCCCTTTCTCCTCTTTGCCTCTCCCCCCGTACTCACACCGCCCCCCCTCTCCCCTTCTCTTTCCCCTTTCTCCCTCCCCGTACTCGCACCCGCCTTCTCCCCCCCCCCCCGTACTCGCACCTCCCCCCCCCTTTTCACCCTCACTTTCACCTTTCTCATTCCCCGTACTCGCACCGCCCCCCCCCCCCCATCATTCTCCCCTTCTCTTTCACCTTTCTCCCTTCCGGTACTCGCACCCGCCTTCTCTCCCCCCACCCCGTACTCTCACCCCCCTTTCTCCTCCCTCTCCTCCCGTACTCGCACCGCCCCCCTCTTCTCCCCCTCCACCTCCCATTCTCCCCCTCACTCTCCCCTTCTCCCCCCCGTACTCGCACCTCCCCCCCCCCTTCTCCCCCTCACTTTCACCTTTCTCCCTCCCCGTACTCGCACCCGCCTTCCCCCCCCCCCCCCCCGTACTCGTACCCCATTTCTCCTCCTTGCCTGTCCCCTTCTCCCCCCGAACTCGCATCGCCCCCCCATCCTTTTCCCCTTCTCTTTCACCTTTCTCCCTCCCCGTACTCGCACCCACCTTCCCCCCCCCCTCCGTACTCGCACCCACTTTCTCCTCCCTGCCTCTCCCCACCCGTACTCACACCGCCCTTCCTTCTCCCCCTCACTTTCACCTTTCTCCCTTCCCGTACTCGCACCCGCCTTCTCTTCTTTTCCCCCCCCCCCCCCCCCCCCCTTACAGTCGCAGCCATACCAGAGCTAGATAAGTCTGGAGTTGGGGTAGACATTAGCTGAGTTCTCGGCCACCTAGAACCGACAGCTTCAACCTCCAGCCTCCCGCCTTCCCCCCCCCCCCCCCTCCGTACTCGCACCCCCTTTCTCCTCCCTGCCTCTCCCCATCCGTACTCACACCGCCCCCCCCCCCTTCTCCCCCTCACTTTCACCTTTTTCCCTTCCCGTACTCGCACCCACGTTCTCTCCACCTCCCCCCCCTTCCCTACAGTCGCAGCCATACCAGAGCTAGATAAGTCTGGAGTTGGGGTAGACATTAGCTGAGTTCTCGGCCACCTAGAACCGACAGCTTCAACCTCCAGCCTCCGTGACGACGCGGGATTGCGTCAGTCTCCAACGGTCTGCTACTAGACTCGCTAGATCGCGAGCTCTTCGATAGAGCTAAGCCACGGTACTGGAGTTGAGTGTGAGACTCGTCCTGGTTCTAGCCTACCGGACTAGCCTATTGCCTACCCTGGACAGAATGAGTCCACAACGGGACATCACGTCTCAGCATTTACAAAGTTTTCTGGACATGTTTTCTCTGGTTGCCGAAAGCCTGGTCCCCAGGAGGCCTGACAGGTGTTGTAGCGTGAACAGGATTGAGTGCACACCTAGACGATTCGGGGATGGTGTTCCGGAGTGCTGACACTCACTCGCTAGCTGTTTTGTTTCCGCTGTGTTACCTGCATCAGGTGGGCCCGCTGTATTACCTGCATCAGGTGGGCCCGCTGTGTTACCTGCATCAGGTGGGCTCGCTGTGTTACCTGCATCAGGTGGGAAGGCCGTGACATTCTCTTGTGTTCAAGTTTCTTCCATTCGCTTTAAGGCCGTTTTCCGTGATATAATTAATGAGTAAATCGTAACAAGTTATTGTAAGTCATAACTGGTGTACTGTTGACATGTTATTCAAACCAAACTGGATTATTTGACGAGTAGATAGAGCTAGCCACACCACTCTTCGGGTCTCTTTGACGGACAGGACACCGACACAACCAATGGTTTAGGATAGAGAACTGTCGCCTTTATCTTGTTTCCTTGATATCTGTCTAACTTTCTCTCTATCTCCCTCTCTCTCTCTCACTCTCTCTCTCTTTCACTCTCCCTCTCCCTCTCTCTCTCTATTTCTCTCCCTCTCTCTTTCTCTCTGTGTATGTGCGCGCATGCGTGTCAGTATTTTGATTCTATAACAGGATTTGTTTCCTGATGTGAGGGAGTGAGAGGAAGTGGAGATGTGTATGGGTGTGGGGGAGACAGTGATTCGAAGTGGAGATGTGTAAGGATGTGTGGGAGAGAGTGAGAGGAAGTGGAGATGGGTTTGGGTGTGGGGGAGAGAGTGAGAGGAAGTGGAGATGGGTATGGGTGTGGGGGAGATAGTGAGAGGAAGTGGAGATGTGAATGGGTGTGTGGGACAGAGTGAGAGGAAGTGGAGATGGGTATGGGTGTGGGGGAGAGAGTGAGAGGAAGTGGAAATGTGTATGGGTGTGGGGGAGATAGTGAGAGGAAGTGGAGATGTGTATGGGTGTGGGGGAGAGAGTGAGAGGAAGTGGAGATGTGTATGGGTATGGGGGAGAGAGTGATTCGAAGTGGAGATGTGTATGGATGTGTGGGAGAGAGTGAGGGGGTGGGGGTATATGTCAGTGTGAACCTCAGACAGGTTTGCATGTATTGTTCCCCTATGTGGGAGAGAGTGAGTGAGAGAGAGAGAGATCCTCTTTTTATTCTTTGTTCCTGACTTCCTGGATTCCACCTGACTGAAATGAACGATTGCTCCAGATTGTGGACCGTGCTCCAGGTTGTGGACCTTGCTCCAGGTTGTGGACCGTCTCACCTGCCTGTAGATTACCTTCATTGTCGTGCCAACGTGTCCCCCTGATCCAGCGGCACACCCCTTTTCCCACCAGTTGTAAATAACCAGCAAATTATGTCCATGTTTAGCATCTATATCTACAACATCGGTAGCATTTTAAGCAGACAAAATGTTGGACTCTGTGTTAGACTCCTTGTTGGGCCCCATGTTTGACTCTGTGTTGGACTCTATGCTGGACTGTGTTGGACCCCATGTTGGACTCTGTGTTGGACCCCATGTTGGACTTAGTCCATTTTGTTTTAGACACGTGACGAATTTTACTTATGCTATGCTATCTCCTGACAGCGTATTGTGTTTGATGGTGTGGCTTCTAGCGGACACACCACTTCACCTAGCTTTGGTTGGTGATAATGTTGTCTGTGTTGTCATCACTCGATGTTAGTTGTTACATCAGGGCTAGCTTTGGTTGGTGATAATGTTGTCTGTGTTGTCATCACTCGATGTTAGTTGTTACATCAGGGCTAGCTTTGGTTGGTGATAATGGTGTCTGTGTTGTCATCACTCGATGTTAGTTGTTACATCAGGGCTAGCTTTGGTTGGTGATAATGTTGTCTGTGTTGTCATCACTCGATGTTAGTTGTTACATCAGGGCTAGCTTTGGTGACATGAAACACGCCCAATGGCTGACGGGATTTTATTGTGAAAGATTTTGCGAGCATTGTTGGTGTGAGTATTTGAGAGAGTTGGTGGTCCAACTGATGATTGGTGAGTTTCTGATGTGGTTGTTGTTGGTGGTGATGTAGGTTCTACTGACGATTGGTGAATTAATGATGTGGTTGTTGTTGGTGATCATGTGGGTATTGTAAAGCGTTTATGTAATGGTATGGCTGAATCAACAACACATACATTGGTTAGATTTCAGTTCCCACCAGTGATTTTCAACAGTCATATTTGCAGCTCCTGTACAAACTTTCAGTATAATCACTCTAAATCTTTGTCTGATTATTTACTGAATATTATTCTCCCTCGAAATGTTTACTCTGTCATTCTAACTTCAATGATTGTTTATTGATTCTAGAGATTTCTTTGATCCACCAAGCTGATATGACCTTGGATTTTGGCATTTGTGTTGGTAGGGTGTGCAGTGTCTAAAGTTGTAGAGTCTTCTCCTGGAGAAGGGTTTCACCCTGACCTAACTGTTATTTACGTCTGAATCATTGATAAGTTGCTCTCCCCTTCTCCTCCTCCCCCTCCTCCTGCCCCACAGGAATGAGACATCAGCCCAGTCGAGCAAAACGTGCATGTATTTTGAGAGGACATCCAACATACATCATATAGTTGACCTGATATTCAACATACTCAATAGAATTGACCTGACATTCAACATACACAATAGAGTTGACCTGACATTCAACATACTCAATAGAGTTGATCTGACTTCCAACATACTCAATAGAATTGACCTGACATTCAACATACACAATAGAGTTGATCTGACATCAAAAATACGCGATAGAGTTGACTTGACATCCAACATACGCGATAGAGTTGACCTGACTTAATCAGACAGTGAGAGTACACACCAGATCGTGGGTGTGTTCTTGTTTTGCTAATTAGTAGTACTTGGAGTATGTGTGCGGTCTAGACAATGAAAATACATTCTTACTGACGCTAGTGTTCACCCTGACGAAAATATCAACATGGTAGTTTACTTCATATTAGATTTGTGTCATTTTCTAGTGAACTAAATAAACAACTGAAATATGTGATTTGACATACTTGTATCTGTAACGATCGAGTGATCTGACATACTTATATCTGTAATGATCAGACTGGCAAAGGTCTGGTCATCTGAAAACATATGACGAGTGTAAGAGAGTCATCTAAACATGGCTTCCAGAAAACATTCAAACAAGGAAATAAGATGCGCTTTATTTAGCAGGCCTACTGGTCCTGCCAGTGTCTCACACATTATCGTTTACTTTTCAATGTTCCTGCTCGCTGGTCTACCTGCTCCGTGCTCACCCTCAGCGGTCCCCCAGCCCCCTACTGGTCTCGCCTGGTCTGATGTCACCGCATCGTCTGTTACTCTTCGCTGGGATAGAGTGACCAGCTCCTTGGAGCCAATACGGTCCTACACGGTCTTGTGTCAGACGCGAGGCACCTTCCCTAGGATCAAGGAAGAGATGGGCATAACCAGGCCTGTCCACACAGTCACCAACCTGAAACCACATACCACCTACACTTTCCAAGTGATAGCTGTCAACAGCATGGGCATGAGTAGGCCCAGCCGGCCAGTCGAAGTGACCACTGGAGAATTAGGTCAGTACATCTACCTTGCTTGTGTCTCACGAACGCACGCACTCACCTGTACCTTACACACATGATCTCAACTCACTGCACTCTTGTGTTCGCACCTAGATCCCCGTGCAGGCACACATCCTCAGTCAGACACACCCCGCTCTAAATGTACAACTCTAGACGCTTGTACTCTGTAGCTTAAATACTGTTGTTGTTATTGATGTTGTTGTTGGTGTTGTTGTTATTGTTGCCGTCGTCGTTGCTGTCCCGTGACCACTGTCCGGGATCAGATATACATATTCTAATAACTGGACCGAATATTCAAACGTCCACTGATAGTTTACGCATGACTAGCTGATAGCAAGTGCTTCTAACACTGCATCCCCGACGGTAGTTTCTACTGCATCTCCGACGGCAGTTTCTGTTGTGGGACCTCCTATATCATTATTGATAAATCATTGAAATGTTCTACAACTGATCTATTATACTACATTAATAACTTTGCTGCTCGTATCTTATTGTGAAATGATTTCAGATGCACTTGTCAAACTAATGTTACATCTAGCTTAGCACACCAAACCAATCTTCGTCAAACTAATGTTACATCTAGTTTAGCGCACCGAACCAATCCTCGTCAAACTAATGTTACATCTAGCTTAGCACACCAAACCAATCTTCGTCAAACTAATGTTACATCTAGTTTAGCGCACCGAACCAATCCTCGTCAAACTAATGTTACATCTAGTTTAGCACACCGAACCAATCCTCGTCAAACTAATGTTACATCTAGTTTAGCACACCGAACCAATCCTCGTCAAACTAATGTTACATCTAGTTTAGCACACCGAACCAATCCTCGTCAAACTAATGTTAGATCTAGTTTAGCACACCGAACCAATCCTCGTCAAACTAATGTTACATCTAGTTTAGCACACCGAACAAATCCTCGTCAAACTAATGTTACATCTAGTTTAGCACAACGAACCAATCCTCATCAAACTAATGTTACATCTAGTTTAGCACACCGAACCAATCCTCGTCAAACTAATGTTACATCTAGTTTAGCACAACGAACTAATCCTCGTCAAACTAATGTTACATCTAGTTTAGCACACCGAACAAATCCTCGTCAAACTAATGTTACATCTAGTTTAGCACAACGAACTAATCCTCGTCAAACTAATGTTACATCTAGTTTAGCACAACGAACTAATCCTCGTCAAACTAATGTTACATCTAGTTTAGCACAACGAACTAATCCTCGTCAAACTAATGTTACATCTAGTTTAGCACAACGAACTAATCCTCGTCAAACTAATGTTACATCTAGTTTAGCACAACGAACTAATCCTCGTCAAACTAATGTTACATCTAGTTTAGCACACCGAACAAATCCTCGTCAAACTAATGTTACATCTAGTTTAGCACAACGAACTAATCCTCGTCAAACTAATGTTACATCTAGTTTAGCACAACGAACTAATCCTCGTCAAACTAATGTTACATCTAGTTTAGCACAACGAACAAATCCTCGTCAAACTAATGTTACATCTAGTTTAGCACAACGAACTAATCCTTGTCAAACTAATGTTACATGTAGTTTAGCACAACGAACAAATCCTCGTCAAACTAATGTTACATCTAGTTTAGCACAACGAACTAATCCTCGTCAAACTAATGTTACATCTAGTTTAGCACACCGAACAAATCCTCGTCAAACTAATGTTACATCTAGTTTAGCACAACGAACTAATCCTCGTCAAACTAATGTTACATCTAGTTTAGCACAAAGAACTAATCCTCGTCAAACTAATGTTACATCTAGTTTAGCACACCGAACAAATCCTCGTCAAACTAATGTTACATCTAGTTTAGCACAACAAACTAATCCTCGTCAAACTAATGTTACATCTAGTTTAGCACAACGAACTAATCCTCGTCAAACTAATGTTACATCTAGTTTAGCACAACGAACTAATCCTCGTCAAACTAATGTTACATCTAGTTTAGCACAACGAACAAATCCTCGTCAAACTAATGTTACATCTAGTTTAGCACACCGAACAAATCCTCGTCAAACTAATGTTACATCTAGTTTAGCACAACGAACTAATCCTCGTCAAACTAATGTTACATCTAGTTTAGCACAACGAACTAATCCTCGTCAAACTAATGTTACATCTAGTTTAGCACACCGAACCAATCCTCCCACCAATTGGTAATCCCAAACATTTTACACTATGAAACCCTATTAGGGGTTTTTGGCAGCTGGGATCTTCCAAGCTGGGATCTTGTGATCTGGGATCCTGGTATCTTGTGAACTGAGATCCTGGGATCTTCTGAGCTGGGATCTTGTGAGCTGGGATCATGGTATCTTGTGAGTTTAGATCCTGGGTTCTTGTGAGCTGGGATCCTTGGATCTTGTAAGTTCAGATCTTGTGAACTGGGATCCTGGGATCTTATGAGCTGGGATCTTGTGAGCTGGGATCTTGTAAGTTCAGATCTTTTGAGATGGGATCTTGTGAGCTGGGATCCTGGGATCTTGTTAGCTGGTATCCTGGGATTTTGTTAGCTGGGATCTTGTGAGCTGGGATCCTGGGATCTTGTTAGCTGGTATCCTGGGATTTAGTTAGCTGGGATCATGGGATCTTGTAAGTTGGGATCTTGTGAGCTGGGATCTTATGAGCTGGGATCTTGTGAGCTGGGATCTTGTTAGCTGGGATTTTGTGAGCTGGTATCCTGGGATTTTGTTAGCTGGGATCTTGTGAGCTGGGATCCTTGGATTTTGTTAGCTGGGATCCTGGGATTTTGTTAGCTGGGATCCTGGTATCTTGCAAGTTGGGATCTTGTTAACTGGGATCTTGTTAGCTAGGATCTTGTGACCTGGGATGTGCCGACCATCTCAAATCTGGTTTTTTTTGTTCAACCTAAGATGATTTATTTTCTGAAAGTCTTCATGGTACAATCTGTGTCTTGTTTGTCTTTGATACAATGTGTCTTGTTTATCTTTGGTTCAATCTGTGTCTTGTTTATCTTTGGTACAATCTGTGTCTTGTTTATCTTTGGTACACTCTGTGTCCTGTTTATCTTTGGTACAACCTGTGTCTTGGCTCGTTTATCTTTGGTACAAACTGTATCTTGGCTTGTTTATCTTTAATAAAAACTGTGTTACGACTTATTTATCTTAGGTACAACTTGTGACATGGCTTGTTTATCTTTGGTACAGTGTAAGGACTTGTTTATCTTTGGTACAACCTGCGTCTTGGCTTGTTTATCTTTGCTACAAATTGTGTCTTAGCTTGTTTATCTTTGGTATAAACTGGGTCTTGGCTTGTTTATCTTTGGTAAAAACTGT
This sequence comes from Ariolimax columbianus, assembly GCA_036924085.1. Taxonomy (NCBI): domain Eukaryota; kingdom Metazoa; phylum Mollusca; class Gastropoda; order Stylommatophora; family Arionidae; genus Ariolimax; species Ariolimax columbianus. Next base: position 92,481,106 of record JAVGWX010000010.1, on the reverse strand, counting down.
GTCTTGACCTGTTTATCTGTGATACAAACTATGTCTTTAACTGTTTTTCTGTGGTACAAACTGTGCAAGGCCTTGTTTATCTTTGGTACAAACTGTGTAAGGGTGTGTTTATCTTCGGTACAACCTGTGTCTTCGCTTGTCTTGTCTCATCTGTTGAAGGTGTTAGCTCGTGTCGTGTCTCACCTGTTGAAGGTGTTAGCTCGTGTCGTGTCTTACCTGTTAGAGGTGTGATCTATCGACGCGTCTCACCTGTTGGAGGTGTGATCTGTCGACGCGTCTCACCTGTTGGAGGTGTGATCTGTCGACGCGTCTCACCTGTTGGAGGTGTGATCTGTCGACGCGTCTCACCTGTTGGAGGTGTGATCTGTCGACGCGTCTCACCTGTTGGAGGTGTGATCTGTCGACGCGTCTCACCTGTTGGAGGTGTGATCTATCGACGCGTCTCACCTGTTGGAGGTGTGATCTGTCGACGCGTCTCACCTGTTGGAGGTGTGATCTATCGACGCGTCTCACCTGTTGGAGGTGTGATCTGTCGACGCGTCTCACCTGTTGGAGGTGTGATCTGTCGACGCGTCTCACCTGTTGGAGGTGTGATCTGTCGACGCGTCTCACCTGTTGGAGGTGTGATCTGTCGACGCGTCTCACCTGTTGGAGTGTAGGTTTGAGAAGATTAAAGTGCAACAATTATGTATCAATGCTACGTGAAATCTCATGATTTATTTTAGGGAAAGTTTGTCCATTCGTAGCTCAGCTGAATATTCGAATTCACATTTTCCAAGGAACAATATCCCAGTCGTATCCTCTTGTAGGCAAAACGTGGGTGCTCAGCGTGTATTAGACAGCATACGTCATGGATAAGTTTGATTTAGAGAAGCATACGTCATGGATAAGTTTGTTTTAGAGAAGCATACGTCATAGATTAGTTTGTTTTAGAGAAGCATACGTCATGGATAAGTTTGTTTTAGAGAAGCATACGTCATGGATAAGTTTGTTTTAGAGAAGCATACGTCATGGATAAGTTTGTTTTAGAGAAGCATACAGCATGGATAATAGAAAAAGTTTCAGACACATAGGTGGTCTTACAAAGTCCAGACACGTGACACACGGAGCTTACACGACCTCACCAGATCTGGATGAATGCCAACATCAAAGAATAGCGAATGCGGCACACACACTTAACAACAGAGACATGAAACCTAACAAAGAAGCCATACAATATTATCAGTAATAGAAGCCACATTATATTATGAGTCACTTCTCTGAGAGACAAGTAACCCCCCAAGACAAACGGTCCTTCTCATGGCGGCCAGACTATATCCGGTTAATGTACACGACCGCATATCACACAACACCATTAAGACAGACAATCATGTATAAGCAAGTACCGAAAGTGTCAGTTTGTGCCATACAAGTGTTACAGCAAGTACCGAAAGTGTCAGTTTGTGCCATACAAGTGTTACAGCAAGTACCGAAAGTGTCAGTTTGTGCCATACAAGTGTTACAGCAAGTACCGAAAGTGTCATTTTGTGCCATAAAAGTGTTACAGCTAGTACCGAAAGTGTCATTTTGTGCCATACAAGTGTTACAGCTAGTACCGAAAGTGTCAGTTTGTGCCATAAAAGTGTTACAGCTAGTACCGAAAGTTTCAGTTTGTGCCATAAAAGTGTTACAGCTAGTACCGATAGTGTCATTTTGTGCCATAAAAGTGTTACATCTAGTACCGAAAGTGACAGTTTATGCCATAACAGTGTTACAGCTAGTACCGAAAGTGACAGCTTATGCCATAAAAGTGTCACAGCTAGTACCGAAAGTGACAGTTTATGCATAAAAGTGTTACAGCTAGTACCGAAAGTGACAGCTTATGCCATACAAGTGTTACAGCTAGTACCGAAAGTGACAGTTTATGCCATACAAGTGTTACAGCTAGTACCGAAAGTGACAGTTTGTGCCATAAAAGTGTTACAGCTAGTACCGAAAGTATCATCGTGTGCCATAGAAGGCTTAATTCTAGACAGTTCTTTGACTCAGTCCAATCAACACCGGAGTTATAGGCTCATGAAAGGTGACCATGACCGATTTGTCCACATCGGAGCATGGGGGTCATTTAGAGGTGACCGTGCCAGCTTTGTCCACATCGGAGCATGGGGGTCATTTAGAGGTGACCGTGACAGCTTTGTCCACATCAGAGCATGGGGATCATTTAGAGGAACAATGTTGAGCTTTGAATGAAGACGGCGTGCAGCAGTTTAATTGCTGTTTGAATGATTGTTGTTAGAATGATTGCTTGTAATAATGATTGTTCGAACCGACTATAGGTGGCTTTCAATGACAGCACGGAATCTGTGCTGCACATAGATGCCATACAAGCAAGGGCACGTGCGTGTACCACGTGCAGTACTCGAGAAATGGCTCAACACTCAGACACTTTGCGTGGTCTCGGGGCGGAGAGAACCATAAACTTTTCTAGTAAACGATGTGAGACGTGACGCGATAGCCTCAAACGAGGCAACGTGACGTGACAGCCTGATGTGAGACAACGGGACGTGACAGCCTAATGTGAGGCAACGTGATGTGACAGCCTGATGTAAGACAACGTGACGCGACAGCCTGATGTGAGACGTGACGCGATAGCCTCAAACGAGGCAACGTGATGTAACAGCCTGATGTGAGGCGTGTGACATCATGATGTGAGACAACGTGACGCGACAGCCTGATATGAGACGTGACGCGATAGCCTCAAACGAGGCAACGCGACGTGACAGCCTGATGTGAGACAACGTGACGTGACAGCCTGATGTGAGGCAAAGTGACACGACAGCCTGATGTGAAGCAACGTGACGTGACAGCCTAATGTGAGACAACGTGACGCGACAGCCTGATGTGAGGTGACGTGACAGCCTGATGTGAGACAACGTGACGCGACAGTCTGATGTGAGACAACGTGATACGACAGCCTGATTTGAGACAACGTGACGCGACTGCCTGATCTGAGACAACGTGACGTGACAGCCTGCTGTGAGACAACGTGACGCGACAGCCTGATGTGCGACAACGTGATGCGACAGCCCGATGTTAAACAACGTGACCCGACAGCCTGATGTGAGACATCGTGACGTGACAGGCTGGCGTGATACAACGTGACAGCCTGATGTGAAACAATGTGGCGCGACAGCCTACTGCGGCTGAGTTCACCAGATATCCCAACTCGTTGGCTGTTATATATAACGAACAACATCACCCTCGCTTACTACCTTCAACCTCACCCTCGTTTCCTAACTCCAATAGCACCCTCGCTTACTACCTCCAACCTCACCTTCGCTTACTACCTCCAACCTCACCTTCGCTTCCTACCTCAAACCTCACCTTCGCTTACTACCTCCAACCTCACCCTCGCTTCGTACCTCCAACAGCACCCTGGCTTCCTACCCCTTATATTAGACATGTGCATGTCTGCCCAGCTACGAGTCAGTGTTTAGCGATCTGTTTATTTCATTGTAGCAACTCTTGGTGACACTCCTTCTCGATAGTGACCGTTGTTTACGTGGGATGTCTTGATCGTCTGTCTTACCTCTTTCACGATCGTCTGGCTTACCTCTTTCACGATCGTCTGGCTTACCTCTTTCACGGTTTATCTTATCTGTGCCCTTTCTACTTGCCTTTGGGAGTGTACCCGCTTGTCAACTATGCACCATCAATATTTGCACTAGTCATCAATCATCAATATGTATACGTGCCATCAATCATCAATATGTATACGTGCCATCAACCATCAATATGTATACGTGCCATCAACCATCAATATGTATACGTGCCATCAACCATCAATGTATGCAGGCTACGAAGGTTTTGTCACCATAAATTGTGGGAGATATTCCAAGCTATTCCACGGTACGGCCAAGTATAGTAGACACCTGGGACATGGATTACGAGTGTTTTTGTTGACCACAGCTTAATGAAGGTGCCTGTCGCGTAGTAAAGTTCAACGATGCTGGTGAAGATTCTTGGTGCCAACACGTGGCCCAGTTCACACTAATACTGTGTAGTTGTTGATGGTCCAGACCCAGTGTCGTGGTTGCCCATAGCTCGTCTCCCTGTTCTTACCTCCACACTCAGCGCAGGGCCACTTCTATATCTGTAAGTAACTTATAGGACCAACAGCCAGGAACGGCAAGTAGAAAAGTTGTGTCTTATTTTGGTACATAGTTCACTGCATGTCACCACACTTTGTTCATCTGTCCACTCGCTTGTGGATATCCAACACACTTTGTCCATCTGTCCACTAGCTTGTGCATGTCCCACACACTTTGTTCATCTGTCCACTCGCTTGTGCATGTCCCACACACTTTGTCCATCTGTCCACTAGCTTGTGCATGTCCCACACACTTTGTCCATCTGTCCACTAGCTTGTGGATATCCAACACACTTTGTCCATCTGTCCACTAGTTTGTGAATGTCTAACGCACTTTGTCCATCTGCACACAAACACACCAACGCAAACGGCACACCAACACATAAAAAACAAATACAACACCAACACTAAAACACACCAAGACAACCAACCGAACCAACACAAACAACACATACACACCATACTAACACACACAACATACCAACACAAACAACACACCAAGGCAAAAAACGCACTAAGGCAACCAACACAAACAACACACCAAGGCAACAAACACAAACAACACACCAAGACAAACAACACACCAAGGCAACCAACACAAACAACACACCAAGACAAACAACACACCAAGGCAACCAACACAAACAACACACCAAGACAAACACCACACCAAGGCAACCAACACAAACAACACACCAAGACAAACAACACACCAAGGCAACCAACACAAACAACACACCAAGGCAACCAACACAAACAACACACCAAGACACACAACACACCAAGGCAATCAACACAAACAACACACCAAGGCAACCAACACAAGCAACACACCAAGGCAACCAACACAAACAACACACCAAGGCAACCAACACAAACAACACACTAAGACAAACAACACACCAAGGCAACCAACACAAACAACACACCAAGACAAACACCACACCAAGGCAACCAACGCAAACAACACACCAAGACAAACAACACACCAAGGCAACCAACACAAACAACACACCAAGGCAACCAACACAAACAACACACCAAGACAAACAACACACCAAGGCAATCAACACAAACAACACACCAAGGCAACCAACACAAACAACACACCAAGACAAACAACACACCAAGGCAACCAACACAAACAACACACCAAGGCAACCAACACAAACAGCACACCAAGGCAACCAACACAAACAACACACCAAGGCAACCAACACAAACAACACACCAAGGCAAACAACACACCAAGGCAACCAACACACCAAGACAAACAACACACCAAGGCAACCAACACAAACAACACACCAAGGCAACCAACACAAACAACACACCAAGGCAACCAACACACACAAAGACAAACAACACACCAAGGCAACCAACACAAACAACACACCAAGACAAACACCACACCAAGGCAACCAACACAAACAACACACCAAGACAAACAACACACCAAGGCAACCAACACAAACAACACACCAAGGCAACCAACACAAACAACACACCAAGACACACAACACACCAAGGCAATCAACACAAACAACACACCAAGGCAACCAACACAAACAACACACCAAGGCAACCAACACAAACAACACACCAAGGCAACCAACACAAACAACACACTAAGACAAACAACACACCAAGGCAACCAACACAAACAACACACAAAGACAAACACCACACCAAGGCAACCAACGCAAACAACACACCAAGACAAGCAACACACCAAGGCAACCAACACAAACAACACACCAAGGCAACCAACACAAACAACACACCAAGACAAACAACACACCAAGGCAATCAACACAAACAACACACCAAGGCAACCAACACAAACAACACACCAAGACAAACAACACACCAAGGCAACCAACACAAACAACACACCAAGGCAACCAACACAAACAGCACACCAAGGCAACCAACACAAACAACACACCAAGGCAACCAACACAAACAACACACCAAGGCAAACAACACACCAAGGCAACCAACACACCAAGACAAACAACACACCAAGGCAACCAACACAAACAACACACCAAGGCAACCAACACAAACAACACACCAAGGCAACCAACACACACAAAGACAAACAACACACCAAGGCAACCAACACAAACAACACACCAAGACAAACAACACACCAAGGCAACCAACACTAACAACACACCAAGGCAATCAAAACAAACAACGCACCAAGGCAACCAAAACAAACAACACACCAAAGCAGCCAACACAAACAACACACCAACACAAACAACACACCTACACAAACAACACACCAACACAAACAACACACCAACACAAACAACACACCAACACAAACAACACACCAATACAAACAGCACAAACAACACACCAAGGCAACCAACACAAACAACACACCAACACAAACAACACACCATACTAACACAAACAACACACCAAGGCAACCAACACAAACAACACACCAAGGCAACCAACACAAACAACACACCAACACAAACAACACAAACAACACACCAACACACCAACAAAAACAACACACCAACACAAACAACACACCAACACAAACAACACACCAAGGCAACCAACACAAACAACACACCAACACAAACAACACACCACACAAACAACACACCACACAAACAACACAAACAACACACCAAGGCAACCAACACAAACAACACACCAAGGCAACCAACACAAACAACACACCAACACAAACAACACAACACACCAACACAAACAGCACACCAACACAACACACCAACACAAACAACACAACACACCAACACAAACAACACACCTGTTTACAAGATTAAATGTCTAGTTAACCAAATCTGTTATGCCGATATTGGGAACTTGAATGCAGCTTTTAGTTGAGCGAGATGGCGCAGGTTGTGTTCAGGCACATCGATTGGTAATTAGAAGCGTGACAAACCTGGCGCGGGGGTGTCGTGTGTCGCCTAGAATAGATCAGAGTGGTTGTACTCAAGTCTGTCCGCGGGACTTACGGCAATTGTTGTCTTGTAGCAGCAATAGAGTTAAGGTGTGGCTGTCCCGTTGCAGCAATATAGACAAAGTATGCCTATAGCAGACATTGCCATCATAGATGAAGTGTTTTAGACGACATTGATTTCATTTTCAGCTTTTTGTTGGGTGGAAGGGACACTTTCCTTGCTCACTGTACTTTCTTTAGGTCAAAAACGAATATGCTACTGGGTAGATGTATATACGAATGGCGTTCAATTAAAACCGGGACTTTTTTGTTCTAAATCTACCTGAATGGGTTAAAGCATGCTGGAACTACTAGCATTAGTTAGGGGCACCTTCCTATTACTGCTAGGGGGCCCACATGTCGTGGCCGTGCTTGCGTGGAACAACATTTTGTGATGGAGTTTCTTGTGAAGGAAGGCGTGACATCTGCGGAAGTTTACTAAAGGCTGCAATCATAATACGGGGACAAAGACACTCAGTCGCAGTAAATCATGGGAATGGTGTAAACGTTTTAGAGAAGGCCGTACATCCGCGAGTGATGATCCCAACCGTGGTGGCTTTCATCCTACCAGTTATTCATGTGAATATCCAGAATATGGAACGCTTTATCCTGGAAAATCGACGCATAACCTGTTGCGAAATTGAACAACAGGCAAGTCTTTCTCTGGGTGAGGTGTACACGATTATTCATGAACATTTGCATTTTCAGAAGGATAGTGTACGTTGGGTGCCAAGACAGTTTTTCGCTTTTGACCGATAAAGAAGAGTTGACGCCTGCGCTGAACTTACTGCGGAAGAAAAGCGCTTGGTTGGATCACAAAGGGCCTCCTGCTCCTGTAAGATAACGCTCGACCTCGCACATATCACCGAACTATGTGCCATCTGCAGCAACTCGTCTGGGAGATATTGCCACATCCACCTTACAACCCAGACCATGCTACAAGAGATTTCCACTTGTTAGGACCCCTAATATAATTCTAAGAATTTCAGAAGCACTGATGACGAAGTGAAACAGGCTGTCCTGGATTGGTTCAGACATACTGACAGATCTTTCTACTCGTGCTTTTCAAGTAATATTAAACGTTGGAATAAGTTCATGATACACATCGGGATAAGTTCATGATACACATCGGGATAAGTTCATACACGCTGCAGATGATTATATCAAAACAATAATGGCGTTTTGACTACTTGCATTTATATATATATATATATATATATACGCACAGACAGACAAACACACACTTTGAGATTGAGAGTATTAGATACAGATCAGCTCACTGAGATCCCATCCGTATTAGTACAAGGTTGAGAAACAGGCGCGGTGATTTACAGAAAGAACTTTCTTTTTCTTCTCTTCCTTTTTTCTGTTTTTTTTTCTTGGGCAGTTCAGTTAGACATTTCTGGAAGGCAGTTCAGTTAGACATTTGTGGATGCCTCTCTTAACCAAATTTGACAATTTGAAAGACTTCATTGACCCATTTATTTTTCATATTGCTCTTGTCCATTATTTCCTTTTCTTGAGTATGCGCCATTGATGTGAATATACGTTGTGTTTCATGCATCTGTTATTCAAAACAGCCAGCTACAAAAAGACTTATAATTCGACCTATTGTTCTTCCTACTAATATCTGAACTCGTGTTCCTCTCTTTAAATAGACATGTTGTTCGGTCCAGCCTAATCCATATATTTCTCCCCGACTCATCCATCTATTTCTCCCCGCCTCATCTATCTATTTCTCCTCGACTCATCCATCTATTTCTCCCCGACTCATCCATCTATTTCTCCTCGACTCATCCATCTATTTCTCCCCGACTCATCCATCTATTTCTCCCCGACTCATCCATCTATTTCTCCCCGACTCATCCATCTATTTCTCCCCGACTCATCCATCTATATCTCCCCGCCTCATCTATATATTTCTCCTCGACTCATCCATCTATTTCTCCCCGCCTCATCTATCTATTTCTCCCCGCCACGAATGTTTGCTTCAACTCAACCTTCAACGTGTTACATTGGTCATGGCAGTGCCCATACATTTTCATATCAGAGAAAATAGTCGACCGTCAATCTGGTGAACGCGCGTCCCGCCAGCTCCACTCCGTCGACTGCTGATGTGGTCATACAGATCCTAAACAAAATCCCACAAAAATAGGTCAATTAATATTCTGGCCTGGGGAGAAGTCTTCACACAGGTACAAAAAGTCGCTTAAACTGTTAGCCCCTTCAAAAATTAAATAACATGTCTCTGTCACTGCTTGTTGTTGTTGTCGTCGTCGTCGGCAGCTTCCTCTCCCCACCTGACTAGAGTCTCCTCTCCTCACCTGACTAGAGTCTCCTCTCCATCTCCTCACCTGACGTTAGTCTCCTCTCATCACCTGACGTTAGTCTCCTTTCCCCACCTGACGTTAGTTTCCTCTCCTCACCTGACCAGAGTCTCCTCTACCCACCTGACGTTAGTCTCCTCTCCCCACCTGACGTTAGTCTCCTCTCCTCATCTGACTAGAGTATCCTCTCCCCACCTGACGTTAGTCTCCTCTCCCCACCTGACGTTAGTCTCCTCTCCCCACCTGACTAGAGTCTCCTCTCCCCACCTGACGTTAGTCTCAACTCCTCACCTGACTAGAGTCTCTCTCCTCACCTGACTAGAGTCTCTCTCCTCACCTGACTAGAGTCTCCTCTCCCCACCTGACGTTAGTCTCCTCTCCCCACCTGACTAGAGTCTCCTCTCCCCACCTGACGTTAGTCTCAACTCCTCACCTGACTAGAGTCTCTCTCCTCACCTGACTAGAGTCTCCTCTCCCCACCTGACGTTAGTCTCCTCTCCCCACCTGACTAGAGTCTCCTCTCCCCACCTGACGTTAGTCTCAACTCCTCACCTGACTAGAGTCTCTCTCCTCACCTGACTAGAGTCTCCTCTCCCCACCTGACGTTAGTCTCAACTCCTCACCTGACTAGAGTCTCTCTCCCCACCTGACTAGAGTCTCCTCTCCCCACCTGACGTTAGTCTCAACTTCTCACCTGACTAGAGTCTCTCTCCTCACCTGACTAGAGTCTCCTCTCCCCACCTGACGTTAGTCTCCTCTCCCCACCTGACTAGAGTCTCTCTCCTCACCTGACTAGAGTCTCCTCTCCCCACCTGACTAGAGTCTCCTCTCCCGATCTGAAGTTAGTCTCCTCTCACCTGACTAGTCTCCTCTCCCCACCTGACGTTAGTCTCAACTCCTCACCTGACTAGAGTCTCTCTCCTCACCTGACTAGAGTCTCCTCTCCTCACCTGACTAGAGTCTCCTCTCCCCACCTGACGTTGGTCACCTCTCCCCACCTGACGTTAGTCTCCTCTCCTCGTCTGACTAGAGTCACCTCTCCCCACCTGACGTTAGTCTCCTCTCCTCACCTGAATAGAGTCTCCTCTCCCCACCTGACGTTAGTCTCCTCTCCCCACCTGACTAGAGTTTCCTTTCCCCACCTGACGTTAGTCTCCTCTCCTCACCTGACGTTAGTCTCCTCTCCTCACCTGACTAGAGTCTCCTCTCCCCTCCTGACTAGAATCTACTCTCCCCACCTGACGTTAGTCTCCTCTCCCCACCTGACGTTAGTCTCCTCTCCCCACCTGACTAGAGTCACCTCTCCCCACCTGACGTTAGTCTCCTCTCCTCACCTGACTAGAGTCTGCTCTCCCCTCCTGACTAGAATCTCTTCTCCCCACCTGACGTTAGTCTCCTCTCCTCACCTGGCTAGAGTCTCCTCTCCCCTCCTGACTAGAATCTCTTCTCCCCACCTGACGTTATTCTCCTCTCCTCACCTGACTAGAGTCTCCTCTACCCACCTGACGTTAGTCTCCTCTCCCCCACCTGACCAGACGTTAGAATAGCAATGGTAGTGCACTCGTAGTAGTAGCAGCAGCGATAGTGGTATTCGTAGTCGTAGTTGTGCTAGGACTACTGCAGCAGCGCGTGATGTTAGTTAATACTTTGTAAACAGGGACGGCCTACAATTCCTGCCCTTGTCATTGGGCTTTTGGAATCAATTCATGTCCTTGTATGTCAGCTGTTCGCACTCTTTGTGTGTGTATGCGTGTTTTAATGCGCGCGTGTGTGTGTGAATGCGCGTGCGTGCGGGTGTTGTTCCTAACTGTACTGCTGTGACCGCCGTCAGCAGCAGCCTGACGTAACTAATTTTGACTGCAACCATAACGTTCTGTAATCAAGCGTGCCGCTGGTTAACAACAGATCCTTTGTACTCTGAACGTATTTGTGCCAGCCTGTAGGACGTGAACAATATCCAACCTGGCATACAATTTCCGAGATCAGTCGAAGTTGCGTTGCTGGCATAGACAGTTTGGGCCTTAATTCGAGGCTGCAGGAGCGGCCCATTACTGTCAACTTGTACATTCTGTGCTCTAAGCTCTTTCTCGTGCATTGTTCCGGAGGGATGTCTGAAATTCTATGATCAAAGCTCGATTATGGCCTTATTGTTCAATCGACGTCACTGCTGCATTAAGTCGTTAATCACTATAACGAGGCTTGTTCAGAGCATCGGTTATATGATGGAAAGTGGTCACGTGAACAGACGAAAGAAGAGGGTTGCGTGTAATGTTCGCGCGGGGACTCTTCAGTTGGGTGTGCTCGAGTCCCAGAAGGATGTCTCTTGTAGGACGTCGGTGTATGCCAGCAAACAGCCAGCAGAAATCAGGTTAGGGCATCCCCTGGGATGACGCGATAATTGGGTGACTAGCCCGCCAAGCGCGCTGGCCAGTGCCTGCATGGAAGACCATGTACAACAAAACCTGCTGGGTTCAAAGTAACGATAATATTAGAAGGGGGGGGGGGTAGATAGAGTATACTCAAGGAAACTGTCCACTGTAGACAGCAGCCCACTCCCTCAAGGAAGGTGTCCTTGTTCACTTACCGAGGTGGAGGCTCACTTACCGAGGTGGAGGCTCACTTACCAAGGTAGAGGCCAACTTACCGAGGTGGAGGCTCACTTACCGAGGTGGAGGCTCACTTACCGAGGTGGAGTATCACTTACCGAAGTGTTGACTCACTTACCGAGGTGGAGGCTCACTTACCCAGGAGGAGGCTCACTTACCGAGGTGGAGGCTCACTTACCGAAGTCGAGGCTCACTTACCGAGGTGGAAGCTCACTTACCGAAGTGGAGGATCACTTACCGAGGTGCTGACTCACTTACCCAGGAGGAGGCTCACTTACCGAGGTGGAGGCTCACTTACCAAGATGGAGGCTCACTTACCGAGGTGGAGGCTCACTTACCGAGGTGGAGGCTCACTTACCGAGGTGGAGGCTCACTTACCGAGGTGGAGTATCACTTACCGAAGCGTTGACTCACTTACCGAGGTGGAGGCTCACTTACCCAGGAGGAGGCTCACTTACCGAGGTGGAGGCTCACTTACCGAAGTGGAGGCTCACTTACCCAGGTGAAGGCTCACTTACCGAGGTGGAGGCTCACTTACCGAGGTGGATTCTCACTTACCGAGGTGGAGGCTCACTTACCGAAGTGGAGGATCACTTACCGAGGTGCTGACTCACTTACCCAGGAGGAGGCTCACTTACCGAGGTGGAGGCTCACTTACCGAGGTGGAGGCTCACTTACCGAGATGGAGGCTCACTTACCGAGGTGGAGGCTTACTTACCGAGGTGGAGGCTCACTTACCGAGGTGGAGGCTCACTTACCGAGTTGGAGGCTCACTTACCGAGTTGGAGGCTCACTTACCGAGGTGGAGGCTCACTTACCGAGGTGGAGGCTCACTTAACGAGGTGGAGGCTCACTTACCGAGGTGGAGGCTCACTTACCGAGGTGGAGGCCAACTTACCGAGGTGGAGGCTCACTTACCGAGGTGGAGGCTCACTTACCGAGGTGGAGGCTCACTTACCGAGGTAGAGGCTCACTTACTCAGGTGGAGTATCACTTACCCAGGTGCTGACTCACTTACCGAGGTGGAGGCTCACTTACCCAGGAGGAGGCTCACTTACCGAAGTGAATGCTCACTTACCCAGGTGGAGGCTCACTTACCGAGGTGGAGGCTCGCTTACCGAGGTGGAGTCTCTCTTACCGAGGTGGAGGCTCACTTACCCAGGTGGAGGCTCACTTACCGAGGTGCTGGCTCACTTACCGAGGTGGAGTCTTACTTACCGAGGTGGAGGCTCACTTATCGAGGTGGAGTATCACTTACCGAGGTGCTGACTCACTTACCGAGGTGGAGGCTCACTTACCCAGGAGGAGGCTCACTTACCGAGGTGGAGGCTCACTTACCGAAGTGGAGGCTCACTTACCCAGGTGAAGGCTCACTTACCGAAGTGGAGGATCACTTACCGAGGTGCTGACTCGCTTACCCAGGAGGAGGCTCACTTACCGAGGTGGAGGCTCACTTACCGAGGTGGAGGCTCACTTACCGAGGTGGAGGCTCACTTACCCAGGTGAAGGCTCACTTACCGAAGTGGAGGATCACTTACCGAGGTGCTGACTCGCTTACCCAGGAGGAGGCTCACTTACCGAGGTGGAGGCTCACTTACCGAGGTGGAGGCTCACTTACCGAGTTGGAGGCTCACTTACCCAGGAGGAGGCTCACTTACCGAGGTAGAGGCTCACTTACCCAGTTGGAGTATCACTTAACGAGGTGCTGACTCACTTTTGAGGTGGAGGCTCACTTACCCAGGAGGAGACTCACTTACCGAGGTGGAGGCTCACTTACCGAAGTGGAGGCTCACTTACCCAGGTGGAGGCTCACTTACCGAGGTGGAGTCTCACTTACCGAGGTGGAGGCTCACTTATCCAGGTGGAGGCTCACTTACCGAGGTGCTGACTCACTTACCGTGGTGGAGGCTCACTTACCGAGGTGCCGACTCACTTACCGAGGTGCCGACTCACTTACCCAGGTGGAGGCTCACTTACCGAGGTTGAGGCTCACTTACCGAGGTGGAGGCTAACTTACCGAGGTGGAGGCTCACTTACCGAGGTAGAGGCTCACTTACCCAGGTGGAGGATCACTTACCGAGGTGCTGACTCACTTACCGAGGTGGAGGCTCACTTACCCAGGAGGAGGCTCACTTACCGAGGTGGAGGCTCACTTACGGAGGTGGAGGCTCACTTACCCAGGTGGAGGCTCACTTATAGAGGTGCTGGCTCACTTATTGAGGTGGAGTCTCACTTACCAAAGTGGAGGCTCACTTACCGAGGTGGGGGCTCACTTACCGAGGTGGAGTTTCACTTACCGAGGTGGAGGCTCACATACCGAGATGCTCACTCACTTACCGAGGTGCTGACTCACTTACCGAGGTGCTGGCACATTTACCGAGGTGGAGGATCACTTACCGAGGTGGAGGCTCACATACTGACGTGCTGACTCACTTACCGACGTGGAGGCTCCTTTACCGAGGTGCTGGCTCACTTACCGAGGTGGAGGCTCACTTACCGAGGTGGAGGCTCACTTACCCAGGTGAAAGCTCACTTACCGAGGTGCTAGCTCACTTACCGAGGTGGAGTCTCACTTACCGAGGTGGAGGCTCACTTACCGAGATGGAGGCTCACTTACCGAGGTAGAGGCTCACTTACCGAGGTGGAGGCTCACTTACCGAAGTGGAGGCTCACTTACCGAGGTGGAGGCTCACTTACCGAGGTGGAGGCTCACTTACCGAGGTGGAGGCTCACTTACCGAGGTGGAGGCTCACTTACCGAGGTGGAGGCTCCCTTACCGAGGTGGAGGCTCACTTACCGAGGTGGAGGCCCACTTCCTGAGGTGGAGGCTCACTTAACGAGGTGGAGGCTCACTTACCGAGGTGGAGGCTCACTTACCGAGGCGGAGGCTCACTCACCGAGGTAGAGGCTCACTTACCCAGGTGGAGTATCACTTACCCAGGTGCTGACTCACTTACCGAGGTGGAGGCTCACTTACCAAGGTAGAGGCTAACTTACCGAGGTGGAGGCTCACTTACCGAGGTGGAGGCTCACTTACCGAGGTAGAGTATCACTTACCGAAGTGTTGACTCACTTACCGAGGTGGAGGCTCACTTACCCAGGAGGAGGCTCACTTACCGAGGTGGAGTCTCACTTACCAAAGTGGAGGCTCACTTACCGAGGTGGAGGCTCACTTACCGAGGTGGAGTTTCACTTACCGAGGTGGAGGCTCACATACCGAGATGCTGACTCACTTACCGAGGTGCTGACTCACTTACCGAGGTGCTGGCACATTTACCGAGGTGGAGGCTCACATACTGACGTGCTGACTCACTTACCGAGGTGGAGGCTCCT
This sequence comes from Ariolimax columbianus, assembly GCA_036924085.1. Taxonomy (NCBI): domain Eukaryota; kingdom Metazoa; phylum Mollusca; class Gastropoda; order Stylommatophora; family Arionidae; genus Ariolimax; species Ariolimax columbianus. Next base: position 92,465,719 of record JAVGWX010000010.1, on the reverse strand, counting down.
TTACCGAGGTGCTGGCTCACTTACCGAGGTGGAGGCTCACTTACCGAGGTGGAGGCTCACTTACCCAGGTGAAAGCTCACTTACCGAGGTGCTAGCTCACTTACCGAGGTGGAGTCTCACTTACCGAGGTGGAGGCTCACTTACCGAGATGGAGGCTCACTTACCGAGGTGGATGTTCACTTACTCAGGTGGATGTTCACTTACCGAGGTGCTGGCTCACTTACCGAGATGGAGGCGCACTTACCGAGGTGGAGGCTCACTTACCGAGGTGCTGGCTCACTTACCGAGGTGCTGGCTCATTTACCGAGATTCATTGGAAGAAATAAAACAATCATGCTGAAAGATTTTTAGATCTTGATCCCCACGGTCATGGACAACCTGGAGTTTTTGTGATGTCGGTGGAGGAAGTCAAGGTCAATGTTGTAGAAATATGCAGGGTATTGGAACTAGAAGGGCAGGCTGAAGAAGCAAGTAAATGAGAAATATTGCTTTTGCTAGAAGAACAGAGAAGATTGGAGCATAACATATTGACTACTGTTCATGAGGATTAGTTTATGATCTCGGAAAGTTAGACCAACAAAGAAGTACATTTGCTGCATTGAAATTCCTTTGCGATTTTGAGAGATTTCACTCGATATTGTAAAGCGGTTCTGTGATACTGGATATTGTAAAGCGGTTCTGTGATACTGGATATTGTAAAGCGGTTCTGTGATAATTACTTGCCCTAATCTGGGCATCATGTCTGACAGTCTGTTTCTAATTTTCAGCCGCGTAGATTGCCGTGTCAACATGTCCTCAATTTTCATGTTTCCAGAAGATTTGGCCAGATCATCAGGTGGTCCGGGTCTTGTGTCGCTCCACAGTCATATGTCTCATCATCAGGTGGTCCGGGTCTTGTGTCGCTCCACACATGTCTCATCATCAGGTGGTCCGGGTCTTGTGTTGCTCCACAGTCATATGTCTCATCATCAGGCGGTCCCGGTCTTGTGTTGCTCCACAGTCACATGTCTCATCATCAGGCGGTCCGGGTCTTGTGTTGCTCCACAGTCACATGTCTCATTATCAGGTGGTCTTGTGTCGCTCCACACATGTCTCATCATCAGGCGGTCCCGGTCTTGTGTTGCTCCACAGTCACATGTCTCATCATCCATGTTGCCCCCATCGCCTTCCGGTCTTCATGTCTTGCCGGTGCAGCAGTTCGGAGTTTCCTGAGTGACTTCTATATTTGCGGGAAACAATGATCGCCAGGCCCATGTTCCTCAATAATGTCTATCCAATGGTCCTGCCACCTTTTATTTTATTTGTCGATGTTTTCCAGGGCTAGCCTCTAGGGACTGTGCTGAATGCAAGAAACATCGTCCAGATGTCCATCTTGTGCACTTCATCTGGTGTTCAAGCACCAAACATGTTTACCTGTTTCTCTTTTTCATATTTGATGCTACACTTCTCCGTGCGTCAGTTGGTGCTGCGCCGTTTATTGGGTCTATCTTTCAGGTGGAGCAAGTTGTAGACCCATGTTGCGACCCAGCCAGTCTCACTGCTTGTTTGTATCATTCAATTTGACACGTGCAGAGTTTTACCAAACTGGCCCGGCGTTCTCAGCTACGGAGAAACACAAGATGACAGCCGTTCTTCAGATAACATGTTGTGGCATCCTCTGGTTGTACTCCCCATGTTGTGACATCCTCTGGCTGTACTCCCCATGTTATGGCATCCTCTGGTTGTACTCCCCATGTTGTGACATCCTCTGGCTGTACTCCCCATGTTATGGTATCCTCTGGCTGTTCTCTCCATGTTGTGACATCCTCTGGCTGTTCTCTCCATGTTGTGACATCCTCTGGCTGTACTCCCCATGTTGTGGCACCCAGTTTAGGGTTATATTGTTTCTGTCAAGCATCTTCCGTTTTGTTTTCTGGCAGTGTATAACCTAGGGCAACGTGCAATCAAATTTATACTCATATATTTGGGAGCCATGTTGTGTTCCAGCTCCTTTGCTAGTCACGTGATGCGAAGTGTTCTTTAGTCTGATGTGTATGCGTCTGCGTGCGTGTGTATGTGTGTGTGTTCGCGCGCGCGTGTGTGTTTGTGTGTGTTGCGTGGTTACGGCCGTGTGTACTATGGAGCCAGTATTCGATCAATGGAATGATGGTTAATTTATCCTACGTAGCATACTAGCAAATGTTAGTACGGAGGGGTTGTGAGCACGACGAACCACTTGTTAACCAGAAGCTAGGCTAGCATGACCAACCACCTCACTGCTGACCGGAAGCTAGGTAGCATGACCAACCACCTCACTGCTGACCGGAAGCTAGGCTCGCATGACCAACCACCTCACTGTTGACCGGAAGCTAGGCTCGCATGACCAACCACTAATGTTCTTAAACTGTCACCACTTGTCTGTCTGTCGTATGAAATGTGAAGTCGGGGAAGAGACCTGGCATGGCTAATCTGTCATCCTAGATACAGTACACACGTAGTGGGGACATAGTCATGTGATCAACACAGGCTGCCAGTTTTTTGGTCTATCTTATATCTACTTCTGGAGTCAGCATTTAAACCCAGGAGCTATTCCACACTACGCACCCGTGGCTGGTGAGGATGCTCGATTATAGTTTGGAAAGTCTTTTCAATGAGGTCTTCATGCTCACCGTTGGTCACCTCATCCAGCAGGTCTAACCTCACCATTAGTTACCTCCAACAGGTCTAACCTCACCATTAGTCACCTCTTCCAGCAGATCTAACCTCACCATTAGTCACCTAACAGGTCTAACCTCACCATTAGTCACCTCATCCAACCGGTCTAACCTCACAATTAGTCACCTCTAGCAGGTCTAACCTCATCATTAGTCACATCATCCAACAGGTCTAAACTCACCATTAGTCACCTCGAACAGGTCTAACATCATCATTAGTCACATCATCCAACAGGTCTAACCTCACCATTAGTCAACTCATCCAACAGCTCTAACCTCACCATTAGTCACCTCCAGTAGGTCTAACCTCACCACTAGTCACATCATCCAACAGGTCCAACCTGACCATTAGTCACCTCATCCAGCAGGTCTAACCTCACCAGTAGTCACCTCATCCAGCAGGTGTAACCTCACCATTAGTCACCTCATCCAACAGGTCTAACCTTACCACTAGTCACCTCATCCAACAGGTATAACCTCACAACTAGTCACCTCATCCAACTAGTCTAACCTCACCATTAGTCACCTCATCCAACAATATAACCTCACCATTAGTCACCTCATCCAACTGGTCTAACCTCACCATTAGTCACCTCAGCAGGTCTAACCTCACCATTAGTCACATCATCCAACAATCTAACCTCGCCATTAGTTACCTCATCCAACAATCTAACATCACCATTAGTCACCTCATCCAACAATCTAACCTCACCATTAGTCACCTCATCCAACGGGTCTAACCTCACCATTAGTCACCTCCAGCAGGTCTAACCTCGCCATTAGTCACCTCATCCAACAATCTAACTTCGCCATTAGTCACCTCATCCAACAATATAACCTCACCATTAGTCACCTCATCCAACAATCTAACCTCACCATTAGTCACCTCATCCAACAATCTAACCTCACCATTAGTCACCTCATCCAACTGGTCTAACCTCATCATTAGCCACCTCCAAAAGGTCTAACCTCACCATTAGTCACCTCATCCAACAATCTAACCTCGCCATTAGTCACCTCATCCAACAATCTAACCTCACCATTAGTCACCTCATCCAACAATCTAACCTCACCACTAGTCACCTCATTCAACAATCTAACCTCACCACTAGTCACCTCATCCAACAATCTAACCTCGCCACTATTCATCTCATCTGTAGACGGGGCAAAGGTCAAATCTCCACCTAGCCTACCAGGATACTACTCTGACAAAGATGTCTACACAACAGAGAACCGGACCTTGCGATGCCATCTTTCCAACATTTCTAAACAAAACATTTTCGTATTTTGGTGTGGGTCTTGTCAAGTCGGCGCCGTGGAGTGGTTGGATTCTCTGTCTTGTCAGGTCAGTGTCGGCGCCGTGGTTGGATTCTCTGTCTTGTCAGGTCAGTGTCGGCGCCGTGGTTGGATCCTCTGTCTTGTCAGGTCAGTGTCGGCGCCGTGGTTGGATCCTCTGTCTTGTCAGGTCAGTGTCGGCGCCATGGAGTGGTTGGATTCTCTGTCTTGTCAGGTCAGTGTCGGCGCCATGGAGTGGTTGGATTCTCTGTCTTGCCAGGTCAGTGTCGGCGCCGTGGTTGGATCCTCTGTCTTGTCAGGTCAGTGTCGGCGCCATGGAGTGGTTGGATTCTCTGTCTTGCCAGGTCAGTGTCGGCGCCGTGGTTGGATCCTCTGTCTTGTCAGGTCAGTGTCGGCGCCGTGGTTGGATCCTCTGTCTTGTCAGGTCAGTGTCGGCGCGTGGTTTGATCATCTGTCTTGTCAAGTCAGTGTCGGCGCCGTGGTTGGATCCTCTGTCTTGTCAGGTCAGTGTCGGCGCCGGGGAGTGGTTGGATCCTCTGTCTTGCCAGGTCAGTGTCGGCGCCGTGGTTGGATCCTCTGTCTTGTCAGGTCAGTGTCGGCGCCGTGGTTGGATCCTCTGTCTTGTCAGGTCAGTGTCGGCGCCGTGGTTGGATCCTCTGTCTTGTCAGGTCAGTGTCGGCGCCGTGGTTGGATCCTCTGTCTTGTCAGGTCAGTGTCGGCGCCGGGGAGTGGTTGGATCCTCTGTCTTGTCAGGTCAGTGTCGGCGCCGTGGTTGGATCCTCTGTCTTGTCAGGTCAGTGTCGGCGCCGTGGTTGGATCCTCTGTCTTGTCAGGTCAGTGTCGGCGCCGTGGAGTGGTTGGATCCTCTGTCTTGTCAGGTCAGTGTCGGCGCCGTGGTTGGATCCTCTGTCTTGTCAGGTCAGTGTCGGCGCCGTGGTTGGATCCTCTGTCTTGTCAGGTCAGTGTCGGCGCCGTGGAGTGGTTGGATCCTCTGTCTTGTCAGGTCAGTGTCGGCGCCGTGGTTTGATCATCTGTCTTGTCAAGTCAGTGTCGGCGCCGTGGTTGGATCCTCTGTCTTGTCAGGTCAGTGTCGGCGCCGGGGAGTGGTTGGATCCTCTGTCTTGTCAGGTCAGTGTCGGCGCCGTGGTTGGATCCTCTGTCTTGTCAGGTCAGTGTCGGCGCCGTGGTTGGATCCTCTGTCTTGTCAGGTCAGTGTCGGCGCCGTGGTTGGATCCTCTGTCTTGTCAGGTCAGTGTCGGCGCCGTGGTTGGATCCTCTGTCTTGTCAGGTCAGTGTCGGCGCCGTGGTTGGATCCTCTGTCTTGTCGGCGCCGTGGTTGGATCCTCTGTCTTGTCAGGTCAGTGTCGGCGCCGTGGAGTGGTTGGATTTTCTGTCTTGTCAGGTCAGTGTCGGCGCCGTGGTTTGATCCTCTGTCTTGTCAGGTCAGTGTCGGCGCCGTGGTTTGATCATCTGTCTTGTCAAGTCAGTGTCGGCGCCGTGGTTTGATCCTCTGTCTTGTCAGGTCAGTGTCGGCGCCGTGGAGTGGTTGGATTCTCTGTCTTGTCAGGTCAGTGTCGGCGCCGTGGTTGGATCCTCTGTCTTGTCAGGTCAGTGTCGGCGCCGTGGTTTGATCCTCTGTCTTGTCAGGTCAGTTTCGGCGCCGTGGAGTGGTTGAATCCTCTTTCAATTTGTCTTGTTGCTCTTATCAACGGAAGTTGAGGGAAATTGACTCGTTCACTTGTGTAATTCTCCGCTTCCTTACATGACCATGATATTACAGAACGTGGCCTGACCTTGACATTACAGAACGTGGCCTGACCTTGACATGACAGAACGTGTCCTCTCTGGAGACAAGTAGCATGCATCTGTCAAAGTATTTCTTTTCTTTTCTCTCTCATTCCTTTCTCTCTTTCTCTCTCACTTCTCTCTTTCTCTCTCACTTCTCTCTTTCTCTCTCACTTCTCTCTTTCTCTCTCACTTCTCTCTTTCTCTCTCACTTCTCTCTTTCTGTTTCTTCATTGCCCTGTGTTTCTATTTCTCTCCATTCTTTGTCTGTTTCTCCGTTAATTCTCTGTAGTTCCATTCTTTATACCACACCATTATTTCTCTCTCTCCTCTCTCCTCCCTCTCTCTTCCCCCCTCTCGCCCTTTATCTTCCCCCTCTCCCCCTCTCTTTCCCCCCTCTCTCTCCCCCTCTCGCCCTTTCTCTTCCCCCTCTCTCCCATCCCTCTCTCCCACCCCTCTCTCTCTCCCTCTCATACATCATCATTATGTAAGTGTAATTTGTTGAATGTATTCGTTGATCTCATGAAAACCCGCTGGCAGACGCTGCCTGTTGGGATGTCGTGTTGCAGGGAGTCTTCTCTTTCTATTAGAGTAGACACATGTTGGCGCACACCTCACTAACACGGCTATTAGTTGTCTTGTTACATCTTTGTAGACAGAGCTATTCGCTATCCGGAAAAGAACCCGTAACTCTATCGGGGAAAGGAAACGCTCTAACTACTGTTCCTCTAATTACTGTTTATGTTAGGTCCTCTTTAGTTATTTACTGTAACCATCTCGTATTCTCCACCCAACCATCTCTTATTGGATGTGCCAGGAAAGTGTGGGAGGCGGTATGCAGGTTATAAGAGTAACATTTGGTCCATGTGAGAGTTGACATAGAAATGGTCCGCGTGAGAGTTGACCAAGAAATGGTCCATGTGAGAGTTAACCAAGAAATGATCCACGTGAGAGCTGACCAAGAAATGGTCCGTGTGAGAGTTGACCATGAAATGGTCCGCGTGATTGGTTACAGACAAGAGAGATGGAAAATTGAGCAAATTATTCAATACAAACATCGACAGATACAAAGATATGAAGGGACAGCAGGAGAAACACATACATACACACCCACACCCACACAGAAACACATACATACACACCCACACAGAAACACATACATACACACCCACACCCACACAGAAACACATACATACACACCCACACAGAAACACATACATACACACCCACACTCACACAGAAACACATACATACACACCCACACAGAAACACATACATACACACCCACACAGAAACACATACATACACACCCACACAGAAACACATACATACACACCCACACCCACACAGAAACACATACATACACACCCACACCCACACAGAAACACATACATACACACCCACACTCACACAGAAACACATACATACACACCCACACAGAAACACATACATACACTCACACAGAAACACGTACACACACACATACACACACACACATACACACATCCACAAACACATACACACACATCCACAAACACATACAGACACACCTACACATACACACACACCCGCACGCTTTGGAGTTTGTATAAAAAGAGCGTTAGCCCAGATGGCTATCGAAGATACGGACGGACTTTAGCAGCTCTTGGAGGGATGGTCTGGATCTCGGCCAGATCAAGGATGGAAATGGGGATCTAGTAAACCAGGACAGCATCCTTCCTACCTGAGGAGTAGAGCGGATGATCGAATAGATCTTTGCGAGATTCATAGATATTGTACCAGACGAGTACCGCTCCTCTCTTGGTAGCCTGGACAGACCAGCATCGCTCCTCTCTTGGTAGCCTGGACAGACCAGCACCGCTCCTCTCTTGGTAGCCTGCACAAACCAGCACCGCTCCTCTCTTGGTAGCCTGCACAGACCAGCACCGCTCCTCTCTTGGTAGCCTGCACAGATCAGCACCGCTCCTCTCTTGGTACCCTGCACAGACCAGCATCGCTCCTCTCTTGGTAGCCTGGACAGACCAGCACCGCTCCTCTTTTGGTAGCCTGCACAGACCAGCACCGCTCCTCTCTTGGTAGCCTGGACAGACCAGCACCGCTCCTCTCTTGGTAGCCTGCACAGACCAGCACCGCTCCTCTCTTGGTAGCCTGCACAGACCAGCACCGCTCCTCTCTTGGTAGCCTGCACAGACCAGCACCGCTCCTCTCTTGGTAGCATGGACAGACCAGCACCGCTCCTCTCTTAGTAGCCTGCACAGACCAGCACCGCTCCTCTCTTGGTAGCCTGCACAGACCAGCACCGCTCCTCTCTTGGTAGCCTGCACAGACCAGCACCGCTCCTCTCTTGGTAGCCTGCACAGACCAGCACCGCTCCTCTCTTGGTAGCCTGGAGAACACTTGAGTTATGACGGGAGAGGAGAGAAAATGGAGTTCAGGGTCAGGACAAATGTCGACAGCCAGGAAGTTTCAGCCGCAGACTGCCGTGAAATTCATGAACATCGCCAAGTATCAAACCTCGGTCTGAGAGGAACAAAAGTAACAAGGTCAGCTGGAATGCAGAGGCAATGCGAACTGGTTGGTCTGGTCGGGAGGTTAGGGCAGATCTGGATAAGCGTAGACGGGGGAGTTTATCCTTTCTATGACAGGATGGGAAGTCACACAAAGCTGTCTGATCCTGGAACGTTTATGTCCAACATCATCCCAACCTACGTTCTTTGTTCGTCTCAGCCTAGTTTTATGTGGGAAGGTGTGGGTGTGCATGCGTGTGTGTGTGTGGGTAAGTGTGGCTAGGTGTGAGTGTATGTGTTGGGGGGTTTGGGTGCATGCGCTGGTGTGCGTGTTGGTGTGCTGGTGTGTTAGTGTGCTATTGTGTTGGTGTGCTAGTGTGTTAGTGTGCTCGTGTGTTGGTGTGTTGGCGTGCTATTGTGTTGGTGTGCTAGTGTGTTGGTGTGCTAGTGTGTTGGTGTACTAGTGTGTTGGTGTGCTAGTGTGTTGGTGTGTTAGTGTGTTGGTGTGCTAGTGTGTTGGTGTGCTAGTGTGTTGGTGTGCTAGTGTGTTGGTGTGCTAGTGTGTTGGTGTGCTATTGTGTTGGTGTGCTAGTGTTTTGGTGTGCTAGTGTTTTGGTGTGCTAGTGTGTTGGTGTGCTAGTGTGTTGGTGTGCTAGTGTGTTGTTGTGTTGGTGTGCTAGTGTGTTGGTGTGCTAGTGTGTTGGTGTGCTAGTGTGTTGGTGTGCTAGTGTTTTGGTGTGCTAGTGTGTTGGTGTGCTAGTGTGTTGGTGTGCTAATGTGTTGGTGTGCTAGTGTGTTCCGGCTGTTCTTTGCCTCTTATCGTTCGCCTGTCCCAGCCACGAGAGCGGAGATAGTACCGCATGAGTGTGTTGTTATTGTCGTCGTCGTCCTTCATTTCCTTCTTCTCCTTCACCGTCTGCTTCGCCGTCTCCTTTTGCTTCACCTTCTCCTTCACCTTCATCTTCTCCTTCTACTTCATCTTCTCCATCTCCTTCACCTTCACCTTCTCTGTCACCTTCTCCTTCACCATCTCCTTCACCTTCTCCTTCACCTTCTCCATCTCCTTCACCTTCTCCTTCACCTTCATCTTCTCCATCTCCTTCTCCATCTCCTTCACCTTCACCTTCATCTTCTCCATCTCCTTCACCTTCTCCTTCACCTTTTCCTTCTCCTTCAACTTCATCTTCACCTTCTCCTTCATCTTCACCTTCTCTGTCACCTTCTCCTTCAAATTCTCCTTCTACTTCATCTTCACCTTCTCCATTACCTTCTCCTTCAACTTCTACTTCATCTTCACCGTCTCCTTCACCTTCACCTTTTCTTTCAACTTCTCCTTCTACTCCATCTTCACCTTCTCCTTCATCTTCACCTTCTATGTCACCTTCTCCTTCTCCTTCAACTTCTCCTTCTACTTCATCTTCTCCTTCACCTTGTCCTTCACCTTCTCCTTCAACTTCTACTTCTCCTTCACCTTCTCCTTCACCTTCACCTTCACCTTCTCCTTCACCTTCTCCTTCACCTTCACCTTCTACTTCAACTTTTCCTTCATCTTCTCCTACAACTTCTCGGTCTTCTTCTGTTTTCCAATCCTGTGGCTAACCATGTCCTCACTGTCTGTGTCTTGTATCATACCTGGAGGTTTCTTCTCTATCCAGAAGACGATTCCACCCAGAAGGCTTTGACCTGCATTAGTGGTTTTGAAAAAAAGCATGTTGGAGATTCTTCTACCTTTGAGGGGTTAAGTTGTCCTGTTAATCGATGTTTGTGGCACCTTTAGCCTGACAGTGGTCCCATTCTCTGATCTGCCCCACACATGACCCTCTTGTCCTGTTAATCGATGTTTGTGGCACCTTAGCCTGACAGTGGTCCCATTCTCTGCTCTGCCCCACACATGACTCTCTTGGAAAGACCTCCAGCTAAGCTACCATAAATCAATATTTATCATAGGGGGGTCTCAAGGTACATTTCTAGACATCCACATGAAACGGAACCGCTTCAAGTCATGTCTGTGGCAAGCACCAGACTACTTATCTGTGAATGGATACCCGATTAACTCAGGACAGAAACGAGAAGGGTCATCCCACTGTTGAATAACCAGACGTACAGGGAGGTCTCTATCCACTCCATCCCTGACAGCATTGTACGATTCTATGCTACGCATTCTCGAGCAGGCACGTGTCACTTAAGGCATTACAGTTGATGTCCGTACAGAATGGCCAGATATTCGTGAGGCTGGAGAATGGAGGCTGGAGGCTGGAGAATGGAGGCTGGAGAATGGAGGCTGGAGAATGGAGGCTAGAGGATGGAGGATGGAGGCTGGAGAATGGAGGCTGGAGGATGGAGGATGGAGGCTGGAGAATGGAGGCTGGAGAATGGAGGCTGGAGAATGGAGGCTAGAGGATGGAGGCTGGAGAATGGAGGATGGAGGCTGGAGGATGGAGGCTGGAGAATGGAGGATGGAGACCACTAGATTACTAAGCATAAGTACAGGACGCAGCGGACATGACGGGTTGAGAGGACATGACGGGTTGAGTTTGGGCACGAGGACGCCTGGTATCTTCTTCTTCTTCGTTCTCAATCTCCCACTGCCAAAGCCTAAAAGGTCTTAAGTAGCAGAATGTAGTCCAGAGAACGGAATGTGTTGTGTCGTAGTTTACAGCTTGGCTGCGATATTTGCACCTTTCGGTCCAACACATCCGACATCAGCAAGCATTTTTTGAGTACCGGGCTAACATTCCCTCTTCGATCTCTTCTCCTTAGCCAGTCTGCCCTGCTGCAACCTGTTATCCAGGATCATCGGGACTCATAGTATGATTTAGCTCAATGATGTCAGCCAATGTTTGATGGAGTGAATGATGGTAGCCAATGTTTGATGGAGTGAATGATGGTAGCCAAGGTTTGATGGAGTGAATGATGAAAGCCAAGGTTTGATGGAGTGAATGATGTCAGCCAATGTTTGATGGAGTGAATGATGGTAGCCAAGGTTTGATGGAGTGAATGATGGTAGCCAAGGTTTGATGGAGTGAATGATGGTAGCCAATGTTTGATGGAGTGAATGATGGTAGCCAAGGTTTGATGGAGTGAATGATGGTAGCCAAGGTTTGATGGAGTGAATGATGGTAGCCAAGGTTTGATGGAGTGAATGATGGTAGCCAAGGTTTGATTGAGTGAATGATGGTAGCCAAGGTTTGATGGAGTGAATGATGGTAGCCAAGGTTTGATGGAGTGAATGATGGTAGCCAAGGTTTGATGGAGTGAATGATGGTAGCCAAGGTTTGATGGAGTGAATGATGGTAGCCAATGTTTGATGGAGTGAATGATGGTAGCCAAGGTTTGATTGAGTGAATGATGGTAGCCAAGGTTTGATGGAGTGAATGATGTCAGCCAATGTTTGATAGAGTGAATGATGGTAGCCAAGGTTTGATGGAGTGAATGATGGTAGCCAAGGTTTGATGGAGTGAATGATGGTAGCTAAGGTTTGATGGAGTGAATGATGGTAGCCAAGGTTTGATGGAGTGAATGATGTCAGCCGAGGTTTGTTGGAGTGAATGATGGTAGCCATTGTTTGATGGAGTGAATGATGGTAGCCAAGGTTTGATGGAGTGAATGATGGTAGCCAAGGTTTGATGGAGTGAATGATGGTAGCCAAGGTTTAATGGAGTGAATGATTGTAGCCAAGGTTTGATGGAGTGAATGATATCAGCCAAGGTTTGATGGAGTGAATGATGGTAGCCAAGGTTTGATTGAATGAATGATGGTAGCCAAGGATTGATGGAGTGAATGATGGTAGCCAAGGATTGATGAGTGAATGATGGTAGCCAAGGTTTGATGGAGTGAATGATGGTAGCCAAGGTTTGATGGAGTGAATGATGTCAGCCAAGGTTTGATGGAGTGAATGATGGTAGCCAAGGTCTGATGGAGTGAATGATGGTAGCCAAGGTTTGATGGAGTGAATGATGGTAGCCAAGGTTTGATGGAGTGAATGATGGTAGCCAAGGTTTGATGGAGTGAAAGATGGTAGCCAAGGTTTGATGGAGTGAATGATGGTAGCCAGTTTTTAATGGAGTGAATTATGGTAGCCAAGGTTTGATGGAGTGAATGATGGTAGCCAAGGTTTGATGGAATGAATGATGGTAGCCAAGGTTTGATGGAGTGAATGATGTCAGCCAAGGTTTGATGGAGTGAATGATGTCAGCCAAGGTTTGATGGAGTGAATGATGGTAGCCAAGATTTGATGGAGTGAATGATGGTAGCCAAGGTTTGATGGAGTGAATGATTGTAGCCAAGGTTTGATAGAGTGAATGATATCAGCCAAGGTTTGATGGAGTGAATGATGGTAGCCAAGGTTTGATTGAATGAATGATGGTAGCCAAGGTTTGATGGAGTGAATGATGGTAGCCAAGGTTTGATGGAGTGAATGATGGTAGCCAAGGTTTGATGGAGTGAATGATGTCAGCCAAGGTTTGATGGAGTGAATGATGTCAGCCAAGGTTTGATGGAGTGAATGATGGTAGCCAAGGTTTGATGGAGTGAATGATAGTAGCCAAGGTTTGATGGAAGGAATAATGATAGCCAACACTTGGCGCCTCCCCTCACTCTAGCCAACATTTGGCTCCGCCCCCTCACTCTAGCCAACATTTGATGCCCCCCTCACTCTGGCCAGCATTTGACGCCCCCCCCCCTCACTCTAGCCAATATTTGGCGCCCCCTCACTCTAGCAACATTTGGCGCCCCCGCCCCCTCATTCTAGCCAATATTTTGCGCCCCCTCACTTTAGCCAATATTTGGTGCCCCCCTCACTCTATCCAATATTTTGCGCCCCCTCACTCTATCCAACATTTGTTGCCCCCCCCCCCCCCCTGTCACTCTAGCCAACATTTGGCGCCCCCCCTCCCCCCTCCCTCCATTCACGTAATAGAAGACTGTTATCAGGCGTGCCGTACGCCTATCTCCAACGACCTTGAACTCTTACTGGTACATGATTGGTGCACTTCGTCTAGCCACAGTTCTATCAAACACCCGTCAACTGGTGCACTTCGTCTAGCCACAGTTCTATCAAACACCCGTCAACTGGTGCACTTCGTCTAGCCACAGTCCTATCAAACACCCGTCAACTGGTGCACTTCGTCTAGCCACAGTCCTATCAAACACCCGTGAACTGGTGCACTTCGTCTAGCCACAGTCCTATCAAACACCCGTGAATTGGTGCACTTCGTATAGCCACAGTCCTATCAAACACCCGTGAACTGGTGCACTTCGTCTAGCCACAGTCCTATCAAACACCCGTGAACTGGTGCACTTCGTCTAGCCACAGTCCTATCAAACACCCGTGAACTGGTGCACTTCGTCTAGCCACAGTCCTATCAAACACCCGTGAATTGGTGCACTTCGTCTAGCCACAGTCCTATCAAACACCCGTGAACTGGTGCACTTCGTCTAGCCACAGTCCTATCAAACACCCGTGAACTGGTGCACTTCGTCTAGCCACAGTCCTATCAAACACCCGTGAACTGGTGCACTTCGTCTAGCCACAGTCCTATCAAACACCCGTGAACTGGTGCACTTCGTCTAGCCACAGTCCTATCAAACACCCGTGAACTGGTGCACTTCGTCTAGCCACAGTCCTATCAAACACCCGTGAACTGGTGCACTTCGTCTAGCCACAGTCCTATCAAACACCCGTGAACTGGTCTGCAAATTAAAACTATAAGCCGCTGTTATGTGATGGAAGAAAGAGCCAGAGCCATAAAGAATGAGCCAAGATGAAACTATCGCTGCTACTTCTGCCACGCATGGCTTAGAGTTTCATCAGAAAGTATCGATCTGTGATCGATTAGATATACTTCATTGACGTAATGGCTATATGGTGTAGAGGCTTGTCTAGCGGCCATGTTCTTCTAGATTTGAGCATGAAGGGTTGTTCTTAGATTGTTTGTTCTCTAGCTGTTGTTTGTTCTTCGGTTGTTGTGGAGCTGTTCTCTGGCTGTTCTGTGCGTCTGGCCATCGTTCCCCGGTATTCTTGTTGGGGAAAGGACAAGGAGTGAAGTGATTGTTCAAACTCTAACAGAGGAAAGTGACAAGAGTTCGATCATTACAATGATGTCACGATGATGTCACTTGTCACTAGTTAAAATGTTACTCGTCACAATGTCATTCGTCACAATGATGTCACTCTCACAATGATGTACGTGTCAGTAAGCGAGCATTGTAATTTAGGAGGTGCTAGTAGTTGATGCAGCTGGTCTGAGATGGTGACATGAAGTCAGCTGGTCTGAGATGGTGACATGAACTGAGATGGTGACATGAACTGAGCTGGTCTGAGATGGTGACATGAACTCAGCTGGTCTGAGATGGTGACATGAACTCAGTTGGTCTGAGATGGTGACATGAACTCAGCTGGTCTGAGATGGTGACATGAGCTCAGCTGGTCTGAGATGGTGACATTAACTCAGCTGGTCTGAGATGGTCACATGAACTCAGCTGGTCTGAGATGGTGACATGAGCTCGGCTGGTCTGAGATGGTGACATTAACTCAGCTGGTCTGAGATGGTCACATGAACTCAGCTGGTCTGAGATGGTGACATTAACTCAGCTGGTCTGAGATGGTCACATGAACTCAGCTGGTCTGAGATGGTGACATTAACTCAGCTGGTCTGAGAAGGTCACATGAACTCAGATGTCTGAGATGGTGAGTAAAGGAAATCTTACCAGACTCGACAATTCAAAGACGTAATGCCCATAGTCTGACACGTTATGCACACATGTATGTGGAAAGTAACACGGAATAGATTAGAATCAAGTTAGCGGACCATGGACGGCATGTAAACTAACAAGGAAGAGATTAGAATCAAGTTAGCGGACCATGGACGGCATGTAAACTAACAATGAAGAGATTAGAATCAAGTTAGCGGACCATGGACGGCATGTAAACTAACAAGGAAGAGATTAGAATCAAGTTAGCGGACCATGGACGGCATGTAAACTAACAAGGGAGAGATTAGAATCAAGTTAGCGGACCATGGACGGCATGTAAACTAACAAGGGAGAGATTAGAATCAAGTTAGCGGACTATGGACGGCATGTAAACTAACAATGAAGAGATTAGAATCACGTTAGCGGACCATGGACGGCATGTAAACTAACAAGGGAGAGATTAGAATCACGTTAGCGGACCATGGACGGCATGTAAACTAACAAGGGAGAGATTAGAATCAAGTTAGCGGACTATGGACGGCATGTAAACTAACAATGAAGAGATTAGAATCACGTTAGCGGACCATGGACGGCATGTAAACTAACAAGGGAGAGATTAGAATCAAGTTAGCGGACCATGGACGGCATGTAAACTAACAAGGGAGAGATTAGAATCAAGTTAGCGGACTATGGACGGCATGTAAACTAACAATGAAGAGATTAGAATCACGTTAGCGGACCATGGACGGCATGTAAACTAACAAGGGAGAGATTAGAATCACGTTAGCGGACCATGGACGGCATGTAAACTAACAAGGGAGAGTTTAGAATCAAGTTAGCGGACTATGGACGGCATGTAAACTAACAATGAAGAGATTAGAATCACGTTAGCGGACCATGGACGGCATGTAAACTAACAAGGGAGAGATTAGAATCACGTTAGCGGACCATGGACGGCTCTCGTGACGACACACAGAAGAGACTGGTACAGTTATTTGTGGAAACTCACATCAATCACGTGACATGTCACATGATATGACTTTGTGGGTGACATCCGAGAAATGTGACGAGAGAAGAGATATGAGACCAAGCGAAGGCGTGGCACCTGGCAGGAAAGCAATGTTTTCATTGATAAGCATCGGTGTGGCCCTGGAATTTTTCTAATCCCTATATCACACGACAAGTACAGCACTGAAAGTGTGAAGATATCGCACTGGAACTTGATAACAGACCATACGTATCATAGCTCTGTGGATATTTGATTGATTTTCTCCCAAAAGTTGTCCTCACTTCCGTTAGATCACTTAATAAATTCCTGCTGACTTCCTTGAAAGTGTCAGTCATCCACAGGCCTTGAGGGATCTATGGATCCCAGTCATCCACAGGCCTTGAAGGATCTATGGATCCCAGTCATACACAGGCCTTGAAGGATCTATGGATCCCAGTCATACACAGGCCTTGAAGGATCTATGGATCCCAGTCATACACAGGCCTTGAGGGATCTATGGATTCCAGACATTGGCGTACCATGTTTGATCTGGGGATCCCAGCCATTGGCGTACCATGTTTGAATTGCGATTCCCAGCTATTGGCGTATCATGTCTGATCTGGGGATCCCAGCTATTGGCATGCGGTATTTCCTCTCTAGATCTCGGCCACGAACATTGTTCATGTCTTCTAACGTTTCCTGGCCACACCTCTACACACCACCTCTACACAACACATCTACACAACACCTCTACACAACACCTCTACACAACACCTTTACACAACACCTCTACACAACATCTCTACACACCACCTTTACACAACACCTCTACACACAACACCTCTACACAACACATTTACACAACACCTTTACACAACATCTCTACACAACATATCTAAACAAAACCTCTACACAACACCTCTACACAACACATCTAAACAAAACCTCTACACAACACCTTTACACAACACCTTTACACAACACCTCTACACAATATCTCTACACAACACCTCTACACAACACCTTTACACAACACCTCTACACACAACACCTCTACACAACACTTTTACACAACACCTCTACACAATACCTCTACACTGCACTTCATCCTTGTTTCTCGAGCTCATGGTCGCCACCTCTCCCACACCCTCTGTGATCAATGATCCATGTGAGATATTCCCACATTTCTTCCAAACCAGGCGGTCAATGGAGCACGGCGCTACGTGGAATCACAAAAACTTCATACCAGTATATATTTATAATGTGACGCTAACCTAATGTGACGCTGACCTAATGTGACGCTGACCTAACGTGACGCAGACCTAACGTCACGCAGATCTAACGTGATGCTGACCTAACGTGACGCTGAACCAACGTGACGCTGACCTAATGTGACGCTGAACCAATGTGACGCTGACCTAACGTGACGCTGACCTAACGTGACGCTGACCTAACGTGACGCTGACCTAATGTGACGCTGACCTAATGTGACGCTGACCTAATGTGACGCTTACCAAATGTGACGCTTACCAATGTGACGCTGACCTAATGGGACGCTGACCTAATGTGACGCTGAACCAATGTGACGCTGACCTAAAGCAATTACCTTTCTCTCGTCTTAGATGCCATTTTGTGTCGGCCACTTAAATCACCCCAGCTCATTAATATGTCCTCTTTCACCCCAGCTCATTAATATGTCCTCTTTCACCCCAGCTCATTAATATGTCCACTTTCATCCCAGCTCATTAATATGTCCTCTTTCACCCCAGGTCATTAATATGTCCTCTTTCACCCCAGCTCATTAATATGTCCTCTTTCACCCCAGCTCATTAATATGTCCTTTTTCACACCATCTGATTAATATGTCCTTTTTCACCCCAGCTCACTAATATGTCCACAAATCACATCATCTCATTAATCTATCCACCTATCACCTCATTAATCTATCCACATATCACTGTATTAATCTATCCACCTAGCACCTTAGCTCATTAATCTATCCACATATCACCTTAGCTCATTAATCTATCCACCTATCACCTCACCTCATTAATCTATCCACCTATCACCTCATTAATCTACCCACCTATTACCTTAGTTCATTAATCTATCCACCTATCACCGCATTAATATATCCATTTATCACCTCATTAATCTATGCACCTATCACCGCATTAATCTATGCACCTATCACCGCATTAATCTATTCACCTATCACCGCATTAATCTATCCACCTATCACCGCATTAATCTATCCACCTATCACCTCATTAATCTATCCACCTATCACCTCATTAATCTATCCATTTATCACCTCATTAATCTATCCACCTATCACCTTAGCTCATTAGTCTATCCACCTATCACCTCATTAATCTATCCACCTATCACCGCATTAATCTATCCACCTATCACCTTAGCTCATTAATCTATCCACCTATCACCTCATTAATCTATCCACCCATCACCTTAGCTCATTAATCTATCCACATGTCAAATGGTTCCCACAAGCTCATCGTAACACACAAATAGTTTATTCTGGCACTTTCTTTTAATGTTATAATTGTGTGCTTTCTTTGTACGTCATTATTGTGTTCCAGCTTTGTTTTCTAGCTTTGTGTTCCAGCTTTGTTTTCTAGCTTTGTATTCTAGCTTTCATTCATCAGTGACGCGTGGATTACCACACCAAGCCCCTGTTTGGCTAACTATCCCATGTCAGGTACCACCTAATCCTCTGATCACCTATTCCATATTCTGTACCACCAAATCCTCTGATCACCTATTCCATACCCTGTACCACTCAACCATACCCTATACTACTCAACCATACCCTGTACCATACCCTGTACCACTCAACCATACCCTGTACCACCCAACCATACCCTGTACTACTCAACCATACCCTGTACCACCCAACCATGTCCCGTACCATACACTGTACCACCCAACCATACACTGTACAACTCAACCATACCCTGTACCACATAACCATACCCTTTACCACTCAACCATACCCTGTACCACTCAACCATACCCTGTACCATACCCTGTACCACTCAACCATATCCTGTACCACTCAACCATACCCTGTACCACTCAACCATACCCTGTACCACTCCACCATACCCTGTACCACTCCACCATACCCTGTACTACTCAACCATACCCTGTACTACTCAACCATACCCTATACCACCCAACCATACCCTGTACCACTCAACCATGCCTTGTACCACCAAACCATACCCTGTACCACCCAACCATACCCTGTACCACTCAATCATACCCTGTACCACTCAACCATACCCTGTACCACCCAACCATACCCTGTACCACTCAACCATGCCTTGTACCACCCAACCATACCCTGTACTACTCAACCATACCCTGTACTACTAAACCATACCCTGTACCACCCAACCATACCATGTACTACTTAACCATACCCTGTACCACCCAACCACACCCTGTACCACCCAACCATACCCTGTACCACCCAACCACACCCTGTACCACCTACCCATACCCTGTACCACCCAACCATAACCTGTACTACTCAACCATGTACTGCCTATATTGATGATGCGTATCGTCTCTTCTCTGAGCCTGCTACTGTCCTAGCAGGGAATGAGCTGACCCAGCGACTCATATCTGGCCGCTTTCATCAGTGTCACGAAACGAGTGCTGACTAAGACCCTATTATGTCTCCAAGCGGCGGCCCAGGAAACTGGTTGCGCTAATGTTGTCTGGTTTAATGAATAAAGATCACAGTGGGAAGACAAGCCCCGTACCCAAAGACCTGCCCCGTACCCAAAGACCTGCCCAGTACCCAAAGACCTGCCCAGTACCCAAAGGCCTCTTAATGTGTTGGCTGAGAGGCGCAGATTTCGCTGCCTCATTTAACTACGTCATACTTCCTTTGCAGGGCGAAGAAGAAAAAGAAAATCCTATATCTTCTCTCTATAGTGTCTACGTGTTGTATATATCTTCTCTCTATCGTGGCTATATCTTCTCTCTATCTTGTCTATACCTTTTCCCCAGCATCTTCGCTTGCTGGTACGGCATGCTTCATGCCACACCGACAGGTTACCCAGGTGTGCAATAAGCTGGCAAGGCGTAAGCAATATCCGGCCTAGGTGAGGACATCAAAAGATTACCGACCAGCCCAGTATTGGCAGAGCTTGCGTGCACGCACGCGCATTAAACGTGTGCTGAGATGCTGTCGTCTCGCGTCCCTGACCAACGACGCTGTCACAGCCATCTCGGGTGTCTGACAGGTATCACACGAGTGGCAGAGTAACCATTAGTTCCGAATCCAGTGTATATCTAATCTAAATCTAGTTTATATCTATTCTGAATCTAGTTTATATCTATTCTGAATCAGTTTGGGGAGGATGACTAACGTCTGGTCAGACAAAATATACTGGCCAAGACCCTCACCTCGACTTCCTAGTGGCCATCCCTGGAAATGGGCTGTTTTCATGCAGCCTGGTTAACGGGGTGAGGGATCGACGTGATCCCCATAGTATTGAGTGGCATGCAGACGACGCCAAGCATAGCATAACCGCATAACCTCTGTCAACCTTCATCAGCACGCTCGGGATGTGAGGAAAGCTACTGCAACCCGCCACCCAACGTCCTTTTCAGGGCGCACAAAAAGAGTTACCTACTCATTGTGGACATTCGCAAACATCAACAACAACCTCAGCTATCTGTGTACACTTGCCATCTAAACCATGTACGTGTACACGTGTACTGTCAGCTGTACCGTGTTCACCATTGCTGGCCTTGACGTGTTGTTTATTGATTGTTTTGTCATTGCTTCTGTCTCTGATAGCTGCCTGGTACCATTGTCTTGTGTTGTTGATCAGTAGAGTGTGATGCCTTGATGTGAGCCAGAGCCCGTCCACACTGATCACGCAAGTAACCTTCTTTTACTTTCCTATTTCCTTGCACACAGCGCCAGGAAGCCCACCAGAAAGTGTTCTAGCTCGTGCAGCAAGTGCCACCACCGTGGTGGTCACGTGGGAAGAGCCCAAGATTCCAAATGGGATCATACAGGTCGGTTGTCTTGCTACAAACAGTTGTTGGTCTGGATAATTTTGTTGTACAACTTCTCTTGTCGTAATCAATTATAAATTAAATAAAACTTCTGATGCAGGATTTTAATGATAATTTAATTTAAAACGTCTCGTATTCTATTTGTAGAACGTGATTAAACGTCCCGTATTTTATGTGTTGAATAGTGATTAAACGTATCGTATTATATGCGTAGAACGTGATTGAACGTCTCGTATTCTATGTGTAGAACGTGATTAAACGTCTCGTATTCTACGTGTTGAACGTGATTAAACGTCTCGTATTCTATGTGTTGAACGTGATTAAACGTGTCGTATTCTATGTGTTGAACGTGATTAAACGTCTCGTAATCTCCTCCCAGGGCTATAAGATCTTCTACTCCCGGAAGCCAGATGAGCCCATCTTTTTCTGGGAGCAGCTGGAAGCAAATAGTGATGCCCGTCTGGCCACAATCGTGGGCTTGACTCCAAATGCCACATACTCAATCACTATCTTGGCCTTCTCCAGCATAGGTCAAGGCCCCATGTCACATCCCATCCAGGTGCTGACCACACAAGGAGGTAAGCCATGTGGTTGTCTGTCTGACGTCAGACTGTTGTCTGATGTTCACGCGCAGGATAACACTTAGGCCAAGGTCTGCAGTTCTGTTTGTACGCAGATAAAACATTATAGGCAGTTCGCTGTGTTCTAGACATACATGCAGGTGGGTAGGGAGGTCAGCGTTCCGATGGATTTTCTAAAGGATATTTCCTGGATCAATCAATTGTTAACCCAGTCGGTTATTGTTTGTATGAAACATATCACCTCACAAGAAAGGGCTAGTTATAGATGATTGTGCACGTGGACTTTCCTTGTTGTTCTGAAAAAGTCTAAATGAGAATAGATTCAGTTCTTTCACCAGTTTTCAATTAGCCACGACATTAATGTGGGCCCTGAACTTCAAGTAGACACGATTTTAATGGGCCTTGAACTTCAAGTAGACACGATTTTAATGGGCACTGAACTTCAAGTAGACACGATTTTAATGGGTCCTGAACTTCAAGTAGACACGATTTTAATGGGCACTGAACTTCAAGTAGACACGATTTTAATGGGCCCTGAACTTCAAGTACACACGATTTTAATGAGCTCTGAACTTCAAGTAGACACGATTTTAATGGGCCCTGAACTTCAAGTAGACACGATTTTAATGGACCCTGAACTTCAAGTAGACACGATTTTAATGGGCCCTGAACTTCAAGTAGACACGATTTTAATTGGTCCTCAAATTACAGTCATGATATTAATGGTGTTCCTTGCATTTCCAGTCAAATCAATTAGAAATTCTGTTTTGTCGAATAACTTTCAGAATTGCATTGACAGTCATAACCCTCGCTGAGGCTAAGCACATAACCCTCACTGAGGCTACTCACATAACCCTCACTGAGGCTACGCACATAGCCCACAATGAAGCCCTCACATAACCCTCGCTGAAGTCCCTCACATAGCCCACACTGAAGCCCTCACATAACCCACACTGAAGCTCTTACATAGCCTACACTGAAGCCCTCACATAACCCGCACTGAAGCCCTCACATAATCCACCAAAGCCCTCACATAACCCACACTAAAGCCCTCACATAATCCACACTAAAGCCCTCACATAACCCACTTAAGCCCTCACATAACCCACCAAAGCCCTCACATAATCCACACTAAAGCCCTCACATAATCCACACTAAAGCCCTCACATAACCCACTTAAGCCCTCACATAACCCACACTAAAGCCCTCACATAACCCACTTAAGCCCTCACATAACCCACACTAAAGCCCTCACATAACCCACACTGAAGCTCTCACATAACCCACACTAAAGCCCTCACATATTCACAATACACATGACGCAGCGCCGTGGGCGTATTGCGCAGCGAACTGCAGCCATCAGCGGTGATCTTTGGTTCCTGCGCACCTGCTCGCAGCTGTGTGCGCTAGCCAAACCTGCATGCTATCGATGTACCCTGGGTGACGTTCAGCTGTGAAGATTGTTATTTGGTGCCCAATAATGAAAGCAATTTAGACAGTTTGTGCAGGAGTGGATGTCGAGTTTGTTGCATATATAATTGTACAATTACTGTAAGTGTAGCCAGATAACAAAGCCAGTCTTAACATCCATTGAGAAGTCCTTGCAGTGTATACCCAGATAAATAGATATGGGATGTCTGTGACCATCTCCACCGATTTTGTATTTATTTTCAGTAACGGAAGGGATCCATTAGTTCTGCATTTATCACATCCTTCGATGTAGTTTAAGGTTATGATTTAGCGCTTATTAGTCCTAACATTTATCTTGTCTTCTGATATGGTTTAACTTTGGAATTTAACCATGTCATTTATCACATCTTCCCATATCGTTGAACGTTGAGACATAAAAGTCTGATAACTTTTGAGACATGAATGTTTGTTAATGAATAGCAATGCAATCTGACACAAAATATTGTTACACATTTGACATAGAAGTAAGCCAGCGCTGAAATGTTCATATTTACTTGAGGAAGATTATAGCACGTTCCATGTATCAGTGTGTCAATAATGTGTGCATTTGTTGCCTGGTCTGCATGCGTTGGTTGCCTGGTCTGCATGCGTTGGTTGCCTGGTCTGCATGCCTTGATTGCCTGGTCTGCATGCCTTGATTGCCTGGTCTGCATGCCTTGGTCGGGAGCCTGGTGTCGTATAACGGATGTTTCGCTTTGCATGCTCCTAGAGTCTGCTTTCATGTCTGCGCCATGTTGTTTCAGGGCTTGGATGTGTGAATGATTGCTGTCTTACGGCATTCCAGTTTGTTACAACCGATAGCAACATGTGACCTCTTGGGATCATGCATGCTGTCCATCCATATCACAATGGCTGCGTCTCATCCGTCACAAAACAAATATCAACAGTCACATGCTCCAAATCATACACCGTATAAACCACCTAACTGTCTCATCTCCATATAAACCACTTAACTGTCTTCGTCTCCACATAAACCACCCAACTGTCTCATCTCCATATAAACCACCCAACTGTCTCATCTCCATATAAACCACCCAACTGCCTCCTCTACAAAGTGGTCAAACACCCAACTGTCTCATCTGCATATAAACCACCCAACTGCCTCCTCTACAAAGTGGTCAACCACCCAACTCCCTCCTCTACATATAAACCACCCAACTGCCTCCTCTACAAAGTGGTCAACCACCCAACTGCCTCCTCTACAAAGTGGTCAACCACCCAACTGCCTCCTCTACAAAGTGGTCAAACACCCAACTGCCTCATCTACATATAAACCACCAAACTGCCTCCTCTACAAAGTGGTCAAACACCCAACTGCCTCCTCTACAAAGTGGTCAAACACCCAAATGTCTCATCTACATATAAACCACCCAACTGCCTCCTCTACAAAGTGGTCAAACACCCAACTGCCTCCTCTACAAAGTTGTCAAACACCCAAATGTCTCATCTACATATAAACCACCAAACTGCCTCCTCTACAAAGTGGTCAAACACCCGAATGTCTCATCTACATATAAACCACCCAACTGCCTCCTCTACAAAGTGGTCAAACACCCAACTGCCTCCTCTACAAAGTTGTCAAACACCCAAATGTCTCATCTACATATAAACCACCAAACTGCCTCCTCTACAAAGTGGTCAAACACCCGAATGTCTCATCTACATATAAACCACCCAACTGCCTCCTCTACAAAGTGGTCAAACACCCAACTGCCTCATCTACATATAAACCACCAAACTGCCTCCTCTACAAAGTGGTCAAACACCCGAATGTCTCATCTACATATAAACCACCCAACTGCCTCCTCTACAAAGTTGTCAAACACCCAACTGCCTCATCTACATATAAACCACCAAACTGCCTCCTCTACAAAGTGGTCAAACACCCGAATGTCTCATCTACATATAAACCACCCAACTGCCTCCTCTACAAAGTGGTCAAACACCCAACTGCCTCCTCTACAAAGTGGTCAAACACCCAACTGCCTCATCTACATATAAACCACCAAACTGCCTCCTCTACAAAGTGGTCAAACACCCAACTGCCTCCTCTACAAAGTTGTCAAACACCCAAATGTCTCATCTACATATAAACCACCCCCAACTGCCTCCTCTACAAAGTGGTAAAACACCCAACTGCCTCCTCTACAAAGTGGTCAAACACCCAACTGCCTCCTCTACAAAGTGGTCAACCACCTGTTTTAAAGGAGAGGTGCTCGTAATAAACAATGAGATGTTATTATCAGCCACAGACAGCATGAACTTCAGAGCTTGATAGATCGCTTCGTCCAGGCTTGCAAAGATTTTGGTCTCACAATAAAACAAAATGTTCTGGTACAGGTGGTAGAGGCCACGCCAACTCTTAGCATCGATAATTATGAACTGGCAGCTGTATAAAATTCGCACACCTGAGATCACTCATCAATGACAAGCTCTCTCTAGACCCAGAAATAGACAGTCACATTGGCAGGGCTGCTGCTATCATCACCCCACAACGCGTGTTTGAAAATCCCAGAAACTGACAATTACAACCAAGACCATGGTTTACAAAACTTGTGACGTCAGCGCGCTCCTATATGGTAGGTGAGAGTTGGACAACCCATTCCAAACAGGAGCATAGGCTTAACACCTTCCACCTACGGCGCCTGCGACCTGTTCTTGGAATTACCTAGAGGGACAGAGTGACAGATGCAGAGCTGTACTCTCACACAGGTCACCCCATCATGTACAGTCTCCTTAGGCAGCCAAGACTACGATGGCTTGGTCATGTCCATCGCATGAAAGATGGCAGCACTCCTAAAGAGAAGGGAAACAACAAGACGGAGGAGGGAAACAACAACATGGAGGAGGGAAACAACAACACGGAGGAGGGAAACAACACGGAGGGAAACAACAATATGGAGAAGGGAAACAACAACACGGAGGAGGGAAACAACAACATGGAGGAGGGAAACAACAACACGGAGGAGGGAAACAACACGGAGGGAAACAACAATATGGAGAAGGGAAACAACAACACGGAGGAGGGAAACAACAACATGGAGGAGGGAAACAACACGGAAAGAAACAACAACACGGAGGGAAACAACAACACGGAGGAGGGAAACAACACGGAGGGAAAGAACAACACGGAGGAGGGAAACAACAACATGGAGGAGGGAAACAACACAGAGGGAAACAAACAACACGGAGGAGGGAAACAACAACATGGAGGAGGGAAACAACAACACGGAGGAGGGAAACAACAACACGGAGGAGGGAAACAACACGGAGGATGGAAACAACACGGAGGAGGGAAACAACACGGAGGAGGGAAACAACAACATGGAGGAGGGAAACAACAACACGGAGGAGGGAAACAACACGGAGGGAAACAACAACACGGAGGAGGGAAACAACAACACGGATGAGGGAAACAACAACACGGAGGAGGGAAACAACACGGAGGGAAACAACAATATGGAGAAGGGAAACAACACGGAGGAGGGAAACAACACGGAGGGAAACAACAATATGGAGAAGGGAAACAACAACACGGAGGAGGGAAACAACAACATGGAGGAGGGAAACAACAACACGGAGGAGGGAAACAACACGGAGGGAAACAACAATATGGAGAAGGGAAACAACACGGAGGAGGGAAACAACACGGAGGGAAACAACAATATGGAGAAGGGAAACAACAACACGGAGGAGGGAAACAACAACATGGAGGAGGGAAACAACAACATGGAGGAGGGAAACAACACGGAAGGAAACAACAACACGGAGGGAAACAACAACACGGAGGAGGGAAACAACACGGAGGGAAAGAACAACACGGAGGAGGGAAACAACAACATGGAGGAGGGAAACAACACAGAGGGAAACAACAACACGGAGGAGGGAAACAACAACATGGAGGAGGGAAACAACACGGAGGGAAACAACAACACGGAGGGAAACAACAACATGGAGGAGGGAAACAACAACACGGAGGAGGGAAACAACACGGAGGGAAACAACAACATGGAGGAGGGAAACAACAACACGGAGGAGGGAAACAACACGGAGGGAAACAACAACACGGAGGAGGGAAACAAAAACATGGAGGGGGGAAACAACACGGAGGGAAACAACAACATGGAGGAGGGAAACAACAACACGGAGGAGGGAAACAACACGGAGGGAAACAACAACACGGAGGAGGGAAACAACACGGAGGGAAACAACAACACGGAGGGAAACAACAACATGGAGGAGGGAAACAAAAACATGGAGGAGGGAAACAACACGGAGGAGGGAAACAACACAGAGGGAAACAACACGGAGGGAAACAACAACATGGAGGAGGGAAACAACAACACGGAGGAAGGAAACAACACGGAGGTAAACAACACGGAGGGAAACAACAACATGGAGGAGGGAAACAACATGGAGAAGGGAAATAACAACATGGAGGAGGGAAACAACAACACAGAGGAGGGAAACAACAACACGGAGGAGGGAAACAACAACTTGGAGAAGGTAAATGACAATACCGCAAAGAGAAAGAAAAAAAACACGCCAAAGAGTTACTTCTCCAGCCGCATTATCCTATAGTCAGTCATGACTGAAATAGGCTACTATAGTTAGTCATGACTGAAAGAGGCTACTATAGTTAGTCATGACTGAAAGAGGCTACTATAGTCAGTCAGGACTGAAAGAGGCTATTATAGTCAGTCAGGACTGAAAGAGGCTACTATAGTCAGTCATGGCTGAATGGGGCTGATATAGTCAGTCATGACTGAAAGGGACTACTATGGTCAGTCAAGACTGAAAGAGGCTGCTAAAGTCAGTCATGACTGAAAGAGGCTACTGAAAAATTACAAAATATATCTGTTGAAAGAGTAAATCTGTTTTGTTCCATTACCCAAGAGAGATTGGACGGTTTACCAACACACATATGTACCGGCCTACAAGTGTGATGCTGGTAGCCTATGTACCAGCCTACAAGTGTGATGCTGGTAGCCGTATGTACTAGCCTACAAGTGTGATTCTGGTAGCCGTATGTACCAGCCTACAAGTGTGATGCTGGTAGCTGTACGTACTAGCCTACAAGTGTGATTCTGGTAGCCGTATGTACTAGCCTACAAGTGTGATGCTTGTAGCCGTATGTTCGGGTCAGTGTCTACCAACATCCTAGTAAGCATATGGTGTGTTCATGTTTATATAAATTCCTAAACTACCCAATTGTATACTATGTGTTAATCTACAAATCCATATACTGTATCATCCACGAATGAATCTGGACTAGTGATTAAATTAAACGACTAATTATAGATGTATGATGAAGTCCCTGGATGTACACACTTGGACTGACTAGACACGTGACTTGACTCATGTGTCAGTAACTGGGTCAACAAGACTCATTTCTGATCTAAGATATTTTCCTGCGACCAGGAGATTACGATATTAAACCAAGATTTTGATGGTCCTAGAGTTCATGGCTGGGAGACACGACACACGAAGAACATCCTGCACTTGAAGCCCCTTTTGTACCCTCTGAAGAAAGTTGTTGATGCCTCAACACTGACCAGCTCTCAACTACCCAGGGATCTGTCTATCCGCAGTCCTACCTTAACTATCCCCAGTCCTACCTTAACTATCCCCAGTCCTACCTTAACACTGACCAGCTCTCAACTACCCAGGGATCTGTCTATCCCCAGTCCTCTAACTTTGTGTGTTTCCAGTCAAGCCTCTCTTCTACATTTCTGGTATTATACATTATTACCTTATGATGTATGTTCTAACACACACACACACACGCTCACACACACACACACTCACACACACACACACACACTCTCTCTCACACACACACACACACGCTCTCTCTCTCACACACACACACACGCTCTCACACACACACACAACACACACACGCTCACACACACATACACACACAACACACACACGCTCTCTCACACACACACACACCTGTACACGAGCGAGCAGGATCACATCTTCTGGATATTTCCATGCGCGACTTCCTCATTGATTTGATCATGTTTTGTTCCATGTATGTTTTGTTCCATTGTTTTGTTCCATGTATGTTTTTGCCAACAGCTGTGGTTGCACCTCCAGTACATGACATTGTTCATGATAAACTGCAAATGGCTGCGCATGCGTGTCCTGTTCCATTGTGTTCTGTCCACACAAAGAGGTTCAATGATCGTGTTCCAGGCCCCTGCCCACCTCACACCAGCGCTTCCAATGCTGCCCCCTCCCAACAAAGGCCGAGCAGTCACAATCGGCCCATACAATCCATGAAATAACATTCCTTCAACAGATGAGTCTGGAAAACATGTGCCATTGATGTCACGTCAATCAATTGATCCTGATATATCCGCTTCTATGTTTTCTTTCAGATATGCCGCCATGACAGCTGTTGTACATCATCATCATGTTCAAATTATTACACTTATTTAACATGATAATTGCTCACTCGTCATATCATCCCTGCCTGCCTTTTTTCTTCCTGCCCCATGCCCGCTTATTTTAACCAACACGCTCTGTTATTGCTTTCATTGTCTCGTTGATGTTGTCTATGAAGATGACTTGATCATAGCACATATGTCTTTATGTACATGCCATCTTCCTGTACACATTATGTCCATGTACATGCCATCTTCCTGTACACATTATGTCCATGTACATAACATCTTCCTGTACACATTCTCTCTATGTACATAACATCTTCATGTACACATTCTGTCTGTGTACATTACATCTTCCTGTACACATTCTCTCCATGTATATAACATCTTACAGTACACATTCTCTCCATGTACATAACATCTTCGTGTACACATTCTCTTGATGTACAAAACATCTCCATGTACACATTCTCTCGATGTACATAACATCTTTTTGTACACATTCTCTCCATGTACATAACATCTTCGTGTACACATTCTCTCCATGTACATACCATCTTTGTATACACATTCTCTCCATATACATAACATCTTCGTGTACACATTCTCTCGATGTACAAATCATTTCTGTGTACACATTCTCTCGATGTACATAACATCTTCATGTACATATTCTCTCCATGTACATAACATCTTCATATACACATTCTCTCCATGTACATAACATCTTCGTGTACACATTCTCTCCATGTACATAACATCTTTGTGTACACATTTTCTCCATGTACATAACATCTTCCTGTACACATTCTCTCCATGTACATAACACCTTACAGTACACATTCTCTCCATGTACATAACATCATACTTTACACATTCTGTCCATGTACATAACATCTTCGTGTACACATTCTGTCCATGTACATAACATCTTCGTGTACACATTCTCTCCATGTACATAACATCTTACAGTACACATTCTCTCCATGTACATAACATCATACTTTACACATTCTGTCCATGTACATAACATCTTCGTGTGCACATTCTGTCCACGTACATAACATCTTTGTGTACACATTCTCTCCATGTACATAACATCTTACAGTACACATTCTCTCCATGTACATAACATCATACTTTACACATTCTGTCCATGTACATAACATCTTCGTGTACACATTCTGTCCATGTACATAACATCTTCGTGTACACATTCTGTCCATGTACATAACATCTTCGTGTCACGAACCAACCTGACGCCGCTGTCATCATCTCATCTGTTGCGTCTATGTGCTGGTCTCGTGTGAGACTGCGAGTCGTAGGGCTGGTCTCGTGTGAGACTATCTGTGAGTCGTGGGGCTGGTCTCGTGTGAGACTGTCTGTGAGTCGTGGGGCTGGTCTGGTGTGAGGCTGTCTGTGAGTCGTGGGGCTGGTCTCCTGTGAGACTGTCTGCGAGTCGTGGGGCTGGTCTCCTGTGAGACTATCTGCGAGTCGTGGGGTTTGGTCTCTTGTGAGATTGTCTGCCAGTAAGGAAGTCGTAGGGTTGGTCGTGTCTCTTGTGAGACTGTTTGCGAGTCGTGGGGTTGGTCATGTCTCTTGTGAGACTGTCTGCGAGTCGTGGGGTTGATCGTGTCTCTTGTGAGACTGTCTGCGAGTCGTGGCAATGGTCGTGTCTCGTGTGAGACTGTCTGCGAGTCGTGGGGTTGGTCTCTTGTGAGACTGTCTGTGAGTCGTGGGGTTGGTCTCTTGTGAGACTGTCTGTGAGTCGTGGGATTGGTCTCTTGTGAGACTGTCTGTGAGTCGTGGGGTTGGTCTGGTGTGAGGCTGTCTGAGAGTCGTGGGGCTGGTCTGGTGTGAGGCTGTCTGTGAGTTGTGGGGCTGGTCTCCTGTGAGACTGTCTGTGAGTCGTGGGGCTGGTCTCTTGTGAGACTGTCTGTGAGTCATGGGGTTGGTCTCTTGTGAGACTGTGTCTGTGAGTCGTGGGGCTGGTCTCCTGTGAGACTGTCTGTGAGTTGTGGGGCTGGTCTCTTGTGAGACTGTCTGTGAGTCGTGGGGTTGGTCATGTCTCTTGTGAGACTGTCTACAACTAAAGAAGTTGCGAGGCTCCAATGCATCTCTCACGGCACAATTGGATGAGTAAGATTATATCATGGCACACTTGATGTAAGACATTCTCCCATGGCACATTTGAATGTAAGAGATTCTCCCATGGCACACTTGGATGTAAGAGATTATCCCATGGCACACTTGAATGTAAGATATTCTCCCATGGCACAATTGGATGTAAGAGATTCTCCCATGGCACACTTGGATGTAAGAGATTATCTCATGGCACAATCATGTAAGAGATTCTCCCATGGCACAATTGATGTAAGAGATTCTCCCATGACACAATTGATGTTAGAGATTCTCCCATGGCACACTTGGATGTAAGAGATTCTCCCATGGCACACTTGGATGTAAGAGATTCTCCGATGGCATACTTGGATGTAAGAGAATCTCCCATGGCACACTTGGATATAAAAGATTCTCCCATGACATACTTGGATGTAAGAGATTCTCCCTGTAAGAGATTATCAAATGGCATACTTGGATGTAAGAGATTCTCCCTGTAAGAGATTCTCAAATGGCATACTTGGGTGTAAGAGATTCTCCCATGGCACACTTGGATGTAAGAGATTCTCCCTGTAAGAGATTCTCAAATGGCACACTTCGATGTAAGAGATTCTCCCATGGCACACTTGGATGTAAGAGATTCTCCCTGTAAGAGATTCTCAAATGGCACACTTCGATGTAAGAGATTCTCCCATGGCACATTTGGATGTAAGAGATTCTCCCTGGGGTACATGCCAAAAGTCATGAGATGCCCACAAGTTTGGAAGCTCTGTCTGAACGAGTCGTTGTTACCAGCTGTTTGGTAGCGTGTACACTTCTGACACACAACTGTAGCCAGACTGGCCAATACACGAGCTGTACAGGGTGCATGGATGATTGGAAAGAAAAAGGAGGTGATTCAAGCTGGGAAATAGATGTAGACACAACTACATTCTAGACAAAACCACATTCTAGACAAAACCACGTTCTAGACAGAAAGGAGAGAATTTGTTCTCATGGCAAACATTCTCACACTATTTACTTGTTTGTACCCCAAACATAA
Source organism: Ariolimax columbianus (assembly GCA_036924085.1). Lineage (NCBI taxonomy): Eukaryota > Metazoa > Mollusca > Gastropoda > Stylommatophora > Arionidae > Ariolimax > Ariolimax columbianus. The sequence goes on along the minus strand of JAVGWX010000010.1, from coordinate 92,433,087 downwards.
ACAGCGAAACTGTACTGTAAGCTATCAACTGCTTAGAACATTCATCATGTAAACACCTGGGGGAGGGGGGGGGGGTGTTTATTCTTTTCACGCTGATAACCCCATCGTAGATCGTGATGCCTCCACTAAACTTGTCTACTTCTCTCTCTCTCCCACTCTGCTCGAAGTCACACATATTGATGTATATATACACACATACGCACACTCACACACCTTCGAGAGAGAGAGAGAGACCCTTGTTTGTTATACCCCACGTGTGTACCATTCGTTCCCCAGACTTTCATGAACATCAGCACGTGACAAGGGTATCCGCACACGCACTAACACGCGCATACACACTGATGTCATGAATGATTGTTCTATTTACCCTTGAGCTACCGGGACCAGAGCGAGGGGTAAAACATAGTAAGACTGTAACCTACATAGCATGTGCTAAGAGTATTCCAAATATTCCAGCATCTACAATTGTGAAACTTTCAACAAGAAAATAAGACAATTACATTCAATTTTAACAGACTTCACATTCAATTGTAGCAGACCTCACATCTCATTGTAGCAGACCTCACATCTCATTGTAGCAGACCTCACATCTCATTGTAGCAGACCTCACATCTCATTGTAGCAGAGGAAGTACTGCACCAAAGCACACATTTCCCTACTATCATATGTAAGGCATACACCAAAATCGTTAGATAAACTCGCTCTGAACATGGGGCGTGTATTAAGTGTCTTGTGCGTGCGTGCGTGCGTGATATAATCAATCCTGTCTACTTGCACGACCAGAGCCTCACACATTGTATCGCTTGTTGTTGTGTACAATGGTTTCCTTATGGTCACAGTCAGTGTCGCACATATGTATGCTTTTCTGTGTATGTCATTTCATGTCATCCTGTGTGTGATTTATAGTGTGTGTTATCATGAACTGATGTTCTAGGAACTCTGGTCGCTGTAGACAGGCGCCATCGCTGAGAGGAATCAATGTTGTCTTAATAATTGTGATATGTCTGATCATATGCTCGTACACAGATCAACCACACGCTCCATTAGAGAAGATGTGTGTGACTAGTGTTGTGTGTGACTAGCTGTGTGTGACTAGTCTTGTGTGTGACTAGTGTTGTGTGTGACTAGTGTTGTGTGTGACTAGTGTTGTGTGTGACTAGTGTTGTGTGTGACTAGTGTTGTGTGTGACTAGATGTGTGTGACTAGATGTGTGTGACTAGTGTTGTGTGTGACTAGATGTGTGTGACTAGTGTTGTGTGTGACTAGATGTGTGTGACTAGTGTTGTGTGTGACTAGATGTGTGACTAGTGTTGTGTGTTTCAGGGTCCCCGTGGCTTTGTGTGGGGTGACATCACGTGCATCTTAATATCAACTGTTCTCTAACACGTGCACGCCCACCCACACCAACCACCCACACATACACCCCCACCCACACATACACCCCTACCCACACATACACCCCCACCCACACACAATAAATGAATCAGTATTGCACGGCCAGCTAAACATTGAAAGCGAACGTTAGTCGACTAGAGAGGGAAACTTGCGAGGTCGGCTCAGAGTGTGTACAACTAGCATGCTACAAGAATCATAGTAGCTACTTACTGACTAATCCTGAGCACCCCTAGTTCTGCCTGGATGTCCGTAATGTCAACCTTGATCTGCACGTCTTGCTTGTGTCTGGTTTGCTGTCTCCAACGGTAGGCTCTACAGGATGCAAGTGACTGAGAGGGGGCAGATAGACAAGGCAGGATCCCCTACAACACGGCAGGATCCCTTGCCACACGACAGGATGCCAGTGACTGAGAGGGGGCAGATAGACAGGCACGATGCCAGTGACTGAGAGGGGGCAGATAGACATGCAGGATGACATTGACTGAGAGGGGGCAGATAGACAGGCACGGTGCCAGTGACTGAGAGGGGGCAGATAGACAGGCACGATGCCAGTGACTGAGAGGGGGCAGATAGACATGCAGGATCCTCTACCACACGGCAGGATCCCCTACTACACGACAGATTCCTCTACTACACGGCAGGATCCTCTACCACACGGCAGGATACCAGTGACTGAGAGGGGGCAGATAGACAGGCAGGATCCTCTACCACACGGCAGGATGCCAGTGACTGAGAGGGGGCAGATAGACATGCAGGATCCTCTACCACATGGCAGGATCCCCTACCACACGGCAAGATCCCATATTACACAACAGGATCCTCTACCACACGACAGGATCCCCTACCACACGACAGGATCCCCTACCACACGACAGGATCCTCTACTACACGGCAGGATCCTCTACTACACGGCAGGATCCCCTATTACTCGACAGGATCCCCTATTACACGACAGGATCCTCTACCACACGACAGGATACCCTACTACACGGCAGGATCCCCTATTACTCGACAGGATCCCCTATTACACGGCAGGATCCTCTACCACACAGCAGGATCCTCTACCACACGGCAGGATCCCCCACTACACGACAGGAATCCATACAACACAACAGGATCCCCCACTACACGACAGGAACCCATACGACACGACAGGAACCCTTACAACACAACAGGAACCCATGTGACACGGGAGGCTTCAGAGTGAGTTGAATTTAAAAGAAAAAACAAGTACAGTGACAGACTACGTCAAACAGGTGAATTTGGGAAATAAATCCAGATTTGTCCCAAGGACGAAGGCGGCGCTCTAGAATGGAGCGAAGGACACGTGCACCATCGCTAATGGTAAGTAATGTAGTTCTTCAGTGCTCTATCTTGCCGTATGGACCCGAGTCATGGACAACAAATAAACAAACAAATAAAAACAAAAGTAACTCGAGCTAGCCGAGATGCGATTCACAAGAACAATGATTAGAAATCTCTGGAACAGCTAGGAAACCTAATGAAGGTCGTCAATCTTTGACGCACACTTTTGGCGCACGTGATATGACGAAATGTTTCATTGGTTGTTACAACAGGTGAATTAGCTGGCACAGGAAACAGTGAATGACAGAGAGATTAACAGGTGTGGGCTGCTCTACTTAATGTGCGGGAAATTGTCGTTAGTGAATCGACAGACAATTCTGTGTATATGAGGAAATGGAATGAGGTGATCACCTTCATCGTGTGGATAGGAGGATATGGAATGAGGTGATCACCTTTGTCATGTGGATAGGAGGATATGGAATGAGGTGATTACCTTCGCCGTGTATATGAGGAAATGGAATGAGGCGATCACTTTCGTCATGAGGATAGGAGGATATGGAATGAGGTGATCACCTTCGTCATGTGTATATGAGAAAATGGAATGAGGTGATCACCTTCGCCATTTGGAGGTGTCATTCTTCATGACTGTTATGACGATAAAGATGGAAGCATCGTTCACTTGTATAGGGTGTTTCTCTGCACATTTGAATGAAATTCAATTTGACAACTTTAAGAAATAATCACATGACAGTTGGGCATGAATGAAGACCTTAACAACAGCACCTGGCTATATTTTCCAAATACAGTACTCACAGACGCATCAGAATCATGACCATCTAGTCAATATCATTTAACATCATGAACACACGATAAAGGTTTATGCTGGCTGTGTTCATGTCTACCTTAGTCTGTGTTCATGTCTGCCTTAGTCTGTGTTCATGTCTGCCTTAGTCTGTGTTCATGTATGCCTTAGTCTGTGTTTATGTCTGCCTTAGTCTGTGTTCATGTCTGCCTTAGTCTGTGTATATGCTCTAGCTAACAGTCAACTACCTAGCATTGGCTCAGCTATGACTATTCCGTCATGCGATCGTCTCCTAGCGACAGTCACACCACGACATATTGAATGGATGCTTGAATTACTAGCGACAGTCACATTGGCAGTTTTATTCAATCCATTTTTGTGCTTTCAGCATTTACTAACCTTGCACAATTTCAGGTCAGTGACCTTATTCTGGCTGTAGTGCTGAATTATCCGGGCCACTGAACGTACACCTTGTTAAAAAAACAGGGGCACATCATGTCTTTCATTTTTTTTCAGACACAGAAAACTTAATCAGACGAACAGCAAAGCATAAAACCATTTCTCATGTCGATAGAAATACACCACCCCACTCCCCCCTACCCTTCCAGCAGACTAACACACATAGATTTAAACCGCAGTACTGTACTGCCACGCCTCTGCCCAAGAATTTGACCATAAGAAATATGTGTGCATCTCCTGGTCCTGGAAGCATAGCGACTATATTGAACAGGTGTAGGACCGCCCATGCCATTATCTGTTCCAGATTGTATACCTGACAGGGAAAATTGCGATCTAGACATAGTCGATCTGTCAATTTGTGTCATCAATGTCGTTTGTTATCTGACAGGAATCACTAACCCCATCCATCACTATCCTATCCCTGATTCACCCACCCCCACCCATCATTACTAAACTATCCCTGATTCACCCACCCCCACCCCACTATCCCTGATTCACCAACCCCCACCCCACTATCCCTGATTCACCCACCCCCACCCCACTATCCCTGATTCACCCATCCCATCCTACTATCCCTGATTCACCCACCCCCACCCCACTATCCCTGATTCACCTACCCCCACCCCACTATCCCTGATTCACCCATCCCACCCCACTATCCCTGATTCACCCACCCCCACCCCACTATCCCTGATTCACCCATCCCACCCCACTATCCCTTATTCACTCACTCCCACCCCACTATCCCTGATTCACTCACCCCCACCCATCATTACTAAACTATCCCTGATTCACTCACCCCACACCCATCATTACTAACCTATCCCTGATTCACTCACCCCCATCCCAGTATCCCTGATTCACTCACCCCACCCATCATAACTAAACTATCCCAGATTCACCCGCCCCCACACCACCATCCCTGATTCACTCACCCCCACCCCACTATCCCTGATTCACTCACCCCACACCCATCATTACTAAATTATCCCTGATTCACCAACCTCCACCCCACTATCCCTGATTCATTCACCCCACACCCATCATTACTAAACTATCCTTAAATCACCCACCCCATCCCCACCACACTATCCCTGATTCACCCACCCCAAACCCTAATATCCCTAAATCACTCACCCCACCCCCACTAAACTATCCCTGATTCACTGACCCCCACCACCACTAAACTATCCCTGATTCACTGACCCCCACCACCACTAAACTATCCCTGATTCACTGACCCCCACCACCACTAAACTATCCCTGATTCACTGACCCCCACCACCACTAAACTATCCCTGATTCACTGACTCCCACCCCCACTAAACTCTTCCTGATTCACTGACCCCCACCCCCACTAAACTATCCCTGAATCACTGACCCCCACCACCACTATTAATCTATTCCTGATTCACTCAGCCCACCCCCACCTCCAATAAACTATCCCTGACTCTCTCACCCCACCCCCCCCCATTAAACTATCCCTGATTCACTCACCCCAACCCCCACCACCACTAAAGTATCCTTGATTCACTCACCCCCACCCCCATTTATTTATCCCTGATTCACTCACCCCCACCCCCATTTATGTATGCCTGATTCACTCACCCCACCCCCACCACCACTAAACTATCCCTGATTCACTCAACCCCCCCCCCCCAACCACTAAACTATCCCTGATTCACTCACCCTACCCCAATTAATTTATCCCTGATTCACTCACCCCCAACCCCACCACCACTAAACTATCCCTGATTCACTCACCCCCAATACCACCAGCACTAAATCTTCATAGATTCATTCAGCCCACCCCCACCACCACTAAGCTATCCATGATTCACTCACCCTCACCTCCATGGCCACAAAAATATCCTTGATTCACTCAACAACCCCCACCTCCATTAAACTATCCCTGATTCACTAAACCCACCCCACCCTCACCTCCATTAAACTATCCTTGATTCACTCACCCCACCCCCACCTCCATTAAACTATCCCTAATTCACTAAATCCACCCCACCCTCACCTCCATTAAACTATCCTTGATTCACTCACCCCTCCCCACTACAATTAAACTATCCCTGATTCACCCCACCCCACCCCCATTAAACTATCCTTTATTCACTCACACCACTTCTACCCCTACCTCCATGAAACTTTCCATTATTCACCCAACCCACCCCACCCCACCTCCATTAAACTATCCCTGATTCACTCACCCCACCCAACCCCACCTCCACCGCCATTAAACTATCCTTTATTCACCTACCCCACCCCACCTCCATTAAACTATCCATGATTCACCCCACCCTACCGCCATTAAACGATCCATGATTCACCCACTTCCACCTCCATTAAACGATCCCTGATTCACCCACCCCCACCTCCATTAAACGATCCCTGATTCCCCCACCTCCAGTAAACTATCCCTGATTCACTTACCCCACCTCCATTAAACCATCCCTGATTCACCCACCCCCACCTCCATTAAACTATCCCTGATTCACCCACCCCCACCTCCATTAAACGATCACTGATTCACTCAACCCACCTCCATTAAACGATCCCTGATTCACTCACCCCACTTCCATTAAACTATCCCTGATTCACTCAACCCACCTCCATTAAACTATCCCTGATTCACCCACCTCCATTAAACGATCCCTGATTCACTCACCCGACCTCCATTAAACGATCCCTGATTCACCCACCCCCACCTCCATTAAACGATCCCTGATTCACTCACCCCCACCTCCATTAAACGATCCCTTATTCACTCACCCGACCTCCATTAAACGATCCCTGATTCACTCACCCGACCTCCATTAAACGATCCTTGATTCACCCACCCCCACCTCCATTATACGATCCCTGATTCACTCACCCCACCTCTATTAAACGATCCCTGATTCACCCACCCCCACCTCCATAAAACTATCCATGATTCACTCACCCGACCTCCATTAAACGATCCCTGATTCACCTACCCCCACCTCCATTAAACTATCACTGATTCACTCACCCCCACCTCCATTAAACTATCACTGATTCACTCACCCCACCCCCACCTCCATTAAACGATCCCTGATTCACTCACCCCCACCTCCATTAAATGATCCATGATTCACCCACCCCCACCTCCATTAAACTATCACTGATTCACTCACCCCCACCTCCATTAAACTATCCCTGATTCACCCACCCCCACCTCCATTAAACGATCCCTGATTTACCCACCCCCACCTCCATTAAACGATCCCTGATTCACCCACCCCCACCTCCATTAAACGATCCCTGATTCACCCACCCCCACCTCCATTAAACGATCCCTGATTCACTCACCCCCACCTCCATTAAACTATCACTGATTTACTCACCCCACCCCGACCTCCATTAAACTATCACTGATTCACTCACTCCCACCTCCACTAAACGATCCCTTAATGTCACTGCGCCCTTTGACCGTATCGACGTCCCAGCTTGAATGAACTGGTTTTATTGACAAGTGTAACTGAACATCCATGTCATACTAATGCCTGCTAGCAAGATGTCATCCCACCTGTGTCATGCACCTGTCCATTGTGTGATTCTAGCACCTGACCTTATTACTGCCCCAGATTATCAGATGAACTTGATTCTAGCCAGTACTCACACGTGACCATGTTTGTACTAACCATATATCTTTTTTCCTTCTACGTCCTGTTATGTTCCTACAATACTGCTGATTTGTCAGTGACATCTCAAGGTGAGACATGCCTTCATCTTGTCTGGCTTACCCATGTCTTTTCATTTGAGTCGTTAGACTTGTCGGTTTGACCCATGTATGTTTTTGATCTTTGGTTGGATAGTAATCCGTTCCCCCCTCCTTTATTTTTTGTACATGATATTAGAAGAATTTAGTGGGATTCAGTTTGTTTTGATTTATTTATGTGATTCAGTTTGTTTTGATTTATTTATGTGATTCAGTTTGTTTTGATTTATTCATGTTTGTGGTTTGTCTCATATTTTACATGTAATTATTTCCTTAACAATTTGATTTCGTGTTCCCATTGTTGGTACCAAGTGTTTTTATTTCATTTTAAAAATCACACACACGTATTACTGTGTTTCTTTTTATTTGCTGGGTTTTTCATTGCTGTGTTTGTATGTACTATGTTTGTATGTGCTGTGTTTGTATGTGCTGTGTTTGTATGTGCTGTATTTGTATGTGCTGTGTTTGTATGTGCTGTGTTTGTATGTGCTGTATTTGTATGTGCTGTGTTTGTATGTGCTGTATTTGTATGGCTGTTTAAATATGGTTTAGTACTCGTCCTACTTCTGTACGTTTGTATATGTTTGTACATGTTTGTATATGTTTGTATATGTTTGTATATGTTTGTATATTGCAGTAACACTAGCAATAAGATATCATTAATGACGAACACTTTTAGATGTCAATGAAAATGAAATAAAGAAAAAAGGAAGAGGTATTGCCATTTCAAGGTGATTTCGTATGGCATGCTGTGGAAGCCTGGACCTGAGTTATATAATGATTTGAGCTGTTTGAGAAATGTGTTAGTACAATGATTGTAGCTCAGCAAGGATCACCTCCTATTGAAAGCAGCACATTGTATCTGCGAGTCGCGTGGTGTGGGTGACAATCACATTTCATGCCGGCTCTTGTCGCTGTTCTGAGATTTTCTCAGTAGAATCAAATTTGGAATTAGTTCAATAGAAGATGCATAATGTGTGTATTATGTAGTCCAGGTTTCTGAAACTTAATCCAAACATTCTCTTGAGACGTATACGCTGGACGGTACATAATCCCCAAAAGTAATGGATACGTCTTTCAGTTGGAGATGAAAATGGAGAAAAAAAAATTAATTTCTCATAGGCTGATGATATTACTTCTCTTGCTATAACATGTTTGGTTTACATTTGGCTTTAAAATCTTACATTTGGCACTTGTCAGTCACAAAAGATATACTGGATTTTAAAATAAATTCCTTTGGGCCAGATTCATTCAAATAAACTAAGGTATTATGGTCTTGTATTGTATGTTACATCAATAGTATGTTAGTGTGTAAACGTGCGTCTATCTATCATGTTTGTTTATATGTATTATTTTACATTGTATGTTTGTGTGTTTATACATGCACATAACATGGTCTGTGTCTGTATGTGGAAATCTATGTAGGCATCGAGTATATGACTTTCTGTATGTCTATGTATGCTTATATATGTTTAGGTATGTTTATGTATGTTTAGGTATGTGTGTATACTAAGTTTTGTTGTTCTCTCTCTCTCTCTCTCTCTCTCTCTCTCTCTCTCTCTCTCTCTCTCCCTCCCTGCATACACTGACGTTTTTTTTAATTAGTAATTACAAATCCTACGATTTTTTTTCTAAATCCCTCTTTTGAATATTCCATGACTGTCTAAGTTAAGTTGTGTCTGTTATATCTGAATGTAGTGACTGGCCTCTATATAAGAAACAAGTTTGGAAACAAAAGTGTTCCATCATGTATGTCCATCTCTGACACAGACTTTACAAGGCAGCGATAGATTCAGTCCAGTAGAACCTATTTGAGAATCAAGACAAACATTAGAGCAGATACACAGATGCCATAAGAAACGTTATGACTACATGTAGCAGAGAGAAGATACACAGACGTCATAGGGAACGTTATGACTACCTGTAGCAGAAAGAAGATACACAGACGTCATAGGGAACGTTATGACTACCTGTAGCAGAGAGAAGATACACAGACGTCATAGGGAACGTTATAACTACCTGTAGCAGAGAGAAGATACACAGACGTCATAGGGAACGTTATGACTACCTGTAGGAGAGAGAAGATACACAGACGTCATAGGGAACGTTATGACTACCTGTAGCAGAGAGAAGATACACAGACGTCATAGGGAACGTTATGACTACCTGTAGCAGAGAGAAGATACACATACGTCATAGGGAACGTTATGACTACCTGTAGGATAGATAACAACCACACGTTTTGGATGCTTGAAACGCGTGCATTTGACGGAAACAGTAAAAGAGACAGATGGGTACAGCAGATGATGTAAGCTGTATGGTGCTGACAGGTCCAAATCGGATATCTAACACGCGTACCACATCCACCAAAACGTCTACCACTGATTCATGCAACTTATGTATTATGTTATTCGACCAAATATGGCACTCATTAAACAAGATAATGGCGAATAATTCGAGACTTCCGGCGAGTTCGGATATAGCCGTCGAGTTTGGATATAGCCTGCTAGTTTGGATATAGGAAATAGCATCATTACACAATTGTGCTATTCTCTGTCTGAGACCAATGGGTTTTCATATATTATAACATTAACAGACAAGACTCAGAACCGTCTAGAACACTTCAGTTCAAGGCTATCAGCAGCATTAGCTTAGTACAGCACATACCAGATAGGTTTTAGACTAATATTCACGAATTTGTTAATGGGACATCCCTTATATGTGGAAGACATGCTGACAGTGACATCCCTTATGTGTGGAGGACATGCTGGCAGGGACATCCCTTATGTGTGGAGGACACGCTGACAGGGACATCCCTTATGTGTGGAGGACATGCTGGCAGGGGCATCCCTTATGTGTGGAGGACATACTGGCAGGGACATCCCTTATGTGTGGAGGACATGCTGGCAGGGACATCCCTTACGCGTGGAGGACATGCTGACAGGGACATCCCTTATGTGTGGAGGACATGCTGACAGGGACATCCCTTATGTGGGGAGGACATGCTGGCAGTGAAACTATTTAATTGACAGGAAATCATCAAAGAGAAGATGGTCCACCATCCTGACCACAATCCTGCTATGTGGTTCAGCAACATGGTGTATGATCCTCAGATGACACCTCGCCGCTGAGGGAGAACACCTTGACAAGGACCACTGTTAACATCGAGACTTTGGTGGATCGAAACGTGTCTGGGTGCACGCTGACTCGAGACTTTGCTGGATCGAAACGTGTCTGGGTGCACGCTGACTCGAGACTTTGCTGGATCGAAACGCGTTTGGGTGCACGCTGACTCGAGACTTTGCTGGATCGAAACGTGTCTGGGTGCACGCTGACTCGAGACTTTGTTGGATCTAAACGTGTCTGGGTGCACGCTGACTCGAGACTTTGCTGGATCGAAACGTGTCTGGGTGCACGCTGACTCGAGACTTTGCTGGATCTAAATGAGGCTGGGTGCACGCTGACTCGAGCCTTTGCTGGATCGGGATATGTTCAAAGCGATAAATCAACTAAGCTTACAAAATATCACAATATTCTCTGTTTTAGAGACGCATGCATCCAGTAGAGACGGTCAAGTTGTCAGCAAAACAATTGTTTAGTATCTAAACAACACATTAAACATCACATCATTAATGTGTAGGTACGAATAGATTATCTGTTATCTGACCTAACCATACACAAACTGGAACAATAGCCTTTCTAACAATTGTACCATACGTCTAGTCAGCGTTATAGGTGGAACAGTTAGCCAATCCATTTTGCTAAATCAGTAAAGACAGACGCCATTCATCTTGTAGAAGTTCGTCCCACCCGAGCTATTGTAGCTACAGATGTCCGTACGAGAAGAGCTTATAGCTGCCATAATATACTGTCTGATGTTTGTTATAACTACTACATGTCTCGAGGCCTTGCTCACTCCTTTGTTTGCAGTCCTGCTAGAGAGCCCAGAGGATGATCTCTCAACATTGACAGCTGTGCTCATGTCCAGATCTATCAACACTGACGTCCCATCTGTGTAACCAGTCCATCCCAAATGTGTCCACGTACAGAGCGCTCATGGCAGACCCCATGCTTTCAGAGCAGCGAAGTGCACACCTTTGCAGCAAACGCGCACGCGCAATGGCATATGTTTGTTTCGGCCGCGCGTATTTCCTTATGTATTCTGCGCGCACTGCTAGGCACCAGCAGCTCTGCATGTTGCGCACTATTGCTGCGTGCGGCCGGCACTGCGTATTCTGCGCATTTGTGTGTTAATATTGTCAAGCGTTTGGCTGTTGTCTCCTGTAGTTGCGACGCTGATGCAGCGCGCGATCTGCGCGGCAATTGGCTGCTCTTGTCTTAATCCATGTTTTATTTCACAGAAAGTGCCACTGTCATGACAAATCTGCGGTCGCGGGAGATCTCATAATTGCCTGTCAAGTCATAGGTCTAGAATATTTCAGACCTGGTCAAACTATGACCGTCACTCTCCCAGAGTTGTCTGTATGCTTCCTCCAGTCTCGATTACGTCATAGCAAAGCAGTCTGTGGCTTGAGCTGTGATAACTGAGAACATGTCCAACTTGTATCATGTAGTGTCGGAGCTACCAACTTAGGGAACAAATCTTATATAACTGTTGTTAAAACACTAGCTTCAGTTAGTGTGCCATTAGAAGGCTGAAAACCAAATTTAAAGACAGGAAATGTTTGTATACCAAAGTAACTGAATCAACAATAAAATGTTTGAATACCAAAGTAACTTTATCAACAATAAAATGTTTGTATACCAAAGTAACTGTATCAACAATAAAATGTGTGTATACTAAAGTAACTGAATCAACAATAAAATGTTTGTATACCAAAGTAACTGTATCAACAATAAAATGTGTGTATACTAAAGTAACTGAATCAACAATAAAATGTGTGTATACTAAAGTAACTGAATCAACAATAAAATGTTTGTATACCAAGGTAACTTTATCAACGATAACATGTTTTTAATGCCAAAGTAACTTTATCAACAATAAAATGTTTGTATACTAAAGTAACTTTATCAACGATAACATGTTACTAATGCCAATGTAATTTTATCAACAATAAAATGTTTCAATAGCAAAGCACTTAATCGCACTTTCTACATTAAAATGTTTGTCGGACAGACTTAATAATTTAACACAAAGAAAGAAAAGTGTTTCCTTGTCATCACTGAGTTGAAGACATGGAGCCTACCATTCTCAAACACGATTCTTCCAGATAAGAGGATGCTCTCTACTCAGTGATACGCTCAAAGTTAGTGAGGAGACACAATGAATAGTAAGACAATATGTCCTCTCTGACACCTCACACAAGTATGGACAGACATTTCATCTCTAACTGCCAGTTCTACTCAGTCCTCTTAGAAATTTTAATTTTACTGACTTGTGTCTAATCTGAGATTTAGCTTTCATGTCCATAATCAATGTACATCATTCACTGACTAACCCATGACATCATTCACTGACCAACACATGACATCATTCACTGACCAACCCATGACATCATTCACTGACCAACCCATGACATCATTCACTGACCAACCCATGACATCATTCACTGAACTGACCAACCCATGACATCATTCACTGACCAACCCATGACATCATTCACTGACCAACCCATGCCATCATTCACTGAACTGACCAACCCATGACATCATTCACTGACCAACCCATGACATCATTCACTGACCAACCCATGACATCATTCACTGAACTGACCAACCCATGACATCATTCACTGACCAACCCATGACATCATTCACTGAACTGACCAACCTATGACATCATTCACTGACCAACCCATGACATCATTCACTGACCAACCCATGCCATCATTCACTGAACTGACCAGCCCATGACATCATTCACTGACCAACCCATGACATCATTCACTGAACTGACCAACCCATGACATCATTCACTGACCAACCCATGACATCATTCACTGACTTGACCAACCCATGACATCATTCACTGACCTGACCAATGCATGACATTATGCACTGATCTGACCAACGCATGACATCATTAACTGACCTGACTGACCAACACATGACATCATTCACTGATCTGACCAACGCATGACATCATTAACTGACCTGACTGACCAACGCATGACATCATTCACTGATCTTTCTGACTAAGCCATGACATCATTCACTGACCTGACCAACCCACGACATCATTCACTGACCTGACTAACCCATGACAGTATTCACTGACCTGACTAACCCATGACATAATTTACTGACCTGACCAACCCATGACATCATTCACTGACCTGACCAACTGATGACATTCACTCACCTGACCAACCCATGACAGTATTCACTGACCTGACCAACAGGTGACATCATTCACTGACCTGACCAACAGGTGATATCATTCACTCACCTGATCAACACATGACACCATTCACTCACCTGAACCCATGACATCATTCACTGGCCTGACCAACCTATGACATAATTCACTGACCTAAACCCATGATATAATTCACTCACCTGAACCCATGACATTCTTCATTCACCTGAACTTATGACATGATTCATTCACTGGAACCCGTGTCTTCATTCACTGGCCTGAACCCATGACATCATTCGCTGACGAGACCAACCCAAGACATCATTCACTGACCTGACTGACCAACCCATGACATTATTCACTCACCTAAACCAATGACAGCATTCACCTACTGACCAGTCCATAACCATTTACTGACCTGACCAACCATTTACATCAGTCATTGGCATAACCAACCGATGACATCATTCACTGACTTGACCAACCCATGACATCATTCACTGTCCTGACAATCCATGACATTATTCATTAACCTGAACAACCCAAGACATCATTCTGTCACCTGAATCCATGACATAATTCATTGACGTGACCAACACATGACTTAATTCACTCACCTGAATCCATGACATCATTCACTGACCTGACCAACACATGACTTAATTCACTCACCTCAACCCATGACATCATTCCTTCATCTGAACCCATGACATTTTTTACTGAACTGAAAAACCTTTGACATTATTTGTTCACCTGAACCCATGATTTCATTTACTGAAATGAACCCATGACAGGATTCACTGACCTGACCAACCCATGACATCATTCACTCTCCTGATCAACACATGATATAAATCACTGACTTGACCAACCCATGACATCATTCACTGACCTGACTGACCAACCCATGACATCATTCACTGACCTGACTGACCAACCCATGACATAATTCACTGATTTGACTGACCAACCCATGACATCATTCACTGATTTGACTGACCAACCCATGACATTATTCACTCTCCTGATCAACCCATGATATCATTCACTGACTTGACCAACCCATGACATTATTCACTCACCTTACCAACCCATGACATCATTCACTTACCTGACCAACCCATGACATCATTCGATGATCTGACTAACCAACCCATGACATCATTCACTGATCTGACTAACCAACCCATGACATCATTCACTTACCTGACCAACCCATGACATCATTCACTGACCTGACCAACCCATGACATCATTCACTGACCTGACCAACCCATGACATCATTCACTTACCTGACCAACCCATGACATCATTCACTGACCTGACCAACCCATGATGTCATTCACTTACCTGACCAATCCATGACATCGTTCACTGTCCTGACCAACCCATGACATCATTTACTGACCTGACCAAAGAATGACATCATTCATTGACCTGACCAAACAATGACATTCTTCGCTGACCTGACAACACATGACATCTTTCACTGACCTGACCAAATAATGATATCCTTAACTGACCTGACAAACAATTGATATCATTCACTGTTCTGAATAACCCATGACATCATTCACTGACCTGACCAAACAGTGACATCCTTCACTGACCTGACAAACCCATGACACCATTCACTGACCTGACCAACTCATGACATCATTCACTGACCTGACCAACCCATGACATCCTTCACTGAGCTGATAAACCCATGACATCATTCACTGACCTGACAAACCCATGACATCATTCACTGACCTGACCAACTCATGATATCATTCACTGACCCAGAATCTAACAAATTGTTCTTGTTCTCAGTGCCCTACCAACCACTGAATCTGGTGGCCGAGGCTACATCTCCCAATGTCATCTTGGTGAAGTGGGATGCTCCCCAGGAGGCTGACACGATCAAGAGTTATGAACTGTATTTTAATGACTCACACTTCAAACAGAATGGTCGTGTCAGCATCGACCCCCCAGTACAGAACTATCGGCTAATAAACTTGACGCCAGACACAATCTACCATATTCAGGTAATAGGCAGGTAGCTTCCCACACAAGAAACTCACCATGCACAGATAACTCACCACACAAGAAACTCACCACGTACAGATAACTCACCACACAAGAAACTCACCATGCACAGATAACTCACCACACAAGAAACTCACCACGTACAGATAACTCACCACACAAGAAACTCACCATGCACAGATAACTCACCACACAAGAAACTCACCACGTACAGATAACTCACCACACAAGAAACTCACCATGCACAGATAACTCACCACACAAGAAACTCACCACGTACAGATAACTCACCACACAAGAAACTCACCATGCACAGATAACTCACCACACAAGAAACTCACCACGTACAGATAACTCACCACACAAGAAACTCACCATGCACAGATAACTCACCAAACAAGAAACTCACCAGGCACAGATAATTCACCACACACGAATCTCACCAGACACAGATAACTCACCACACAAGAAACTCACCAGGCACAGGTAACTCACCAAACAAGAAACTCACCATGAACAGATAACTCACCACACAAGAAACTCACCAGGCACAGATAACTCACCACACAAGTAACTCGCCAATCACAGATAACTCACCACAAACATGCACACGTAACTCATTGCACACACAAGTAACTCATCACACAAGTAACTTACCAGGCACAGATAACTCACCACACAAGAAACTCACCATTCACAAATAACTCACCACACAAGAAACTAGCCATGCAAAGATAACTCACAACACAAGAAATTCGCCATGCAAAAAAAAAGGTAACTCATCACATCAGGTTTCTAGTTATGTGTTAGTTAAGATACTTCATGGTGCCCTGGGTAGATGTCTAGTGTCCTGGGTGAATGCCTAGTGTGCTGTGGGAGATGACACAATACCTAGTGTGCTGTGGGAAATGACACAATGCCTAGTGGGCTATGGAAGATGACACAATGTCAAGTGAGCTGTAGGAGATGACACAATGTCAAGTGAGCTGTGGGAGATGACACAATGTCAGGTGAGCTGTGGGAGATGACACAATGTCAAGTGAGCTGTGGGAGATGACACAATGTCAAGTGAGCTGTGGGAGATGACACAATGTCAAGTGAGCTGTGGGAGATGACACAATGTCCAGTGTGCTGTGGGAGATGACACAATGTCAAGTGTGCTGTGGGAGATGACACAATGTCAAGTGAGTTGTGGGAGATGACACAATGTCAAGTGAGTTGTGGGAGATGACACAATGTCAAGTGAGTTGTGGGAGATGACACAATGTCAAGTGAGTTGTGGGAGATGACACAATGTCAAGTGAGCATATAATCTGAAAATGGAGATTGAGGCAGTAAGTCCAGCTCTGAGATGAGCATCTGATACAGATTAATTAACCAGGGCAGTCATCAGATGATGAGAGTCCATAAGGGGCAGGAATAGCAGACACAGAGGACTATTACTGCAAGGACAGGCAGACACAGAGGATTATTACTGCCCAGCTAGACATCACTGCAAGGACAGGCAGACACAGAGGTTGGTACTTGCTCTTTAACACTTCATTGCAGGAACAGGCAGACACGAGATGTGTACTTTACCTGCTGGTGTGTCACTGCAAGGACAGGCATACACGAGATGTGTACTTTACCTGCTGGTGTGTCACTGCAGGGACATGCAGACACAGAGGCTTGTAATTGCTCTGCTAGACGTCACTGGAGAGATAAGCAGATACAGTTTACATTATTCATTGACTCTCTGTTGCATGATGACACTAGTGGATGTGTCAGCAGTCTCCAGGCTGCAGGATAGACTTCAGTTCAATTCAAATGCTGTGTACGCATCAAAGGTTGGCTGCAATTGACATCATATGTTGCCTGTCTTGACGGTACACTGTGCCAGATTGGAAGTTAGTCCTCTTGACTCGGGACATAGATTATAGTGTGCATAATCACTGTATGGATACATCCATCCTCCTGGCTGGAGACACGGATTATAGTATGCACAATCACTGTATGGATACATCCATCCTCCTGACTGGAGACACAGATTATAGTGTGCACAATCACTTAATGAATACATCCATCCTCTTCGTAATCATCTGCCAGAGCTTGAGTACACGTGTCTCTGCTCAGGCTGCAGTAATGTCCATTGTGCACCTGTGAGTCTGCTCAGAGTGCAGTAGTGCCGGTTCACCTTAAAATAACATGCACGCACAGCTTGGCTTACCACACTTGTACACAATCTTGTATCTATATATCTCCAGGTGTCTGCAAAGTCATTGCGTGGTGAGGGACCACGTACTCCAACCGTACAGGTTCTGACACCCCCGTTCAGTGAGTACACGTAGTGCCCTCTCTTTGCTGTTGTCAACATGTGTACAAACTTGGCATGACCCTGGTTATCCACTTACTGTACACCTAGTACTGGTACACAATAATACATAGGAAATCCTACATCAGCAGATCATGTTTAAGCATCCTTAGAGTGTATGTCTGACATGTTAAGATAGCCTTCGCTGTAAATGCCAACCAATTTGAAGATTTACTTTTTCTGTGAAGCCAAAAAATTTTCAGATTACATGCTGAATCATTCCCTAGCTATACACACAATTATTCTTGTCATAGAATTACCTAGCTATACACACAATTAGTCTTGACATATAATTACCTAGCTATACACACAATTAGTCTTGTTATAGAATTACTTATATATATATATATACAAAATATAATTCTGTAGTCATACATAAAATTAGGCTTGTCATATAATTCTGTAGTCATACATAAAATTAGGCTTGTCATATAATTCTGTAGTCATACATAAAATTAGGCTTGTCATAGAATTCCCTTTCCCTAGTCATACATAAAATTAGGCTTGTCATATAATTCCCTTTCCCTAGTCATAGGATTCCCTTTCCCTAGTCATACATAAAATTAGGCTTGTCATAGAATTCCCTTTCCCTAGTCATACATAAAATTAGGCTTGTCATAGAATTCCCTTTCCCTAGTCATACATAAAATTAGGCTTGTCATAGGATTCCCTTTCCCTAGTCATACATAAAATTAGGCTTGTCATAGAATTCCCTTTCCCTAGTCATACATAAAATTAGGCTTGTCATAGGATTCCCTTTCCCTAGTCATACATAAAATTAGTCTTGTCATAGAATGCTCATTAAACACAGATTAGTCATATCATAGAATGCTGATTAAACACAACATTAGTCATGTCATAGAATGCTCATTAAACACAGATTAGTCATATCATAGAATGCTCATTAAACACAACATTAGTCATGTCATAGAATGCTCATTATACACAACATTAGTCATGTCATAGAATGCTCATTTTACACAACATTAGTCATGTCATAGAATGCTCATTTTACACAACATTAGTCATGTCATAGAATGCTCATTATACACAGCATTAGTCCTGTCATAGAATGCTCATTATACACAGCATTAGTCATGTCATAGAAATGCTCCTTATACACAAAATTAAATGTCTTGCATGGTAGGTTTTTAATGTATATTGTTTTTATCCAAATTTGGTTGATAATATAATTTGAAATATACATGATTTGAAAAAAATAAATTATAATTAGTTGTAAAAATAGATATTTTATTTATGTCCGAGTTTATTTTGAATGCATAAATGTTTTGATTTGTAAATTGGTGATATTTGTAAATGCCTTATTTCTTTCAGTGTTTGAACTTGATTGTGAATGTAGATGTGTTTGTTTATTTTGATATAATATCAGTGTTCATCAATATGTTACACATAGATATTAGATTTGAGAGTGAATGCCCGTTTTTGTTGGTGGTCTTATAATAGAATTGTCTTCCTTCTGGTCTGCTTCTTACCTTCTGGCCTGCGTCTTACCTTCTGGTCTGCTTCTTACCTTCTGGTCTGCTTCTTACCTTCTGGCCTGCTTCTTACCTTATGGCCAGCTTCTTACCTTCTGCTCTGCTTCTTAACTTCTGGTCTGCTTCTTACCTTCTGGCCTGCGTCTTACCTTCTGGTTTGCTTCCTACCTTCTGGTTTGCTTCCTACCTTCTGGTCTACTTCTTACCTTCTGGTCTGCTTCCTACCTTCTGGCCTACTTCTTACCTTCTGGTCAGCTTCTTACTTTCTGGCCTGCTTCCTACCTTCTGGTCTGCTTCTTACCTTCTGGCCTACTGTTACCTTCTGGTCTGCTTCTTACCTTCTGACCTACTTCTTACCTTCTTGTCAGCTTCTTACTTTCTGGCCTTCCTACTTTCTGGTCTGCTTCTTATTTTCTTACCTTTTGGTCTACTTCTTACCTTCTGGCCTGCTTCTTACCTTATGGCCTGATTCTCACCTTCTGGCCTGCTTCTTACCTTCTGGTCTGCTTCTTAACTTCTGGTCTGCTTCTTACTTCTGGTCTGCTTCTTACCTTCTGGCCTGCTTCTTACCTTCTTTTCTGCTTCTTACATTATTTTCTGCTTTTTACCTTTTGGCCTGCTTCTTACCTTCTGACCTGCTTCTTATCTTCTGATCTGTTTCCTACCTTCTGGTCTGCTTCTTATTTTCTTACCTTCTCGTCTGCTTCTTATCTTCTGGCCTGCTTCTTACTTTCTGACCTGATTCTTACCTTCTGACCTGCTTATTACCTTCTGTTCTGTTTCTTACCTTTTTTCTGCTTCCTACCTTCTGGCCTGTTTCATATTTTCTTACCTTCTGGTCTGCTTCTTACCTACTGCCTGCTTCTTACCTTCTGCCCTGCTTCTTACCTTCTGGCCTGCTTCTTACTTTCTTACCTTCTTTCCTACTTCTTACCTTCTAGCCTACTTCTTACTTTCTTACCTTCTCGTCTGCTACTTACCTTCTGGTCTGCTTCTTATCATCTGGTTGACTTCTTACCGTCTGGCCTGTTTCTTAGCATTTGACCTGCTACTCACCTTTTTACCTTCTGGCCTGCTTCTCACCTTCTTACATTCTGGTCTGCTTCTCAACTTCTCCTTTTGGTCTACTTTTCACCTTCTGCTCTGCTTCTTACCTGATCACCTTCTTGTCTGCTTCTTACTTTCTGGTCTGGTTCTAACATTCTTACCTTCTGGTCTGCTTTTAACCTTCTCATCTTCTGGTCTGCTTCTTACCTTTTGGTCTTCCTCTTACCTTTATTACCTTCTGGTTTGCTTTTTGCCTTTCTTCTGACCTTTTTACCTTCTGATCTGCCATTTACCATCTGTTCTGCTTTTTACCTTCTGGCCTGCTTCCTAACTTCTTACCTTCTGGTCTGATTTTGACCTTTTGATCTGCTTTTTACCTTCTGGTCTGCTTTTTACCTTCTTTTTTGCTTCTTACCTTATTACCTTCTGGTCTGCTTCTTAACTTTTGGTCTGCTTTTTACCTTCTGGTTTTCTTCTTACTTTCTTCCCTTCTCACCCTCTGACATGCTTCTGACCTTCTGGTCTACTTCTTACATGTTGGTTTGTTTCTCACCTTCTTATCGTCTGGTCTGTTTCTTACCTTCTAGTCTGTTTCCTACATTCTTCCTTTTTTACCTTTTGACCTGTTTCTTACCTCCTTGCCATCTGGTCTGCTTCTTACCATTTGTTCTGTTTCCTACCTTTTTACCTTTTGATCTGTTTCTTACTTTCTTACCATCTGCTCTGCTTCTTACCTTTTGGTCTGTTTCTTACCTTTTGGTCTGTTTCTTACATTCTTACCTTCTCTTCTTCCTACCTTCTTACCTTCTGGTCTGCTTCTTAACTTCTTGTTTGTTTCTTACCTTTTGGTCTGTTTCTTACCTTTCTACCTTCTTACCTTCTTATCTTCTCACCTTCTTACCTTCTAGTCTGCTTCTTATCTTTTAGTATATTTCTATTTTACCTTCTGGTCTGCTTCTTACTTGTCTTGATGTTTTAACTGTTAATGTATTTCTTTGACTTGATAATGATCAAATGGCTTTGATCTCCAATTTTCCCTATTATTGTATGTGTAGTGCTTGTGTGGTAGTGAGTTTGGTTGTTGTTCCCAAGACACTTCTGATGTTTCATCACTCTAGCTGATGTGCTGCTCACGTGGAGTGTGTGGTCTTATGATGTTATCTCTTATTGTGCTTCATACCCAGACTATCACTTCACAGTTCACACCAGTGGGTCTGCTCACACCCGCTCTCTCACCTCACAGCACATACCTGTGGGTCTGCTCACACCCGCTCTCTCACCTCACAGCACATACCTGTGGGTCTGCTCACACCCGCTCTCTCTCACCTCACAGCACATACCTGTGGGTCTGCTCACACCCGCTCTCTCACCTCACAGCACATACCTGTGGGTCTGCTCACACCCGCTCTCTCTCACCTCACAGCACATACCTGTGGGTCTACTCACACCCGCTCTCTCTCACCTCACAGCACATACCTGTGAGTCTACTCACACCCGCTCTCTCTCACCTCACAGCTCACATCTGTGGGTCTGCTCACACCCGCTCTCTCTCACCTCACAGCACATACCTGTGAGTCTACTCACACCCGCTCTCTCTCACCTCACAGCTCACATCTGTGGGTCTGCTCACACCCGCTCTCTCACCTCACAGCTCACACCTGTGGGTCTGCTCACACCCACTCTCTCACCTCACAGCTCACACCTGTGGGACTGCTGATGCCCAGACTGTCACCTCACAGCTCACACCTGTGGGTCTGCTCACCCCTGTGGGTCTGCTCGGAGTGTAGTCATGTCAAATCTTAATAAGAGCCATCAAATTTTCAGTGAACAGAAGTATAGTTGCAGGCATTGTTTATCAAAACATTACAAATAAACAACAAAACATTGCAAATAAACAACAAAGCAATACAAATAAACAACAAAGCAATACAAATAAACAACAAAACATTACAGATAATCAATAAAACATTACAGATAATCAACAAAACATAACAAATAACAAACAAAACATTGCAAATAGCCAACAAAACATTGCAAATAACCAACAAAGCATTACAAATAACCAATAAAGTATTACAAATAGCCAACAAAACATTACAAATAACCAATGAAACATTACAAATAGCCAACAAAACATTACAAATAACCAATAAAACATTACAAATAGCCAACAAAACATTACACATAGCCAACTTAATAATAAATGATGTGTATTTATGGCCCATTACACGTGTCACTGATGACATGCAGCTGTTAGTACACACTTGCTACTAGAATATTAATGACTGCTAAAGTGTTCACTAGAATATTAATGACTGCTAAAGTGTTCACTAGAATATTAATGACTGCTAAAGTGTTCACTAGAATATTAATGACTGCTAAAGTGTTCACTAGAATATTAATGACTGCTAAAGTGTTCACTAGAATATTAATGACTGCTAAAGTGTTCACTAGAATATTAATGACTGCTAAAGTGTTCACTAGAATATTAATGACTGCTAAAGTGTTCACTAGAATATTAATGACTGCTAAAGTGTTCACTAGAATATTAATGACTGCTAAAGTGTTCACTAGAATATTAATGACTGCTAAAGTGTTCACTAGAATATTAATGACTGCTAAAGTGTTCACTAGAATATTAATGACTGCTAAAGTGTTCACTAGAATATTAATGACTGCTAAAGTGTTCACTAGAATATTAATGACTGCTAAAGTGTTCACTAGAATATTAATGACTGCTAAAGTGTTCGTCTTCTCTTCAGTTAATTATAACGTCTCTGTTAGACTGGGACTCATGAGTTTGCACACAGCACTAGTCACACAAACTAAACAAATGTAGACATCTGTATCAAACAAAGCTCTAGACACAGTAGTTCATGGAAAGTTCACAAGAATACAAAATAGAATAACTGGTTGTCTCTGGCATCAGAAGAATAAATCAATAAATATGCATTTCAATTATTGTTAAACTAAATATTGATTAATTTATTTTATTAAATGAACTAGTTTGATAATAACTAATAGTGTTCAATACAAAATGTTACATTTACAGCACTGAAATTACACTGTAATTGTCAAGTGATAATATTCCACTGTTATCTTTCAGTAGGGATATAACACTGTTGTGTTATAATAATAATGACTGCAGCAAAATACACTGGACATTATCTTTATATTTTTAATCTGCACTGGATTATTATGAAATTTTGTGATAATTTTGAGAACAGCATCAAATTATCTTTGGGTCTCAAATGTAGCACTGAGCACCACAAGTCTAGTGTCTTGAATGTAGAGGGAGAGGGGCTACATATAACTGTAGTTTTTCTGCTGTGAAAGGGCATTGATTGAAGAAGACAAACATCTGTGATCAAATTTCTTCTCCAAATAAAACATTATTGTTTAAAACGACCGGTCAAGGATTTTCCAGACAATGGATAGACTGTAGGTGGACTGACATGTCTTTTGTAAAAGATAGATCGATAGGCAAGATGACCAGGCCCGGTATACCGATAGGCAAGATGATCAGGCCCGGTATACCGATAGGCAAGATGACCAAGCTTGGCATACCGATAGGCAAGATGATCAGGCCTGGCATACCGATAGGCAAGATGATCAGGCCCGGTATACCGATAGGCAAGATGACCAGGCCTGGCATACCGATAGCAAGATGACCAGGCCTGACATACCGATAGGCAAGATGATAGGCCCGGCATACCGATAGGCAAGATGACCAGGCCTGGCATACCGATAGGCAAGATGATCAGGCCTGGCATACCGATAGGCAAGATGATAGGCTCAGCATACCGATAATCAAGATGATAGGCCCGGCATACCAATAGGCAAGATGATCAGGCCTGGCATACCGATAGGCAAGATGACCAGACCTGGCATACCGAAAGGCAAGATGATAGGCCCGGCATACCGATAGGCAAGATGATCAGGCCTGGCATACCGATAGGCAAGATGATAGGCTCAGCATACCGATAGGCAAGATGATCAGGCCCGGTATACCGATAGGCAAGATGACCAGGCCTGGCATATCGATAGGCAAGATGATCAGGCCCGGTATACCGATAGGCAAGATGACCAGGCCTGGCATACCAATAGGCAAGATGACCAGGCCCGACCTAGCGATAGACAGAACGATTGAGCCCGGCCTAGCAACAGACAGAACGGTCATATCACCATATTTCATAAATATTGGCTCATTTCTAGCCCAGTTAAAAAAATGATTGAAAGGTCATGGATTTATCGACCTCAACCTGTACATAATTAGGTGTACATTATATATATAAACTACAGTTGGAACATGCAAAGCCTGAATATAAACACAATATATATGTACAACATTTACTCACAACTGTCAAATGGTGATACGCACAAACACGTGAAGAATGTTTCAGCAAATAATCTGCCTCACAAACCAGAGACAAAATAATACCAGTGACCATTAGAGTATTTTCTCAACTGCTGGGGGATGTGACAGGAGCATTTTTCATACAAAACAAATATTATAAATTGACACAAAATCTAAATACACTATCAATAGAAAGAAAGCACTATTATCTAGTGTGCAAGAATATATAGAGAATTCTTTGACCATCTGATGGCGTCCAGCATTGACAGTTCAGGCTGCACCTCTGCCCACTTTACCATTAAGCACACACATCTCAAGGCTGCCAAGCATGTGCATCTCTAACCTTGCTCCTGCACAAGCTAGTCACAGATCACAGACTGTCACTTTCCACTCCTGTCACTGGGCACCTTCTCAATTCATTCCTATTTTTTATGTCGATGTTGGCACCTGGTAGTCATTTAAGTGTTGTTTTGTGTCGTTCCCCACCCCCTACCCCGATCAAATGATACCAGTTTAGGTATCAGAACACTGTTCAAACATTATCTTTCCATTTAGCGACTTTCCATTTATTGGTACACACAGTTATCAGATGAACACTGCCGCATTTATCTTTTGTCAGTTACTGGCCTTCAGTCTAGGGCCCACTACTTTGTGTGAGTTACTGGCCTTCAGTTTAGGACACACTGGTTTGTGATATATATTTCTTAATTTACTTACTGACATGTTGCTTTTGGGACATGTGTCCTGTAAAATAAGTTATTCCTTTGACCTCTTTCCTACATGAGATGATCATTTGTCCAATAATAGATTTCTGTCTTCATCAATATCTGTTATTCAATTGATCTCAAACCTGCATCACTCACTCAGTTGTCAGTCATTTGGGCTGCCAATCATTTGGACTGCCAATCATTTGGGTTGCCAATCATTTGGACTGTCAATCATTTGGGTTGTCAATCATTTGGGATGTCAATCATTTGACATGTAGCCTACATGCATGACATCGCTCCTTTGACCTTCATCCTATATCAGATATGCATTTGACCCAGTAGTCTATGTCATTCCCTTGACCTTCATCCTATATCAGATATGCACTTGACCCAGTAGTCTATGCCATTCCCTTGACCTTCATCCTATATCAGATATGCACTTGACCCAGTAGTCTATGTCGTTCCCTTGACCTTTAACTTATTGCCCACTAGGATATGTCCTTCTCTTTACATGAGTCACACATATACCAACCGACCTACACTGACCTAACAATCAACATCAAATCTAGGTCGTTTGGGCAGCGAAAAGCTCAGACTGACCTTCTGTTATTTGGATATATGAGCAGTAATATGGTCAGAAGAAAATGATTTACCCAGCCAGACTCCGTCCACCACCAAATCACATTTGTCCTCATTGGCAACATTACCAATAATTTGGTTACCAATATGCACAACCATAACCTCTTATTACCTCATCGGTACCTACCCAGTCAGTTAATGCCTCGGTTCCTACCCAGTCAGTTAATGTCTTGGTACCTACCCAGTCAGTTAATGCCTCGGTTCCTACCCAATCAGTTAATGCCTCGGTTCCTACCCAGTCAGTTAATCCATGAGCTAAACTGTGCTCACACACCATTACACACCCTCTTGTTATGTTTTCAGTGAATTTTCTGTGCACTTTGTTGGTGTGAATGTTGTGTGCCCTTTGTTGGTGTGAATAGAGTGTGCACTTTGTTGGTTATTGTTTTTGTTAAGGCATTGTCTTTATTCATTTTCTTATTTGTCATATGTCTACCATCTCATGTTCGTATGATCATTGTATTCATTCATTGGGGATCAGAACTGATTTCTCTTATCATGAAATTATGTCTGTTTTATGTTCTATCATGACATTTTGTCTGTTTTATCTGGTATCATGACATTATGTTTGTATTAATTTCTATCATGACATTATGTTTGTATTAATTTCTATCATGACATTATGTTTACATTATGTTCTGTCTTGAAATTATCGACAATTTTACTCCCATTTCTACCTGCCCTTGACCTTGCGTAATACAACATATGCTTGCCCAATAGTTCCGGAGGCACCACCAGAGGATGTCGGTGGAAGCGCTGTCAGTGCTAAAGAAATTCGTGTTGTGTGGAAGTCACCAGACTCCAGGAAGCAAAATGGCAAGCTGCAAGGTTATAAGGTTTTTGTGTTAGAAAATGGTGAAGGCAAGACAGATAAAGATGCAGTTGAAAGAACCGTGGCTGGAGACAGGCTGTCAGCCACTATAGATGGTCTAAAAACTTGGACCGATTATAAAGTTTGGGTGGTGGCGTTCACTGCGGTTGGAGATGGTCCTCAGTCTGCACCAATCATCGTCAAGACTGATGAAGATGGTAGGTAGTTTTAGGTAGTTACAAACGATTGGTCGCGTTTTCCCTCTACTCACATGATTGGCTTACTATTTGTGGAATGGCTATAAATAGGTCTTGGATGGTGTCTGTTGTCTTTGTCTGCAGTCACACCTTAAGCTTGTCCTCTGTGTGATTACTGCAAGTGAGTGATCCACTCCAGCTAACTACCAGACTCCAGTACAGGCAGGAATGATACACTAACTCTTTCTAATCATAGGTGCTTGTAGAGAGCTTTTTAACCAATTCAGTAGTCAGTATGGAATAGTCAAGTGTGGAATAAACAAGCTGCTTGTGAAACAAACCTGGCCATGACCAGTGGCCAACCAGTGGCTGTTTGAACTGTCAGCACAAATCCTGGTCACCTAACTTCTGTGGCTTAGTTGGTCTGTTTAAGTTCTGAACCTGTTGTTGTTTTCACAAGTTGGTCCAGTACTAACTTCTGTATTCAGTTGTTAGTACAATGTTGGTGTTGGTCAGTTGAATTACCACAAAACATTTGGTGCCTTTGGATCACTTGCTTTCTTAAATTATTTATCTCTACATCTTCGTCAATTATGATTTGAAGAATTGAAATCTCAATTGTTTTTTTCCAGTATTTTTAAGGCATCTACATCTTCCTTAAATTTTGAAATTTGTTTTACAGTTAACCACACTGTAATAATGTTTGCCCATGTCTCTTACACTTGCCATTTTTGCCTCCTGGCAGGAGCATTCAATATTTTCTTCAAAGTTAGTAGTTAGCTGTTGAACTGTTGAGCATCTAATTCTGCATAGATATGAGTAGCAGTTTTTATTTGCTAAAATATCATGTTGTACTCGATGAATGGATTTAGATTAGATCGTGTTGTGTTCGATGAATGGATTTAGATTAGATCGAGTTGTGTTTGATGAATGAATTTAGATTAGATCGAGTTGTGTTCGATGAATGAATTTAGATTAGATCGTGTTGTGATCGATAAATGGATTTAGATTATATCTTATTGTATTCAATGAATGGATTTAGATTAGATCGTGTTGTGTTCAATGAATGGATTTAGATTATATCTTGTTGTGTTCGATGAATGGATTTAGATTAGATCGTGTTGTGTTCAATGAATGGATTTAGATTATATCTTGTTGTGTTCGATGAATGGATTTAGATTAGATCACGTTGTGTTCGATGAATGGATTTAGATTAGATCACGTTGTGTTTGATGAATGGATTTAGATTAGATCACGTTGTGTTCGATGAATGGATTTAGATTAGATCGAGTTGTGTTCGATGAATGGATTTAGATTAGATCACGTTGTGTTTGATGAATGGATTTAGATTATATCTTGTTGTGTTTGATGAATGGATTTAGATTAGATCTTGTTGTGTTCGATGAATGGATTTAGATTAGATCACATTGTGTTCGATGAATGGATTTAGATTAGATCGTGTTGTGTTCAATGAATGGATTTAGATTAGATCGTGTTGTGTTCAATGAATGGATTTAGATTAGATCACGTTGTGTTCGATGAATGGATTTAGATTGGATCGTGTTGTGTTCAATGAATGGATTTAGATTAGATCGTGTTGTGTTCAATGAATGGATTTAGATTAGATCACGTTGTGTTCGATGAATGGATTTAGATTGGACGTGGATACAATAATAAATACAATTTGTAACAATGATCTTGCTGTCTGAAGTTCTTTGACTGTGAAAGTTCCAGACTTCTTGTAGTTTTTCAAGTTAAGAATGTTTGGAGTCAGCGATGCTGATTCTGGTTCCAAACTTTGATGGTCTTCTTCAGGACTCCCTCCTTTTGGACAAGATGTGTTTGTAAGCCAAACAATTAGTTCATGCATTGTCGTTTTGGTACCTTCCAAGGTAAGTTCATGCCAAGGGCCCTAGTTGCTGTACTTGCCAGACGGAAGTCCCCAACAGGAACCACAATTCCTGTATCTATTCCATAAAGAATTACCCCCCCCCACATATGACCTACTATTATGGAATCTTAGTACACTGATTTATTTCTATGAAAATGTTTCCAGTTGTCCCA
The DNA here is from genome assembly GCA_036924085.1 of Ariolimax columbianus. NCBI lineage: Eukaryota > Metazoa > Mollusca > Gastropoda > Stylommatophora > Arionidae > Ariolimax > Ariolimax columbianus. The sequence goes on along the minus strand of JAVGWX010000010.1, from coordinate 92,403,356 downwards.
ACATCTCTGTTGCCTTCTTTCACAACTAGTTTACCCTGCCACTGAGACACATCAAAATGTTTCCCAAACTGTTTACATTTGACATGATTTTTCCTGATTTCTTTCACCTGTCAATTTCTTGGGTTATGTATGTGAGGTTCATTGATGATGTCAGTCATCCATGCTCCCAGTGACATTAACTCAACTGTGTTATATGTCCGCATTCAGCACACGTACACACACTTAACATCTTTATACTGGTTTAGAAGACTCTTCAAGTCTGTAAATGCACACACAAACACATCTGTTAGCTCCATCGTATGATGCAATTTCAACCATGTCTTCTGTATGATATTCATGCTTAATCTGAGATATTGTGTAGCAGCTCCAGCTGGCTGACTTACTGTAGCAGCTCTAGCTGTCTGACCTACTGTAGCAGATGGAGCAAGGAGTCTGCACTAACTATATCTCACTTCCAATAAATTAACTACGACACTAATTTAAATCAAAACACACCAATGAAACTTTATTTCTACACGTTCACAACTGACTCTACAATCTTCACTCAAAACAAAATCTGGCTGGCTGTAAGAAATTATGAACTAAACTAAAATAAACTTGATTATGAACTACAATTTGATAGATGAACCGTTACTTGATAGACAAACTATAACTTGATAGATGAACTATAACTTGATAGATGAACTGTAACTTGATAGATGAACCGTTACTTGATAGATGAACTATAACTTGATAGATGAACTATAACTTGATAGGTGGACTTGAAACTTGATAGATGAACCATAACTTGATAGATGGACTATAACTTGATAGACAAACTATAACTTGATAGACGAACTGTAACTTGAAAGACAAACTGTAACTTGAAAGACAAACTATAACTTGATAGATGAACTATAACTTGATAGATGGACTATAACTTGATAGACAAACTATAACTTGATTGACGAACTGTAACTTGAAAGACAAACTATAACTTGATAGATGAACTATAACTTGATAGATTAACCGTCCTGTGGTTGCCACAGAATGGAAGATTCGTGTCTCTTCTACAACCCAGGGGATTCGTCCGTGGTCCTATTCTCCTCGTCAACAGTGGCTTGTAGTGTTCGTTGAAGTGCTGGATTGCTGTGCTAGTCAAATATATTTCTAGTTAGATGCTGGATTCTCCACAGCATTACGAATAATAGAATCTAAGATGACTAGCTCATGCGTGTTCCTCGTGACGCATCTACTATATCTGGTTCTACCACTTGCTATGCGAAACATCAATTTCATGACTATTGACCTCTCCCTGATACGCTGCTGAACATCTGGACTCTTGGGGTGAAAGATTGTCTGTCGAAACCTCTCACCCTCTCTCTCAAGGCTAAAAAAAACTATCTACTTTCTCTTCACCATTATCAAGACGATCTTGTTTTCCTAGTTGCTCGCTGACGAATGAGGTCGACTTGTTCTCTCCGCTTCTCGAACCAGAATTGATAGCGACTTGTCTCTCTGATCTTCGCTCTGGAATGATTCTTTCTTCTTGTCTCTCCGCTATCTCGCACCCAACTGATGTCGACTTGTCTCTCGGCTCATCGCTCTGGAACGATTCTGATTTGGGCTCTCCTAGCTAGCTATATCAGCAGCATTTTCCAGATCTCGTACCTAGGTTTTTTCCTTCCCTAGATTTAATAAAAACCAGTTAATAGCAATCGTCACTACTGAACATGCTGTACCAGGCATCTAGGCGTTATGCAAGGTTACATAGTTTTAACATCTGCGTGGCTTGGAAACCAACGCTTTGTATTCCAAGCATTCCTATGTCTAGATATGAGTACATATGTACTGGCTAGCTTTGTTAGTTTAATTCTATAAGAAACAATGAATGGCTACTGACTGTCAGTGCACCGACCCTTTCTAACTTCAATAAAACATGTCTAAAATAATATCCCTAATAAATCTACACAACTAAGATCTGTTACAATATAGTTGAGCAAAAAATAAACAATTGTTATTTTTTTAAATAGTTACATAAACCGTTTTGTTGTTTAAACCCAACATCAGTTTAGTCATTTCTATCCTGGCCGTGTTTCTCCTCATAACGTCATCACTACAGCTTTTCTCTAAACATAACACTTACCACCCACCACTGCAGTTGCTGTTATGCTGTTGTAGTCGTGGTTTCTGTGGCAGTTTTTATTGTCCATGAAGAGTTTGTTAGCTGTAAACAATTTTCTCATCATTAGTTGTGAAGTTAACAGGTCTCCAAATTGTTTGAACTCTCTTTCACTAAATGATGCTCAGTTTAAATGTTGTCTACATATTGCATGATATCTGGTTTTATCCATGTTGTATCCATGTCTTATCCATATTTGCCAAATTCACATTTTGTTGGATGTTATTGCACTGCCTGTTTATTCAAGTTTATAGCTGAAGAAAGTCAGCTTTATGTGCTTCCTCATTTGATTTTACAGCTTCAGAGAAGAATCATTCTCTTATGTGCTTCCTCATTTGATTTTACAGCTTCAGAGAAGAGTCATTCTCTTATGTGCTTCCTCATTTGATTTTACAGCTTCAGAGAAAAATCCTTCTCTTTTTTTACATTTGCTTTCTCAGTGAGATAATTATTTTTTGCTGTTTTTTTTTTGGGAGAATGAATAAATGGTTTTTCTGTCTTGTTCAACTGAGTATGCTTGAAAATTTCTGGTCAGTTAGATCAATGTCATATGAACATTTTGGCTTGAAAGGCAAATAAGCTGCAATATTGGGGAAGTTCACCCTGAGATAAATCAGACATGAAGGCTCTATATGTGAACTCTAAACTGTACAACTAATGAGCATGCTGCACGTACGGGTCCACATTAACATATCACCACATACGCCTATTTGCTAAACACATTTATTTGACATGATCTAATACTTTGGGTTTAGACACGTTCGAGCATCAGGCCCGGGAAAAAATTAGGTGTATGTTATCTTCATTGTCCATGCTGAGTTTTGGTTTAATATGTGGTATTATTGATTTTCTTCATTATTATATATGAAACAGCACACAGCTATTGATATACAAGGACAAATTGGCTTCATTCAATTTGTTAGTTTCTTTGTGTGATACGGACTGTAGTTTAGACGTTCCCCAACAGTTGGGAGCAGTTTGCTGGTCAAAACACTTCATCTTAAGCATAGCATTCGACAGTCAGTGTTCAGCTGATTCACTTAATGGCACTCAGCCCACATGCACTGTCTTATCGGGAAGATCCCTTCTGATGAATAGCTGATCTAATGTGGTGTAACCATCAACTTTGTGAGGCTTCATACCACTATCCTGCTTTTGTCTGGAGGTTTGCTCTGACAATCTCTCTGGAGGTTTGCTCTGACAATCTCTCTGGAGGTTTGCTCTGACAATCTCTCTCGAGGTTTACTCTGACAATCTCTCTCTGTAGGTTTTCTCTGACAATCTCTCTGGAGGTTTGCTCTGACAATCTCTCTCTGTAGGTTTTCTCTGACAATCTCTCTGGAGGTTTGCTCTGACAATCTCTCTCTGTAGGTTTGTTCTGACAATCTCTCTGGAGGTTTGCTCTGACAATCTCTCTGGAGGTTTGCTCTGACAATCTCTCTGGAGGTTTGCTCTGACAATCTCTCTGGAGGTTTGCTCTGACAATCTCTCTGGAGGTTTGCTCTGACAATCTCTCAAGAGGTTTGCTCTGACAATCTCTCTGGAGGTTTGCTCTGACAATCTCTCAAGAGGTTTGCTCTGACAATCTCTCTGGAGGTTTGCTCTGACAATCTCTCTGGAGGTTTGCTCTGACAGTCTCTCTCCAAGTTTGCTCTGACAATCTCTCTCCAAGTTTGCTCTGACAATCTCTCTTGAGGTTTGCTCTGACAATCTCTCTGGAGGTTTGCTCTGACAATCTCTCTCCAAGATTGCTCTGACAATCTCTCTCGAGGTTTGCTCTGACAATCTCTCTCGAGGTTTGCTCTGACAATCTTTCTCTGTAGGTTTGCTCTGACAATCTCTCTGGAGGTTTGCTTTAACAATCTCTCTCAAGATTTGCTCTGAAAATTTCTCTCAAAGTATGCTCTGACAATCTCTCTCAGTTACCTATTGATTCATGCACACAAAGAAAGATTTGTACATGATAACCTTCAGTTTAGGGGTCAAGCAACCAAATTGCGATGTGTCACTGGCTGTTACACATTAGAAAATGTTCAACTCGGAATATCTAATGTGTTGGCCATGAGGACAGGAATGTCTGATGTGTTGGCCGTGACGACAGGAATGTCTGGTGTGTTGGCCGTGAGGACAGGAATGTCTGGTGTGTTGGCCGTGACGACAGGAATCTCTGATGTGTTGGCCGTGACGACAGGAATGTCTGGTGTGTTGGCCATGACGAAAGTAATGTCTGGTGTGTTGGCCGTGACGACAGGAATGTCTGATGTGTTTGCTGTGATGACAGGAATGTCTGATGTGTTGGCCGTGACGACAGGAATGTCTGATGTGTTGGCCGTGAGGACACTCCAATGTGGATCCTATTAGTGTATAGAATGTTGTCTATGCTATGTTTAGATTTGGCACTCTGCCAGATTTGTCTAGTCCATGTGTTCTCATATCTGTCAGGAACAGTCTGACTCTTATAGATGGGAGTTGGAGGACTTCTACCGTCAGGTGGAAGTGGGGGAGTGGGAGGGCTTCTACCGTCAGGTGGGAGTGGGGAAGTGGGATGGCTTCTACCTTCAGGTGGGAGTGGGAGCGCTTCTAGTATGTTATCTCCATTTGTTGCAAGCTGCACTACCAGTACAAGTTCCAGAATGGGGGGGGGGGGGGGGGGGGGCTACCAGAAGATTTGAACCACTCTATAATGGTTTCAGACCAGCACTGTAATCAGGACACCAGTTATAGGATGCATTGTGTAACCTTGACCTTATCTGGTGATCTATGTATCCAATCCTGTGTTGGCTGCTGCTAACTGACCACTGCTGATCACTGCTAACTGACAACTGACCACTGCTATTATCTTTCTCTTGTACAACATTATAGTCCCAGGGGAGCCTAGAAAAGTCAAAGTGGAAGCCATTAACTCCACGAGCTTGCTGGTCGAGTGGGAATCTCCACAGCAGAAAGAACAGAATGGCATGATTCGTGGCTACCAGGTATGTTGGGGTTCACATCACTTCACCTGGCAACTGACACAGTGCAGCACGTGTCACTCTCAAATAGTTGCACCAGATCAAGATGCTGAGCAGTGCATGAACTGCAGCGGTCAGCGACACTAAGCTGACTGCTAGCACCAGGGCCAGCGAACCAGAGCTGAGCAGTGCATGAGCTGCACCGGTCAGCGACACTAAGCTGACTGCTAGCGCCAGGGCCAGCGAACCAGAGCTGCCAAGACCCTTCCACACATCCACGTGGTGATCCTGGATAATGGGCTGCAACAGGACAGACTGGCTAAGAAAAAGGGATCAAAGAGAGAAGGCGAACTGGTACTCGAATATTGCCTGTTGAAGTTTGTGTCAGACTGAAAGGTGCAAATATCACAGTCATTCTGTAAACAGCAATACAACTCATTCCGTTCTCCAGGGCTTGGTAGTGAGAGTTTGAGAATAAACAAAGAAAAAAAAGAAGAAATAGTTACACACCAACACAGAACTGTTCATGTCACTCTCTGATGATTACACACCAACATAGAACTGTTCATGTCACTCTCTGATGATTACACACCAACACAGAACTGTTCATGTCACTCTTAACTCTCTGATGATTACACACCAACATAGAACTGTTCATGTCACTCTCTAATGATTACACACCAACACAGAACTGTACATTTTAAACATAGGAGCAAGGAAGTGATAGTCAAACTGTATAAAGCTTTAGTTAGACCTAGATTAGAGTACTGTGTACAGGTGTGGAGTCCTTATCAGAGAGGGGATATAGACATGCTGGAGAGAATACAAAAAAGAGCGACAAAGCTGATAGTGGGATTCCAGAATTACAGTTATGAGGAAAGATTAAAAAGAACCAGCTACAGTGTCTAGAAGAGAGAAGAATTCATGGTGACTTAATACAGGTGTATAAGATGATCAGAGGAATGGATAAAGTAGACTATAACAAGTTTTTTTTAAATACAACCACCAACAAGAACAAGAGGGCACAGCTACAAGTTGACTAAGGAGAGGTCCAGATTAGATATTAGGAAGTATTTTTTTAGCCAGAGAGTTGTGAATGCTTGGAATGCATTGTCAAGTGAGGTGGTGGAGGCTGGGACGGTCAATGCATTTAAGAATAGATTGGATGCGTACAGCTTCTAGAGCAAGGTGATGTAACTGGAACTGGTTGTATACAGACTCTGCAGAGTCTTCTAAACCAGTATAAAGACGTTTTGTTAAGTTATGTCACTCTCTGATGATTACACACCAACACAGATCTGCATGTGTCACTCTCTGATGATTCCTATTTTCCCCAACCTATTTGAGTTTCACACATGACAATGTAGCTTCCTTGGTGTTCCTTTCTGCTGTCTTTGCCAAGTTTTTCGACCTCCCCAACATTGTTTTTCTCTCTGGTTGCCAACCCAGTTCACATCTGGTTATAATGTGTTTTCTGCCAGGATGCATCCTGTCTATGTTAACCGTTTCTTCCCAATATCATAAGATAAGACTGTTATCATTTCTGAGAGACAGAACCTGTCAAGATGTCTTGTTGTTGTCATCAAAGGTACACTACATTGAGGTCAACAGTAATGACGAGCCGCTGGCTGGGGTCAGGGAGCAGAGTTACGACACACATGACCCCAGCAAGACTGAAGCAATCATAGCCAGCCTGAGGGCCGATACCCGTTACTTAGTTCAAGTGGCAGCTTACACTAGAAAGGGTGACGGTCTCAGGAGCAGACAGAGGGTCCTCAGCACGAAGGGAGCAGGTTAGAGCTTCAACAATGTTTCTATCCCATGTTCTGTCTTTCCTTACTTCTGCTATGCCATTGTTCTCTCTTTTCTATCCTACTTTCTTCTCTTCCATTTTTTCTATTTTCTTCATTTCCTTTTCCTGTTACAATAATGCATCTTTGGTAGATGGTGTGGCATTATTGGGCACTTTGTGTGTTGTTATGTAAGATCTAAAGTCTTCTGTCACTTTATGTGTTGTGGTGTAAGATCTAAAGTCTTCTGTCACTCCATGTGTTGTGGTGTAGAATCTTCTAAAGTCTTCTGTCACTCCATGTGTCCAGTGTTCATCATCATCAGTCCCGTAACCTGAAAGATCATTGGGGCACCAAAACTGCAGATTGTCGGACCAGTTACCACCACTCCATTGGGGCACCAAAACTGCAGATTGTCGGACCAGTTACCACCACTCCATTGGGGCACCAAAACTGCAGATTGTCGGACCAGTTACCACCACTCCATTGGGGCACCAAAACTGCAGATTGTTGGACCAGTTACCACCACTCCACTGGGGCACCAAAACTGCAGATTGTCGGACCAGTTACCACCACTCCAGTGGGGCACCAAAACTGCAGATTGTTGGACCAGTTACCACCACTCCATTGGGGCACCAAAACTGCAGATTGTCGGACCAGTTACCACCACTCCATTGGGGCACCAAAACTGCAGATTGTTGGACCAGTTACCACCACTCCATTGGGGCACCAAAACTGCAGATTGTTGGATCAGTTACCACCACTCCACTGGGGCACCAAAACTGCAGATTGTCGGACCAGTTACCACCACTCCATTGGGGCACCAAAACTGCAGATTGTTGGACCAGTTACCACCACTCCATTGGGGCACCAAAACTGCAGATTGTCGGACCAGTTACCACCACTCCAGTGGGGCACCAAAACTGCAGATTGTTGGACCAGTTACCACCACTCCAGTGGGGCACCAAAACTGCAGATTGTTGGACCAGTTACCACCACTCCATTGGGGCACCAAAACTGCAGATTGTCGGACCAGTTACCACCACTCCATTGGGGCACCAAAACTGCAGATTGTCGGACCAGTTACCACCACTCCATTGGGGCACCAAAACTGCAGATTGTTGGACCAGTTACCACCACTCCACTGGGGCACCAAAACTGCAGATTGTTGGACCAGTTACCACCACTCCATTGGGGCACCAAAACTGCAGATTGTTGGACCAGTTACCACCACTCCATTGGGGCACCAAAACTGCAGATTGTCGGACCAGTTACCACCACTCCATTGGGGCACCAAAACTGCAGATTGTTGGACCAGTTACCACCACTCCATTGGGGCACCAAAACTGCAGATTGTCGGACCAGTTACCACCACTCCATTGGGGCACCAAAACTGCAGATTGTTGGACCAGTTACCACCACTCCATTGGGGCACCAAAACTGCAGATTGTCGTACCAGTTACCACCACTCCATTGGGGCACCAAAACTGCAGATTGTCGGACCAGTTACCACCACTCCATTGGGGCACCAAAACTGCAGATTGTTGGACCAGTTACCCCCACTCCACCAAAACTGCAGATTGTCGGACCAGTTACCACCACTTCGGTTTTGTGCCAGGATATTTGTTCTAGCCAAGGACCTCACCGTCCTCTTTCTGATATTGTCTTTCCATTTCTTTTTCTGCCTCCCTCTCTTACGCTTCCCAGGCACAGGACCTTGCAGAACCATCTTGCCTCCGTCTCTTATGCTTCCCAGACACAGGACCTTGCAGGACTGTTTTGCCTCCCTCTCTTATCCTTCCCAGACACAGGAACTTGCAGAACCATCTTGCCTCCCTCTCTTACGCTTCCCAGGAACAGGACCTTGCAGGACTGTCGTGGTCAACCCAGATGATCCTGAAACATGCCATGTGAGCTTGTCTGCTTTTACCATAACCAATAGGTCTTTATATTGGCTGACCTCGCTGTTAATGATGTCCCGAACTGCCTTATTCGTGACGTGGTCTAGATACGAAATGCCAAGAATTCCACACGGACATCTCCATTGCACAAATTCTTTGTTCTATAACGACTGTCAGAGTCCAAGTTTCGCAGGCGTAAAGGTACACGGAAGTGACAAGTGCATACATTAAACTCAACTTGGATTTCAGGTTGATGTTTTTGTCCCTCCATATTGTCCTCGGTCAGGGCAGACATGGTCATCGTTGTTCTTGCCTGAATCTCAGTTCTGGAACCTTCCGCATCCATCAGTGCTCCCAGGTATTTAAACTGTCTAACAATTTGCAATGGTTCGCCTTTGATCGCAGTCGGACTTATTAGGCCCTCTGGAATGTTGACTAAGATTCTACTCTTCCCTGCACTCATTTCCATTCCAAACTGTTGAGCGGCCTTGTCCAGGTTTGAGATTAGACTCGCAAGTTCTTGCTCCGTTCCAGCCAGCCTGGCATTGTGAAGCTTTGAGATTAGACTCGCAAGCTCTTGCTCCGTTCCAGCCAGCCTGGCATTGTCAAGGTTTGAGATTAGACTCGCAAGTTCTTGCTCCGTTCCAGCCAGCCTGGCATTGTGAAGGTTTGAAATTAGACTCGCAAGTTCTTGCTCCGTTCCAGCCAGCCTGGCATTGTCAAGGTTTGAGATTAGACTCGCAAGTTCTTGCTCCGTTCCAGCCAGCCTGGCATTGTCAAGGTTTGAGATTAGACTCGCAAGTTCTAGCTCCGTTCCAGCCAGCCCAGTAATGTCGTCAGCAAACCTGAGATTGGTGAGTGAACGACCACCGATCCTGACAGTACCCACGTAGTCCACCAGACCTTCGGACATGAAACGTTCAAGAAAAACGTTGAATAAGGTCAGTGAAAGAATAGATCCTTGCCGTACACCAGTTGACGTGCGGAACCATTCCCTAGTTGTCTCATGTAGGGTCAGTGAAAGAATAGATCCTTGTCGTACACCGGTTGACGTCCGGAACCATTCACTGGTTGTCTCATGTAGGGTCAGTGAAAGAATAGATCCTTGTCGTACACCAGTTGACGTGCGGAACCATTCACTAGTTGTCTCATGTAGGGTCAGTGAAATAATAAATCCTTGTCGTACACCAGTTGACGTGCGGATCCATTCCCAAGTTGTCTCATGTAGGGTCAGTGAAAGAATAAATCCTTGTCGTACACCAGTTGACGTGCAGAACCATTCCCCAGTTGTCCCGTTAAGGGAGACTGCACAGATGACCTGGGAGTAAAGTTTCTCAATGACGTCGGTAAGTGGTCACCCCATCTTATATTTTTGCATAGTTGCCCACAGGGCCTCATGCATGCCAGACCATGTCAAAAGCTTCTGTTAAAGTCAACAAAGACCTGGTATAGAACTGGTACAGACCTGGTACAGACTTGGTATAGCTTTTGATTGTGCTAAAGGTATTTTTCGTTGAGCAGACAAGATTAAAATGTGTTCAATTGTGCTGCAACCAGCCTAAAAATCGACTTGTTCTTCTGCAATAATGTTTTCCATCCTTGGCTTCAGTCTGTTCAAACTAACCTTAAGCATCACTTTGCTGAGGTGGTTGATAAGACTGATGGTTTGGTAGTTTTGACATTGTTGACACTTACCCAGTGTTCAATAACTGCCATCATTGACTGCTGATTGTGCCTTCCTCAATTATGGATATGCTCTCTGTGGGGAGAGGTCAAGATGAGGTTTCTATGGTAGTCATAGGCAGGATTGACTATAACCTGAATTTATTTCAGATATAAAGGCTCCTTAGCCCAAAGGCCCCTTAGCCCAAAGGCCCCTTAGCCCAAAGGCCCCCTAACCCAAAGGCCCCATAACACAATGGCCCCATAACCCAAAGGCCCCCCCTAACCCAAAGGTCCCCCTAACCCAAAGGCCCCCTAACCCAAAGGCCCCTTAGCCCAAAGGCCCCCTAACCCAAAGGCCTCCTAACCCAAAGGCCCCCTAACACAAAGGCCCCCTAACTAAAACGCCCCCCTAACCCAAACACCCCTAACCCAAACGCCCCCCCTAACCCAAACGCCCCCCTAACCCAAAGGCCCTTAACCCAAAGCCCCCCCAACCCAAAGGCCCCCTAACCCAAAGGCCCCCCCTAACCCAAAGGCCCCTAACCCAAACGCCCCCCCTAACCCAAACGCCCCCCTAACCCAAACGCCCCCCAACCCAAAGGCCCCCTAACCCAAAGGCCCCCTAACCCAAAGCCCCCCTAACCTTGTCAAAACAGGACTGAATAATGCCTGACCTGCACCCTTGTTTAACATGACCTACTGGCATCACAGAAGTCCTTAAGTGAAGGATACTTAGGGCCTGCATGTGGTCAACAACAACAGAACCACAATCCCCTATCGATTATGTCATACATGGTGACTGAGGAGGGTTATGCATGGATCTAGCAACCATATTATGTTAAACACGGTGGTTACTGTAGATATCATTCATTAGTGCAAATGATCCACAAGCTCCGTGGAACATGCAGAGCTTCTTTGGCTGGCTCTTAGATTGTTTTTGTGGATAGGATGTTTTTGTTATGTTTTTGTGGATAGGATGTTTTAATGGATATGTTTTTGTGGATATGTTTTTGTGGATAGGATGTTGTTATCATATTACACAGAAATGGCCAAGTGTATGGTTCTTGTAGCCTGCTAGCTTACACACTGCCTCCTCTATTCTCTCTGGCATCCTACAGTTACTTAATCTGTGTCCGACTTCACACTCCTGCAACCTGTGTCCGACTTCCTGCAACCTGTATCTTACTTATTGATTATTTGAGCAAACTCATGATGTAACAGGTGACTGTTGCTTGTAGAAATCCCCCCCCCCCCCACCCCCCCCATTCATAGTTGCAGTATGAAGTTAAATAAAATGTCCTGTTTGTGAGAAATGATGTCAACATTTATCTTTTGTCCTCAGTGCCTTCCCCGCCCAGAAACCTACATGTAGACCTTGTACAAGACGAACCACCCAGTGTCAGGGTCACATGGCTGCGGCCAACAGAGACACGAGGAAGCATCAAGAACTACAAGATTGTGTGGGGACCTCGGGGAGAGCGATATGAAGAGAAGATTCTCAATTCTGAGATTAACTCTTATGTCACCAGCACTTTGGGTTTGTTTGTGTATTTCTTGGCCTCATTTATTCATGTATTCTCTGTACTTGGTCTAACAAACACTAGCAGATCAAACATTCAACAAAATCTTGTTGAGAAACTAAACTAACATAATGAACAATTCAGCCTAAACCGGTAACCCAACGCTGATTACAATTAGGGTTAACATTAGCAAGGACTTCTCACATTCTTGATGTGTTATGTAGCCATCACGATGGTTAGTAATGAGATCAGCTGGTAGTAAGAAAACACTACCAGAAACTTGAGGTAACTAATAGACTTACACTACAAACTGCAGTGCTCAAGATAAAGGTGGAGGAGAGACCATGGCAGGCAGCGTCCACGCAGAAGCCACATAATCATTTTGATATCGATATATTTATTTTATTGCAGAGAAAGGAACAACTTATGAGTTTCGTGTGTCAGCCAAGAATGAGGTGGACTATGGTGAGAGAGCTGTCGTTACCATCACAACACCTGATGGAGGTTAGAGAACTTCTTCTACACATCTCCCTGTTTTCTTGGTTAGAGAACTTCTTCTACACATCTCCCTGTTTTCTTGTTTGACATAGCTCATCTCTTTTGTGTCACACATCTCACTTTATTATTGTTTGACATTGCAAATCATTTAATCAGAACATAGCAAACATCTCCCCACATCATCTTTTGCACATTTATTACAACTTCACAAACTTCACACAAAAGACACACCTCACCACAACCACTAACACACATCTACTGCAGAAGGAGAAGCTTTGACCAAATATGATCATACCTTTAAATAACAGGACAGAAATCAGTTAAGCCTGCTGTGTAAGGTGATGTTTTCTTTGAGTTTTGAAACAAATCTAGATACTATTAAATAATAATGGGGGATCATAGCTGACTGCTAGCGTCAGGGCCAGCGAACCAAAGCTGCCAAGACCCTTCTACACCTCCATGCGGTGATCCTGGATAACAGGCTGCGGCAGGGCAGACTGGCTAAGAAGAAGGGACCGAAGTGGGAATGCTAACCCGGTACTCAAAAAATGTTTGCTGAAGTCGGATGTATTGGACCGAAAGGTGCAAATATCGCAGTCAAGCGGTAAACTACGACACAACGCATTCCGTTCTCTTGACTACATTCTGCTACTTAAACCCTTTCAGGGTTTGGTAGCGGGAGATTGAGAACGAACGAAGCCAAGCCAAATAATAATGGCATTTTGGCATTTTCCAATTCCTGAATTTTGCAGGAGGGGGATATGTAATAGGGGAAAGTTAGGCACTTGCCACTGCAGTTGTTGTGTAGTGTGCAGGTTTTGTCATTTATTTGACCTTGATAGAAACAAATTCTAGACATGATCAGGGTTTCTTTTACTTTTTCTTTGGCATTTGTTCTGAAAGTGACATTATGTTGTAGTTTGCAGCAAAGCTGTGGTATCTGTGCATTTTTACCTGATGTATCTGGTTTCAGCTGGGTTGTTTGTTTACCTGGTTTGCCTTCCTACTGTGACCTCTATTGCTTTAGCCAGACTACACTAGTGCAGTCTGTTTATGGGGCCACTTGAAGCCAGTTATAAGTTGCTGGCTGCTCACTAACTGTGCTGCATCTTCTGCCCATGATTTGAGGTTTGAACACATGTCCTCCAAACTAGAAGGCCACAGTCTCCTTGTACATGTACCAGTTTTCAATATTTCTGTCAGTGAATCTTTCTTCATTTGTCGAACAGCTGATTAGCCCAGTGGTAAAGCACTCCCTTTTTCATGGCAAAGGGCTGAGCTGCAGCTCCAGTCAACCTAACTGTAAATGGGTACTGGGCTGATGGCTAGCTAAGGAAGGAAGCTGGCCACACCACCTAACAAAGCTAGGGCTAAGTACAATGAATGCTCTAACTAACACTTCATCCACACCGGCATCCTATGGGACCACCTTAATCTTATCTTCATTTGTGACTGTTTGCTAAACTTTTGTTTTGTTTCAGACTGCAACACTCCCCCAGACATATGTTCTGGTCTGTGTTCGTGTGTTTTGTTTAACGTATAATTGTAGTTTGTTTCACCTTCTTCAAAAACTCAAACGAGTTATTCACTCAAATATTCCTCAGTGTGGCAGTGGTCCTGTTCACATATCTCTCCCACACAGAGCACTCATGAAATGACTTGATGTCTACTATATATTGTACAATCCTCCTTTATCCCCTTGTGTTTATTGTTGGTGTTGATTCTGATTCGTTCTGTTCACCTTCTCGCCTGTTTTCATCCTTGTTGTTCAGATTAGTGAATTCTGTTTAGATTTGTGAATTCTGTTTAGACTAGTGATTTCTGTTTAGATTTGTGAATTCTGTTTAGACTAGTGAATTCTGTTTAGATTAGTGAATTCTGTTTAGATTAGTGAATTCTGTTTAGATTAGTGAATTCTTATCAGTTGTGTTATCTTCTGTCCCTGATCAAGATCTGGCTATTATAACAGCTTTTCATTCTTTATTGTTGTGCCCATGCCAGACTGACCCATGCCAAACTGACCCATGCCAAACTGACCCATACCAAATTACCCAACCCAAACTGACCCATGTCAAACTGACCCATGCCAAACTGACCCATGTCAAACTGACCCATGCCAACCCAAACTGACCCAACCCAAACTGACCCAACCCAAATTGACCTATGCCAAACTGACCCATGACAACCCAAACTGACCCATGCTTGTCCATACTATTATTACCAACGTCTGTCTGACAGCACCATCAGGACCTCCACAGAACTTCACAGCAACCGGTCTGACAGAGACTTCCGTTCGACTGACTTGGGACCTGCCGGCACGCAATCTTCGCAATGGTGATATTCTGATGTATCAGGTCGCATACCATAAACTCTCTGACCCCATAAATGAAGAAGACCTCAACAGCACCGACACATTCGTGGACCTGGTAGGCCTAGACATGAACACTGACTACATCTTCAAGATCAAGGCATACACAAGTCGAGGGGCAGGCCCTTGGAGCAACCAACTTCATTTCAGGACATTTGGCAGAAGTAAGCCTGATATATAATAATGACACATCCTTGTCTGTGTTATTGTTCGCAAGTATTATCTGCATGAACAATGTGAGGCCAGTGCAGCAAGTGTGTGTCCTTGAAGCACTACTCCGACATCAGCTCAATACTTGATACCTACCATTCACTAATGAGAGGACTGGCAAATGGCAGGCTCTGTATGTTTTCACCAGAAGCTGTATGGCAATGTTGGGAAGTTTGAACTGGCTACTGTCCTTGTTAGAGTCATTGCTATGGAGGTGTTAGAGTCATTGGTATGAAGGTGTTAGAGTCATTGGTATGGAGGTGTTAGAGTCATTGGTATGGATGTGTTAGAGTCATTGGTATGGAGGTGTTAGAGTCATTGGTATGGAGGGGTTAGAGTCATTGGTATGGTGTTAGAGTCATTGGTATGGAGGTGTTAGAGTCATTGGTATGGAGGTGTTAGAGTCATTGGTATGGAGGGGTTAGAGTCATTGGTATGGATGTGTTAGAGTCATTGGTATGGAGGTGTGTCTGGGAACGAGGAAGATAAAAACAAATCTGACCATATCCTATTAGCCCACTTTCACCTGTTGTTTCAAGGTTAAAGCAATGCAGTATTTCTTGGTTAGTAAATCAACTTCGGAGTCTGGTTCTCAATGTTACATGTGCAAGAATTTCTTTTTGTTTCTGCTACATCACATCCAGTCTTTGCTTCACAAAAATAACTATTACTCCATCACATTCAGTCTTTGCTTCACAAAAAAACTATTTTAAAGAAGCTGGCATCATCATGTTCCCCTTCTAATCCATGTTTCACAATGAGCATACAGTTTTGCCCATGATTTCGTCCAGTGTAAACATTTTGTCTCAGGTAGGTCATTTCAAGCAAGGCAGACCCTTTCAATGTGATCAAACTGGAAGACAGACATATTTGTTGACCACATTTCTGGGCAGCTGAAGAAAAGTTGTACGGAGGAAAATATCAGTCACTAATAGAATCAACATGATTGACTGACTGATAACATGGCTATAACTATCTCGTGGAGAAATTCTTTAACAGTCATCATGTATTGTTAGTTACTGTTTCATAACATCACTTTCATAATTCAAGGACAGGCTCACCTCCAGTCCAGAGAATTGTTTTTGTTTCATATTCCCAGAGCTTAGTTTCTTCTCTATAACTTTATGACTGACTCACCTCCAGTTCAGAGCTTAGTTTCTTCTCTATAACTTTATGACTGACTCACCTCCAGTCCAGAGAATTGTTTTTGTTTCATATTCCCAGAGCTTAGTTTCTTCTCTATAACTTTATGACTGACTCACCTCCAGTTCAGAGCTTAGTTTCTTCTCTATAACTTTATGACTGACTCACCTCCAGTCCAGAGAATTGTTTTTGTTTCATATTTTCAGAGCTTAGTTTCTTCTCTATAACTTTATGACTGATTCACCTCCAGTCCAGAGAATTGTATTATTTGATGTTGCCATAGTTAAGTTCCTTCTTTATAAATTTTTTCTGGCTTAGCCAAAACATTGTTTGACTCACCCTGGTAGCCCAACTTTTGTCATATTAAATGGCTGATATCAGACTTTGTTCAGCAATATCCGTGACGGCAGACTTATTAGATATGTGACCTAATTAGAGGATGTCATCAGTTGGCAGACTTTTTCTTGTATTGATGTTAAGTCAATTGCCTGAATGACTGACTGGCTATAAATGTAAAGAGCTTCTCCCATCTAACTGTTTCTGTGTTTTGTGTCCTTATGTGTTCCAGCAACTGATGAAGTACTGATTTTTCTTCTGGCTAAAAGTCACTTGTATTATTGTCATGTGCTGTGGTAGGCGTACAACTGGGGTGAGCTTTGTTATTCCCTGGCTATTCTGAGCTTCAGCTCAGGGTAAGATAACTTCTGAAATCCCAAGAGCCCCATCATCCAGAAATGTAAAGTTCAATTTCACAACAGTTTTAAATGACCGCTGCGGACAGTGGAAGGTTGCTTATTGCATCTGGCCAGTGCTTTGACTCATGAATAATCTATGGAATTAAATACACTTTGTGTTCTGAGTACATCCACCCATTTGTATAGACAAGGTCAAAGTTGATGCTGGGACCTCATTTGGGCTACACTACATTATCTGGGTCACACTGACAGAACTGATGGGACCTCATTTGGGCCACCCTACATTATCTGGGTCACACTGACAGGACTGGGACCTCATTTGGGCCATCCCTACATTATCTGGGTCACACTGACAGGACTGATGGGAACTCATTTGGGCACCCTACATTATCTGGGTCACACTGACAGGACTGGGACCTCATTTGGGCCATCCCTACATTATCTGGGTCACACTGACAGGACTGGTGGGACCTCATTTGGGCTACACTACATTATCTGGGTCACACTGACAGGTCTGGGACCTCATTTCGGCCATCCCTACATTATCTGGGTCACACTGACAGGACTGGTGGGAACTCATTTGGGCACCCTACATTATCTGGGTCACACTGACAGGACTGGTCATTCAATCCAATGTATCATGTGTTTTCTGTCCTCAGTGCCACCACCCCCTAAGAATGTGAAAATACGCCGCACATCTGAGACAACTATGGAAGTGCGATGGGATGAGCCAGAGTTCCCAGTGTCAGGCTACAAAATATTTTACAACATGTTTGCCACTCCAGCCATGTATGCCTGGCAGCAGATGGAGATGGGCCCATATACAGTAGCAGATATTACAGGCCTAGAGCCTCAGACTGTGTATGCTGTACGTGTCCAGGCAAAGTCTGTCGATGGACGTTATGGAAACTTAACTGAAGTTGTTACTATACCGGTTAATGATAATCGTAAGTATGGACTGGATGTCAGACAGACTGCATGTCTCACTGTCAGACAGACTGCATGTCTCACTGTCAGACAGACTGCATGTCTCACTGTCAGACAGACTGCATGTCTCACTGTCAGACAGACTGCATTTCTGGATGTCTCACTGTCAGACAGACTGGATGTCTCACTGTCAGACAGACTGGATGTCTCACTGTCAGACAGACTGCATGTCTCACTGTCAGACAGACTGCATGTCTCACTGTCAGACAGACTGCATTTCTGGATGTCTCACTGTCAGACAGACTGGATGTCTCACTGTCAGACAGACTGGATGTCTCACTGTCAGACAGACTGCATCTCTGGATGTCTCACTGTCAGACAGACTGCATCTCTGGATGTCTCACTGTCAGACAGACTGGATGTCTCACTGTCAGACAGACTGCATCTCTGGATGTCTCACTGTCAGACAGACTGGATCTCTGACTGTCAGACAGACTGGATGTCTCGCTGTCAGACAGACTGCATCTCTGGATCTCTGACTGTCAGACAGACTGGATCTCTGACTGTCAGACAGACTGGATCTCTAGATGTCTCGCTGTCAGACAGACTGCATCTCTGGATGTCTCACTGTCAGACAGACTGCATCTCTGGATGTCTCACTGTCAGACAGACTGGATCTCTGGATGTCTCACTGTCAGACAGACTGCATCTCTGGATGTCTCACTGTCAGACAGACTGCATCTCTGACTACCAGCTTCTTTCATCTATCTACATCTGTATAGTTTATAAGTCTCTCTCACTACATGCTAATATCATCTTTCCATATATATTATATAGATGTGTATGTTACAGAGCATGTGAATGCCATATTTTCCATTTGAAAGTTGATGAGTTTATCTCAGCCCATGTCACATCTGCCTTTATTCCATTTCTTCATAAATATATTGTCAGATTTGATTGTCACACAAGAAACTAGGGATAATAAAAGTATCCAAAAGACATTTCAAAAGCAGAGTATGTTCCCTGGCCTGCCAGACGAGGTGTTAACATCGGTTCTTGGTGTCCAGTGATTAGCATATGGGAGGCGGAATAGAATGTTGGTCATCTGTTGTTCACTGACCCTGATGTCAGCAGCTATTAGTCACTGACCTTGATGCAAGCAGTCAGCAGCTATTAGTCACTGACCTTGATGCAAACAGTCAACAGCTATTAGTCACTGACCTTGATGCAAACAGTCAACAGCTATTAGTCACTGACCTTGATGCAAGCAGTCAGCAGCTATTAGTCACTGACCTTGATGCAAACAGTCAACAGCTATTAGTCACTGACCTTGAAGCAAGCAGTCAGCAGCTATTAGTCACTGACCTTGATGCAAGCAGTCAGCAGCTAT
This sequence comes from Ariolimax columbianus, assembly GCA_036924085.1. NCBI lineage: Eukaryota > Metazoa > Mollusca > Gastropoda > Stylommatophora > Arionidae > Ariolimax > Ariolimax columbianus. Next base: position 92,384,137 of record JAVGWX010000010.1, on the reverse strand, counting down.
TAGTCACTGACCGTGATGCAAGCAGTCAGCAGCTATTAGTCACTGACCTCGATGCAAGCAGTCAGCAGCTATTAGTCACTGACCGTGATGCAAGTAGCCAACCAACTATGGGTCACCGTTGTAGAGAATAGATTACAGGTTGTTGTAGAGAATAGATTACAGGCTGTTGTAGAGAATAGATTCTAGGCTGTTGCAGAGAGTAGATCCCAGGTTGGTTAGACTCAAGGCAGCTTGTCTTGTCTGAAGCACCCAGAAGTTATTTGATTTAGCCCAGTCCAGAAAATCAAACTGGACCCATTTAACTCTCTACGTTATATCACATGAGATATCACAATAAATGTGGAACATCAGGGGTAAACTGTCACATCTGGTGAACTATCCCATCAGGGGTGAACTGTCACATCTGGTGAGCTGTCCCATTAGGGGTTGAACTGTCACATCTGGTGAGCTGTCCCATCAGGGATGATGAACTGTCACATCTGGTGAGCTGTCCCATCAGGGGTGAACTGTCACATCTGGTGAGCTGTCTCATCAGGTGTGAACTGTCACATCTGGTGAGCTGTCCCATCAGGGGTGAGCTGTCACATCTGGTGAGCTGTCCCATCAGGTGTGAACTGTCACATCTGGTGAGCTGTCCGTAGCACACTTTGCTTGGAGAGATCAGAACCGTTATGCCCATACACCAAATGTCTTTGTCTCCTGTCCTGTCCCACCTACCTTAGCTCACTTGACATCTTCTTGACATTCTTTTGACTTTGTGGTGGATATTTGGGTTAAATTTTTTCATTTAATTAACCTGTCCATATTTGCTATCATTGTTGTGGTTGAATGTTACTTTCTGATGGGGTAGGGGTAGGCAGTCCCAGCCAAACCTGAGGGGGTAGGGGTAGGCAGTCCCAGCCAAACCTGAGGGGGTAGGGGTAGGCGGTCCCAGCCAAACCTGATGGGGTAGGCAGTCCCAGCCAAACCTGAGGGGGTAGGGGTAGGCGGTCCCAGCCAAACCTGATGGGGTAGGCAGTCCCAGCCAAACCTGATGGGGTAGGCAGTCCCAGCCAAACCTGATGGGGTAGGCAGTCCCAGCCAAACCTGAGGGGGTAGGCAGTCCCAGCCAAACCTGATGGGGTAGGGTAGGCAGTCCAAGCCAAACCTGATGGGGTAGGGTAGGCAGTCCCAGCCAAACCTGATGGGGTAGGCAGTCCCAGCCAAACCTGATGGGGTAGGCAGTCCCAGCCAAACCTGATGGGGTAGGCAGTCCCAGCCAAACCTGATGGGGTAGGCAGTCCCAGCCAAACCTGATGGGGTAGGCAGTCCCAGCCAAACCTGATGGGGTAGGGTAGGCAGTCCAAGCCAAACCCACCTTAGTTACCTGTCAGGTCACAGTCAATACTCTCCCCTCTTGACAATTTGAGCCCAGGTAGCACATGCATAGATAGGAGCAGAGATAAACTGAATGTTGGAGATAAATGGGAAGAGATAAACTGCATGTTGGAGATAAATGGACAGAGATAAACCGAATTTCTGCCACATGAGATTGTGATTACACATATTTTAATTTTAGCTATATTTTGGGATGTTAGTAAAGGTCAGGTGTGATGTGGAACAAGGTGTGTCAGGTGTGATGTGGGACAAGGTGTGTCAGGTGTGATGTGGGACAAGGTGTGTCAGATGTGATGTGGGACAAGGTGTGTCAGGTGTGATGTGGAACAAGGTGTGTCAGGTGTGATGTGGAACAAGGTGTGTCAGGTGTGATGTGGGACAAGGTGTGTCAGGTGTGATGTGGGACAAGGTGTGTCAGGTGTGATGTGGGACAAGGTGTGTCAGGTGTGATGTGGGACAAGGTGTGTCAGGTGTGATGTGGGACAAGGTGTGATGTGGGACAAGGTGTGTCAGGTGTGATGTGGGACAAGGTGTGTCAGGTGTGATGTGGAACAAGGTGTGTCAGGTGTGATGTGGGACAAGGTGTGTCAGGTGTGATGTGGGACAAGGTGTGTCAGGTGTGATGTGGGACAAGGTGTGTCAGGTGTGATGTGGGACAAGGTGTGTCAGATGTGATGTGGGACAAGGTGTGTCAGGTGTGATGTGGGACAAGGTGTGTCAGGTGTGATGTGGGACAAGGTGTGTCAGATGTGATGTGGGACAAGGTGTGTCAGGTGTGATGTGGGACAAGGTGTGTCAGGTGTGATGTGGGACAAGGTGTGTCAGGTGTGATGTGGGACAAGGTGTGTCAGGTGTGATGTGGGACAAGGTGTGTCAGGTGTGATGTGGGACAAGGTGTGTCAGGTGTGATGTGGGACAAGCTGTGTCAATTGTGATGTGGGACAAGGTGTGTCAGGTGTGATGTGGGACAAGGTGTGTCAGGTGTGATGTGGGACAAGGTGTGCCAGATGTCATGTGGGACAAGGTGTGCCAGGTGTGATGTGGGACAAGGTGTGTCAGGTGTGATGTGGGACAAGCTGTGTCAGGTGTGATGTGGGACAAGGTGTGCCAGATGTCATGTGGGACAAGGTGTGCCAGGTGTGATGTGGGACAAGGTGTGCCAGATGTCATGTGGGACAAGGTGTGCCAGATGTCATGTGGGACAAGGTGTGCCAGGTGTGATGTGGGACAAGGTGTGTCAGGTGTGATGTGGGGCAAGATGTGTCAGGTGAGATGTAGGACAAGGAAGGTCAGGTGTGATGTGGGACAAGGAAGGTCAGGAATGGTATTTGTTGCCTCGAGACTTGGTGGGGCTGTTTGTTAATAAAGCTGTTGCTCATTGTGACTGGACCATGGTTATATATTGTGGGCCAGGCTGATATATTGTGGGCCAGGCTGATATATTGTGGGCCAGGCTGATATATTGTGGGTCAGGCTGATATATTGTGGTCCAGGCTGATATATTGTGGGCCAGGCTGATATATTGTGGGCCAGGCTGATATATTGTGGATCAGGCTGATATATTGTGGATCAGGCTTATATATTTTCTGTTGTTGTTGTCAGATCGTGATGACATAGTTCAGAGATTCCGTGTGACGCAGAGACTCACAAACCTGGTCAAGTTGTCATGGGATAAACCCAAGAGAGATGACGTACAGAGCTATGTGGTCAGTAGCAGAAACAGTTGCATGTCCTGTCACACCTGTCTGTCACACTTAACTTAACTTCTTTATACTGGTTTAGAAGACCCTGCAGAGTCTGCATACAACAAGTTTCTTTTACATTTCCTTGCTCTAAAAACTATGTGCACCCAATTTATTCTTGGATGAATTTACCCTGCCTCCACTACTTCCTGTGGCAATGCATTCCATTCACTCACCTCTCTCTGACTACACAAATGTTTGCTAGTATCTAATATTAACTTTCCTTTAGTTAACTTGTAGCTATGCCCTCTTGTTCTTGTAGGTGGATGTGTTTTGAAAAACTTGTTATAGTCTAATTTATCTGTTTCTTTATCATCTTATAAACCTGTATTAAGTCACCTCAAATTGTTATCTTTTCTAGACACGGTAGGCCGGTTTTTCTGAGTCGTTCCTCATAACTGTAATTTTGGAATCCCACTATCATCTTTGTCACTCTTTTTTGTATCCTTTCCAGCATGTTTATATCCCCTCTATGATAAGGACTCCACACCTGTACACAGGACTCCAATCTAGGTCTAACTAAAGCTTTATACAGTTTGACGATCACTTCCTTGCTTCTATGTTTAATATTTCTTTTTATCATACCTAACATTGCATTTGCCTTTTTTACTGCTACCTTAACTTGCTCACTCACCTTTCCTGTAAGATCTATTATAACCCCTAGGTCCCTTTCCTTATCTATCTTTCTAATATTGTTTTCTCCCATTCTGTAATTATGTTCCATATTGGATCTACCCATGTGGATGACTGTACATTTATCCATTAAACTCCATTTGCCAGCTTACAGACCATTCTCGAATTTTATCTAAATCCGACCTCAATATATCCACTTCCACTTTAGATGAGACACTACTGCACAGTTTTGTGTCATCAGCAAATTTTGCAATCATGGATCTCATATCGATGTCCAAATCATTTATATATATCAAGAACACAATTGGTCCCAAAACCGAGCCCTGTGGCACACCACTTTTGACCTCACACCACTTTTGACCGCACACCACTTATGCTGTCCCACTATTTGTATGTCACACTTACCATTTCACACCTGTCCTGTTATTTGTCTGTCATACCTGTCCTGTTATTTGTCTGTCACACCTGTCCTGTTATTTGTCTGTCATACCTGTCCTGTTATTTGTCTGTCACATCTGTCCTGTTATTTGTCTGTCACATCTGTCCTGTTATTTGTCTGTCACACCTGTTCTGTTATTTGTCTGTCACACCTGTCCTGTTATTTGTCTGTCACACCTGTCCTGTTATTTGTCTGTCACACCTGTCCTGTTATTTGTCTGTCACACCTGTCCTGTTATTTGTCTGTCATACCTGTCCTGTTATTTGTCTGTCACACCTGTCCTGTTATTTGTCTGTCACATCTGTCCTGTTATTTGTCTGTCACACCTGTCCTGTTATTTGTCTGTCACACCTGTTCTGTTATTTGTCTGTCATACCTGTCCTGTTATTTGTCTGTCACAACTGTCCTGTTATTTGTCTGTCACACCTGTTCTGTTATTTGTCTGTCACACCTGCTTTGTCAAATCTGTCTTGTCACACCTGCCTGTCATACTTGTTTGTCACATCTGTCACTCAGCTGCATCTATATCTGTTCCACTTAACATAATTTAGCTCCATGCCCAACTACCGTGTTCTACAAAGTTTTTCCCACTTGAGCTGGTCAGTCTGAGTCTGTCCCTCTACCTGAGTCAGTCTGAGTCTGTCCCTCTACCTGAGTCAGTCAGTCTGAGTCTGTCCCTCTACTTGAGTCTGTCCCTCTACTTGAGTCAGTCAGTCTGAGTATGTCCCTCTACCTGAGTCAGTCTGAGTCTGTCCCTCTACCTGAGTCAGTCTGAGTCTGTCCCTCTACCTGAGTCAGTCTGAGTCTGTCCCTCTACCTGAGTCTGTCCCTCTACTTGAGTCAGTCTGAGTCTATACCTCTGCTTGAGTTAGTCAGTCTGAGTCTGTCCCCTCTGCTTCAGTCAGTCAGTCTGAGTCTGTCCCCTCTGCTTGAGTCTGTCCCCTCTGCTTCTCTCATCAATTTGATTAACTAGGAAACCAAATTTTTTTTTTCATTTAACAAATAACGTACCATTACTACCCACTAATGTACCACTACCACACACTAACGTACCACTATCTCCCATTAACTTACCACTACCTCCCACTAACTTACCACTACCTCCCACTAACTTACCACTATCTCCCACTAACTTCCTACTACCTCCCACTAACTTACCACTACCTCCCACTAACTTACCATTATCTCCCACTAACTTACCACTATCTCCCACTAACTTACCATTATCTCCCACTAACTTACCACTATCTCCCACTAACTTACCATTATCTCCCACTAACTTACCACTATCTCCCACTAACTTACCATTATCTCCCACTAACTTACCACTATCTCCCACTAACTTACCATTATCTCCCACTAACCTACCATTATCTCCCACTAACTTACCATTATCTCCCACTAACTTACCACTATCTCCCACTAACTTACCATTATCTCCCACTAACTTACCATTATCTCCCACTAACTTACCACTATCTCCCACTAACTTACCACTATCTCCCACTAACTTACCATTATCTCCCACTAACTTACCACTATCTCCCACTAACTTACCATTATCTCCCACTAACTTACCACTATCTCCCACTAACTTACCACTATCTCCCACTAACTTACCACTATCTCCCACTAACTTACCACTATCTCCCACTAACTTACCATTATCTCCCACTAACGTACCATTATCTCCCACTAACTTACCACTATCTTCCAGTAACTTACCACTATCTTCCACTAACTTACCACTATCTCCCACTAACTTACCATTATCTCCCACTAACTTACCATTATCTCCCACTAACTTACCACTAACTTATCACTACCTCCCACTAACTTATCACTATCTCCCACTAACTTACCACTAACTTATCACTATCTCCCACTAACTTACCAATCCCACACAAATCAGTTTTGCCAATCTCATATTCTTGTTCACAAATGAAACTTGAAACTGTCTAGTTAGTAACTGAGTTTTGAACCTGTTCCCACAGCTCCATTATAATGGTGGCAAGTCTTACAGAGAGGACAGTAAGCTAAAACATGTATTCACTGAGCTGCAAGAAGTGAGAATTCCTGGCCAGCAGACCACCTACAGTGTCATGCACCTCAATCCAAAGATGAAGTTTGAGTTCAACATTAGCGCAGTATTCCGGGGCGGAGAGGCAGGCTCCCCGACAACACTAGTCACGGAGACTCTGATTGACGGTCAGTTATTGACAAGTATTTGTAGGTCTATTTCAGTAGTGCAAACGTTGACATTATTATTATCAGTAAATATGTTTGTATTATTAGATTTCCAGGTCATCTGCAAATTCAAGGGCCACTAGAATCGTGCCATTTATATCTGTATCTATACATATCTACAATTGTTCATTTCTGTATAACTCTCTCTCATTCTTTCTCTCTCTCTCCCTCTCTCTCTATATATCTCTTTCTCTCTCTCCCTCTCTCTCTCTATCTCTCTCCCTCTATCTATCTTTCTCTCCCTCTCTATCTTTCTCTCTCACTCTCTCTATCTCTTTCTCCCTCTATGTCTCTCTCTCTCCGTCTCCCTCTCCGTCTCCCTCTCTCTCTCTATCTCTCTCCCTCTCTCTCTATCTCTCTCTCTCCCTCTCTCTCTATCTCTCTCTCTCCCTCTCTCTATCTCTCTCTTCCTCTCTCTCTATCTCTCTCTCCCTCGCTCTCTCTCTCCCTCTCTCTCTCTCCCTCTCTCTCTCTCCCTCTCTCTCTCTCCCTCTCCCTCTCTCTCTCTCCCTCTCTATCTCTCTCTGTGCACCGTTATGATACTGTTGCACAAAATTCCTCTACCCATACTCATCCACAAAATTCCTCTATCCATACTCATCCACAAAATTCCTCTACCCATACTCATCCACAAAATTCCTCTATCCAGACTCATCCACAATGTTCCTCTATCCATACTCATCCACAATGTTCCTCTATCCATACTCATCCACACTGTTCATCTACCCATACTCATCCACAAAATTCCTCTATCCATACTCATCCACAAAATTCCTCTATCCATACTCATCCACAAAATTCTTCTATCCATATCCATCCACAATGATTGCATTAGGCATATATCTGAGTATTGTCCTCCATGATTATTAGAACGTCTTCCTTTACCTGTCATGACTGATATTATAATCAGCTCACTGTCGATACAACAAGAGAATATCTCTCCCCAGCCCCGCCTAGTTTGGAAACACCGACAGTCAAGTCTGTACAGAATGGCACCATCCTGATGGCGCTAAAAGGAGCTTCTGAGAAGAACGGTCCAATCAGCCACTACCATGTTGTAGTGGTCCCGTTCAGGTCAGGCCTCACCAAAGTACCTTCAGACTACACTCTTGACGAGGTCAGTACAGGTTGGGTTTTGGTTACGGCAGATCTAAGCCTGGGTTATAGTCTCACTGTGATTGACTTGCAGTTGGAAAGTGGGGATCCGAAACATGAACAACAACAACAGAAGCCACTGCGGACAGGGTCTAGACTCATGTAGGCTTGTCCAGATTAGACAGAAGCCACTACCAACAGGGTCTAGACTCATGTAGGCTTGTCCAGATTAGACAGAAGCCACTGCGGACAGGGTCTAGACTCATGTAGGCTTGTCCAGATTAGACAGAAGCCACTACCAACAGGGTCTAGACTCATGTAGGCTTGTCCAGATTAGACAGAAGCCACTACCAACAGGGTCTAGACTCATGTAGGCTTGTCCAGACTAGACAGATGCCACTACCAACAGGGTCTAGATCCATATAGGCTTGTCCAGATTAGACAGATGCCACTACCAACAGGGTCTAGATCCATATAGGCTTGTCCAGATTAGACAGATGCCACTACCAACAGGGTCTAGACTCATGTAGGCTTGTCCAGATTAGACAGATGCCACTACCAACAGGGTCTAGATCCATATAGGCTTGTCCAGATTAGACAGAAGCCACTACCAACAGGGTCTAGATCCATATAGGCTTGTCCAGATTAGACAGATGCCACTACCAACAGGGTCTAGATCCATATAGGCTTGTCCAGATTAGACAGATGCCACTACCAACAGGGTCTAGACTCATGTAGGCTTGTCCAGATTAGACAGATGCCACTACCAACAGGGTCTAGACTCATGTAGGCTTGTCCAGATTAGACAGATGCCACTACCAACAGGGTCTAGATCCATATAGGCTTGTCCAGATTAGACAGATGCCACTACCAACAGGGACTAGACTCATGGAAGCTTGCCCAGTTTAGGTTTGAAATGGTATGCCAAGGTCACAAATCTGGAATGGTTGGAAACCAAGACAGATATCATGAACCATGAGGTATGGAGGATACACTGACATTGGATGGGAAACATTTTAAGGTAATCATCTGACAGCATTGCAAGACAGTCTCTGTTCTGGAATGCCAAGAGCAAGAGATGTAGAGGGAGACTAAAACACAAGAGCTCGAGACATACATCAAGGAAACAAACACTGGGGATAGAGGACAGCTCAGAACAGGACATGTTGGCATGCAGTTGTTGAAGACCTGTGCTCCACAGGAAGCTGGTTAGGTTTTTATTGATTGATGATTCATAAATTGGTCATTTATATCAGACAGGATTTATAGAGTTAAATAAATTTATGTATAGCTGGCAGATTTTAGTGAGTTGTATAAATTTATAAACAGCTAGCAGGTTTAAGTTAGTTAAACAAATTTATATATATCTAGCAGGCTATAAATTTATATATATCTAGCAAGCTATAAATTTATATATATCTAGCAGGCTATAAATTTATATATATCTAGCAGGCTATAAATATATATATATCTAGCAAGCTATAAATTTATATATATCTAGCAGGCTATAAATTTATATATATCTGGCAGGTTTACGTGAGTTGTATAAATATTCAAATGTGATTGGCTCCCTGAGGTTTTATTTGAACGGCCAAAACTAAAAGCTCAGATAAAGAATATGCAGCTGTTGTTTTTCTCTTGTTTGTTTCAAATATGAGTTTATCTGACCTGATTGGGATACATGTTTTCTCCGCAGCTCACCAAAGAAAGGACGAGTAATGATAGATCTGCATCTCATCCATACATTGCTGCCAGGTTTGAATCCCAGTCCCTTCCGTCTGAGTTCACACTGGGCAACAACCAGGAATATGGTTCATTCTCCAACCGGCTACTTCGTCTTAATGACCGCTACAGGATCTTCCTGAGAGCATATTCTGTAGAGCAGGTGAGCATGTCTTGAGGTGGGCCCTACCACCTGACTGTGACCACCTGACTGTGACAACATTGACTTATGTCCTCTTTCCATAAAGTGACAGATGGCAGATATCCATGTCCTCTATTTATAACTGTCTACCACTGATCAGAAACTCGAAGTGGTTGACCGTTTTAAATATCTGGGCTCGATTGTCAGTGATGAATGATCAAAATGTGAGGTGTTGGCCAGAATAGTACAGACAATATCGGCGCTTGCATGGCTTAACAAAATCTGGCAAGATAAACGGTTAGCACTATGCACGAAAATCAGATTAATGCGTACACTGGTCCTGTCAATATTCCTCTATGCTTGTGAGACATGGACAGTTACAGCTGACCTTCAGCAAAGGATACAGGAGTTGGAGATGAGATGTTTCCGAAGACTTTTAAACGTCACGTACAAAGATTGAGTTACAAATGAGGAAATACGAGATAGAATTACAACAGCAATAGGGCCTTTTGAAGACCTCTTGGCAACTGTCAAAAGAAGGAAACTCGCTTGGTACGGTCACATATCGAGATCAAATGGTCTTGCAAATACAATCCTCCACGGAAAGGTGCAAGGATGTCGTCATGTGTGCTCCAACGACTTCACCGGTTACGGGATGACCTGACCTGACCTGACCAGTGATCTCCTGGCCTTAACTGCTGATGGCAGATCATTGCTGGCTGACAAAGCTCATTTCCTGGAACCTGGGGAGAGCACTTGAGTGCTCTGCTCAATTGTCCATCCACTATCATTGAGAAAGCCATAACACATCTACCTGAAGTTGCTGTCAGTGATTGACTCGGCATATTGTCAAGTGCAGAGGGGGTTCAGGAAGTCATCTCTTTTTCCCATTCATGGGGTAGTCAAGAGGTTTTTAGGCTGAGGACTACAAGCCGTTTCGCCACTGCTGTTGCCACGTCGTGTGCTGACTATGTTTGTTTATTTCACTCCCAACAGAAAAACAACATATGCCATACCGGGAATTCGAACCCCTGCCATCCTTGTCAGCAGGCGGGCATCGAAACCATTCGGCCACATGCTCCTTGGTTCAGGAATTAATCAACTTAATGTCCAGCACAAAGCCCCTACATCAGATACTAACTTAATGGCCCCTGCGTCTGATACTAAATGTCCAGCACAAAGCCCCTATGTCAGATACTAAATGTCCAGCACAAAGCCCTTACATCAGATACTAACTTAATTTCCAGCACAAAGCCCCTACGTCAGATACTAAATGTCCAGTACAAAGCCCCTACGTCAGATACTAACTTAATGTCCAGCACAAAGCCCCTATGTCAGATACTAACTTAATGTCCAGTACAAAGCCCCTACGTCAGATACTAAATGTCCAGTACAAGGCCCTTACGTCAGATACTAACTTAATGCCCAGCACAAAGCCCCTACGTCAGATACTAACTTAATGTCCAGCACATATCCCCTATGTTAGATACTAACTTAATGTCCAGCACAAAGCCCCTATGTCAGATACTAACTTAATGTCCAGCACAAAGCCCCTATGTCAGATACTAACTTAATGTCCAGCACAAAGCCCCTACTTCAGATACTAACTTAATGTCCAGCACAAAGCCCCTATGTCAGATACTAACTTAATGTCCAGCACAAAGCCCCTACGTCAGATACTAACTTAATGTCCAGCACAAAGCCCCTATGTCAGATACTAACTTAATGTCCAGCACAAAGCCCCTATGTCGGATACTAACTTAATGTCCAGCACAAAGCCCGTACGTCAGATACTACTCTTGTTAAGGGATACAAAGCTTGAGGTCACATGCAACTGTGCAAGGTAACATACCTCTTCCACTTAATTTGGGATGCTGGTCATTAAACAGGAACTGAAAGATTCCCCATTGTTCCCATCTACAAGAGCATGAACAATCTACTGATACCACAGGAAGACCTTCCTTCTGTCGATTGCTGAAAAAATTGTCTCTTGAGTCTTGCCCAACGACTCAAACAACTCATCTCAAGCAAGGGTTGCTCACAGAGAGTCAGTGTGGGTTCCGAGCTAGTCACAGGATGGTTGACATGATATTGGAGAAATGGTAGGAACAGTATTGGAATGTACACATGACTTTTGTTGACACCACCAAAGACTTTGACACTGTCAACAGCGAAGGTCATGAAAGTCATGACAAGCAAAAGGGAAGGTCATGAAAGTCATGGCAAGCAACATGGATGATCTGGCAGGGTCAAATTATTAGCTGTAAAGTTTTCAACAGGGAAGGCTCCCAGACATTCATACTCTGCTGTTCAGAGTCCACATCAGATGGACTGGGCATGTTGTTTGCATGTGGAATAAATGCCTCCCACAGCAGCTGTTTTATAATGGGCTCAGAACAGGCAAAAACTCTTTGGGGGGGGGGGGGGGGGGGGACAGAACAATAGATAAGTTGTCAGGACCTGTCTGACTTGTACACTGCCATCACACACAGTGCTCACATTGCTGAGCAAAGAATCATCACTGCAGAACAAAATAAGTGCGCTGCCCAGAAGGAGAGAATACAAGACAGCCCAAATGCTGATGCCATCCACATGTGCCCCATGTGTGGTAAAATTAGTCTAAAGCAGATCCAACTGAACAGTCACATCTGACTACACATATGTGACATTGTCACCATCTCGCTTGCGATAAGCAGTTGTTACTATTATTATTATTGTTTTGTTGTTGTCTATAAATTGACAACTACTTACTCACGTCCTCTTAACTATAAAGTGACAACTACTTACTCACGTCCTCTAACTATAAAGTGACAACTACTTACTCGTGTCCTTTATCTTTAAAGTGACAACTTTTTACTCGTGTCCTCTATCTATAAACAGACAACATGATTGTGACAACTACTCACTCATGTCTTCTATCTATAAAGTGACAACTACTTACTCGTGTCCTCTATCTATAAACAGACAACATGATTGTGACAACTACTCACTCATGTCTTCTATCTATAAAGTGACAACTACTCACTCATGTCTTCTATCTATAAAGTGACAACTACTTACTCATGTCCTCTATCTATAAACAGACAACTTAATCTTGTCATCTTTCTTGTTTTCTTCTTGTTGCTTGTGTCCTGCTTGCTCCGTCCATCCTCCTCCCACAATGCAACTCTTCTTCCTCCTTATCTCTTCCACACTAGCGATTGTACACGTCCAGTGACTACTCCAGCGAGCTCAGTATTTCATCCATTTCTGGCAAGCCTGAATTCCCTGGAATTGGCAAAGGAAGTACCAATCGTATTGGTAATGGTGTGTCTCGACCAGAGAGCAGTGATGAAGACCAAGTTCGAGATTTTGATGATGCTAATGCTCTGCTGACCATCGTCGCTCCGACATGTGCCGGAGCAGTCATTGTCATCATCATATGTGGCATCATCTGTTTCTTGTTTATGAGGTGAGTCAGATCTTTTTGAGATGAGTCAGATGTTTATGAGGTAAGTGACATGTTAATGAGGTGAGTCAGATGTTAATGAGGTGAGTGACATGTTAATGAGGTGAGTGACATATTAATGAAGGGAGTGGCATGTTAATGAGGTGAGTCAGATGTTTATGAGGTGAGTGACATGTTAATGAGGTGAGTCAGATGTTTATGAGGTGAGTCACATGTTTATGAGGTAGGTATGTTTTACATAAACAGTCATTTGTTTTCAGTCTGTCTCCTTTCTAACCTTGTATGATGTTATTGTGTACGGAACATCCAACACTTCTGACCTTGAATGATGTTATTGTGTACGGAACATCCAACACTTCTAACCTTGAATGATGTTATTGTGTACGGACTATACACCAGGTTTTGTGACTTATTTAAATTTCTTGTCCATCTATTTGACATCATGAAATTGCCAAGCACATGTACAACCTTCTATATTCACCTGCATCAAGTCTAAACATACTGGACAATCCTTGTTGCTGTCCATCTTTATGGAATTATTAATCTCAGCTGTTTGGTGATTTCAGAAAGAAAAATAAAGCCAAGGGTGACCCAATGGAGCCAGAAGCGAAGGCTCTAATGATTGAGCCACCTCTGTATTCCATCGACCCAGTGGAGATGAGGCGACAGCACTATCAAACACCAGGTATGGGAGAACTAATTGTCTTCAATGTTCGTGTGATGTCAAGTGCCGGACCTGAACTTGTGTCTGTGTGTGTACATGTTTTAATCATTGATGCAATCTATGACATGTTTTGGTCAGTCATAGAAGAGAATACGGAGGAGGGAATTTACTCCTTTGATGATCAGCTCACAATTTGTTGTTGTTATGTATAGAGTTACCTATCATTCACCAACACGAGTACAATATTCAAATGAATTTTGACAAGAAACATTACATCTCTCACTGGCTGGCTGGAGGGTGGGGCTGCTCCCATTCAACATGGCTCCGACAGTCTCTCCTTTGGTATCGACAGTCTCTCCTTTGGTATTGATCGAGGTTTGGCTACAAGCCTCAGCAGTTGGACACGGAAGTGGACGACCAACGCAACGGGCCTTAGATATCTAGGGGAACATTATTATCAGATAAATAAGCCAGAATATAATTCCACCAACAAAACAAGAGGGAATGCAAGAACTCAAACTATTGAAGGATTGAAAAGCTGCAGAACCAGATGGGTTTCCTCTCAAAATCATGCAAGTGGACACTCCAACCAGCATAGAAATGCTACAACAGTTCTACAAGAAGGTAGGAGCACTCCAACTAACACAGATATGCTACAACAGTTCTACAAGAAGATAGGAGCACTCCAACCAGCACAGAGATGCTACAACAGTTCTATAAGAAGATAGGAGCACTCCAACCAGCACAGAGATGCTACAACAGTTCTACAAGAAGATAGGAGCACTCCAACTAACACAGAGATGCTACAACAGTTCTATAAGAAGATAGGAGCACTCCAACCAACACAGAAATGCTACAACAGTTCTACAAGAAGATAGGAGCACTCCAACCAACACAGAAATGCTACAACAGTTCTACAAGAAGGTAGGAGCACTCAAACCAACACAGATATGCTACAACAGTTCTACAAGAAGGTAGGAGCACTCAAACCAACACAGAAATGCTACAACAGTTCTACAAGAAGGTAGGAGCACTCAAACCAACACAGAAATGCTACAACAGTTCTACAAGAAGGTAGGAGCACTCAAACCAACACAGAAATGCTACAACAGTTCTACAAGAAGGTAGGAGCACTCAAACCAACACAGAAATGCTACAACAGTTCTACAAGAAGGTAGGAGCACTTCAACCAGCACAGAGATGCTACAATACTACTACAAGAAGGTAGGAGCACTCCAACCAGCACAGAGATGCTACAACAGTTCTATAAGAAGATAGGAGCACTCCAACCAGCACAGATATGCTACAACAGTTCTACAAGAAGTTAGGAGCACTCCAACTAACACAGATATGCTACAACAGTTCTACAAGAAGGTAGTGGAACAAGAGGCCATGCAAGATGGAAAGAGTAACAACAAAAATAAATCTACCCGTTTGAAGATGCTGACAAGGGATAGCTCTCTTGGCAGGGACTGACAAAAGACCAGGATCATTCTTGAATCAAATAACAGATATTTGAGATAGCAATTATGAGATGAACAGTCAAGACTCCAAGCAGGAAGATTTTGAACATATCAAATGTCAGCACTCAAATTATTATAGAGCAAACACAAGTACAAGGAGGCTTGTCATAAGTCCTGACCATTAAGAAGTAGGAAGAGAAAGTTGAAATTTCGCCCAGTACTTATTCCTTCTCAATGTAGTCACCACCTGAATTTATACATTTCTGCTATCTTTGCGTGACCTTGAAAATACCTTCAGAATAAAATAAACTTTTTTTTCGAACTAAACCAGTTATCACAAACCAGTATGACATCTTCGTCACTGTCAAAATTATTTCCTTTCAGCTGATTTTTTAAGTTTTGGGGAAAGAAAAAAGTCTGATGGAGCTAAATCCGGAGAATATGGGGGATGTGGAAGAATTTCAATATTCAAATCGTTGGCTGTTTGCAGCACAAGCCTTGCTTTATGGGAGGGCACGTTGTCTTGAAGCAAAGGCAGAATTTGAGTGGCGCTATCCCTCGTTTTCTGGTCACAGTCTTTCTTAGTTTGATAAGGAGATCTGCATACTATTGCTCATTAACCGAGTTGCCATGAGGCAGGTCATCTTTTAATATGACACCTTTTTTCCCAAAAACAGTCAGCATCATTTTTCTTGCAGATTTCTGTGCTCTTGGCTGGACATGTGTTGGTGAGCCCAGGGTTTTCCACTGCATGCTGGACATTTTAGATTCTGGGTCATAATGGTGAACACAAGTCTCATCTTCTGTTGCCATGGTCGGCAACATGTTTCTGACAGACACATTTTGAGCAACTGGCCACAGCATTCAACCGTCGTTTGTTTCTGTTCACATGTCAACAGACGCGGGACCCAGCGGGCACACAGTTTTCTCATGTTCAGTCTATTGTGTAAAATTTTAAAAACTGTACTTTCATTCAGTTTTGCTGACCTAGATATCTCTGCAATTGTCATTTTCCTATCCTGGTCAATGATTTTCTTCACTTGCAGCATTTTCATCGCTGCACTCTGAGGATGGTCTTCCTGATCTTGGAAGATCAGCAACATGGGAACGGCCACACTTAAACTGCCTACACCAGTTTTATACAGAAGCATACGAAGGACAGAATTACTCAAACACTGGTTCCATCTCCCTGTGTATTTCTGTAGGTGTTTTTCCCTGCAACATCAAGAATTTAATCACAGTTCTGGCCTCTGATTTCTCCATTGTTCTGACAAACCGTTAGAATTGCAGATTCAGACAATAAGGTGTGTTGCGCCATGCACCATACCGGGTAAACCCGTCAAGGAGGGAAATTCATACTTCTCAAGTACAGTACAAATTGAATGAGCTACATATGTACCAAATTTCAACTTTCTCCTCCTACTCCTTCATGGTCAGGGTAATGACTTATGACAAGCCCCTTGTACAAGGTGTGTTCAAAAAGTATCTGACCTTTGGGCCGGTAAAATGCAATTAATCACCTGGAGATTTGAAACCCTAATCTCCTTCAAAATAATCTCTTTGGGACTCCGCATACCTCAACCAGCAGTTTTGGCTTTGTTGGAAGCATTATTGCTTTCCGCATTATGTCTACTCATGACTCAAATCGGGCTGCTTTTAGTGGCATTTTTAGCCAAAAATTGCAAGGAGCCATTTTGGGAGAATAGGCAGCCTGATGAACCAGAGGAAGGTTGTGCTTGGACATCGTGATGCTGTGCAATGTAAGCCACTATGGACAATGGAAACATGGCAGCTGCATCATGACAACGCACCCGCCCATTCTGGTGTTCTCGTAACATCCAGAAATCATATGTGCTGCCTTTATTTGTATGGGTACATTGTTACATTGCAATTATAACTAGTTCAAGAATCCTCACTATCAGTATATAAGATATTGATTGATCGATGTACTCATACAATTGTTGAATATTTTCTGTTGCTGAATGTCAGGGGTTGTTGAAACAGCTATAAACATTGTGACCTTTGCACTTTGCAGCCATGATCAGCCACCCTCCAATCCCAATAGAGAGATTAGCTGAGCACATTGATGCGCTCAAGGCCAGCGACAACTTCAAGTTCTCCCAGGAGTATGAGAGTATAGAGCCTGGCCAGCAGTTTACCTGGGATAACTCCAACCTAGAAGTCAACAAGCCCAAGAACCGATATGCCAATGTTATCGCCTACGATCATTCAAGGGTGATCCTTCAGCCAATGGAAGGTGTCCCTGGCAGTGATTACATCAACGCTAACTACATGGACGGATATCGCAAACAGAATGCTTACATAGCAACTCAGGTTAGAAAACAAACACGGCCCATTGTTTCTAAAATTGTCTATAAAGTGTTTTGAAACTTTAAATATTTTTATCTATAAAAACAATTTGAAACTAAATGTTTGTATCTATAAAAACAGTTTGAAACTCTAAATGTTTGTATCTATAAGAACAGTTTGAAACTCTAAATATATGTATCTATAAAAACAGTTTGAAACTCTAAATGTTTGTACAGCTTATTCAAATATTAATACTTTGTTGGTTTAACAATCACCTCATGCCATGATATGACCAACAAGCCTAGGTGTCTAATGTTGAAAGCGGCAAGCTCGCCAAAAGGAGACAGCTTGCCAAAAGGGTACAAAAAGCAAATAAATAAGAAATTACCTCACACATAGCCAGTATCAAGATTACTTCACACATAGGCAGTAGCAAGATTACTTCACACATAGCCAGTAGCAAGATTACTTCACACATAGCCAGTAGCAAGAAGAGAATGTGTTTTTTATAAGTGATTTGAAAGTGATTAGCCTAGTTTATTAGATTCTCATTAAATCTTTCCTGTCATTCTAGCTGTGTCCTTTCCTGTCACTCTAGCTGTGTCCTTAGCTCCCTTGTGTATATAGCCCAAGATTCATAAGCCTCAATTGACTCTTCGGTCACATTTGCTGTGTTTCATGTACATGTTGGTTCTGTGTTTTATGTACATGTTGGTTCTGTGTTTCATGTACATGTTGGTTCAGTCAAAGTAAAATATCTTCTATGTGTTTTCTTGGTCTTTCACACTTTCTGAATATCAGTAGAATGTCATATATTGGCTCTTGTGTCCTAGTGTCCCAAATATCAGTAGAATGTCATATATTGGCTCTTGTGTCCTAGTGTCCCAAATATCAGTTAATTCTAAGTATACATGCTCAAAAAGCTGCTGTTACTCATTTTAGATTAGTTGATTTATTTATAAGGATAAACTTGAGTGTTATATGTGGAAATGTGTAGAAATGAAAGACCTGTTGTATGAACAAAGTTAAACGTGTAAACAGTTTCCAATATTTATGAAGGATACACAATGATTGGGATAGAACAGAAATAAATTTACAAAACATAACAAAAAATATTACTTACAACAATATTTAAACCCTTCAGCAGCGCAGAAGATTCTCAATTCAAGATTATTGTAGAGTATATCTATTTTCACAGAAGTTATTGAAGTTTGATGTGTGTCTTGTTATAAATAGTCTGCATGCATTTAGAAATTGATTGTCACAATTAGACAAATTAATAATTAACAACCAAATGTTCACTTTCTATTTTAGTGCTTACATTTCATATCTTAAATATAAAACTATATTGCTTCAACATTTTCAGGTGTACTTGATCCTACATGTCTAAGTTCTGATCTATTCAACATTATCAGATGTACATGATCCTTCAGGTCTAAGTTCTGATCTATTCAACATTATCAGATGTACATGATCCTTCAGGTCTAAGTTCGGATCTATTCAACATTATCAGATGTGCATGATCCTTCAGATCTAAGTTCAGATCTATTCAACATTATCAGATGTACATGATCCTTCAGGTCTAAGTTCTGATCTATTCAACATTAACAGATGTACATGATCCTTCAGGTCTAAGTTCTGATCTATTCAACATTATCAGATGTACAGGATCCTTCAGGTCTAAGTTCTGATCTATTCAACATTATCAGATGTTCATGATCCTTCAGGTCTAAGTTCTGATCTATTCAACATTATCAGATGAACAGGATCCTTCAGGTCTAAGTTCGGATCTATTCAACATTATCAGGTGTACATGATCCTTCAGGTCTAAGTTCGGATCTATTCAACATTATCAGATGTACATGATCCTTCAGGTCTAAGTTCTGATCTATTCAACATTATCAAATGTACATGATCCTTCAGGTCTAAGTTCTGATCTATTCAACATTATCAGATGTACATGATCCTTCAGGTCTAAGTTCTGATCTATTCAACATTATCAGATGTACATGATCCTTCAGGTCTAAGTTCGGATCTATTCAACATTATCAGATGAACAGGATCCTTCAGGTCTAAGTTCGGATCTATTCAACATTATCAGGTGTACATGATCCTTCAGGTCTAAGTTCAGATCTATTCAACATTATCAGGTGTACATGATCCTTCAGGTCTAAGTTCGGATCTATTCAACATTATCAGGTGTACATGATCCTTCAGGTCTAAGTTCGGATCTATTCAACATTATCAGGTGTACATGATCCTTCAGGTCTAAGTTCGGATCTATTCAACATTATCAGGTGTACATGATCCTTCAGGTCTAAGTTCGGATCTATTCAACATTATCAGGTGTACATGATCCTTCAGGTCTAAGTTCGGATCTATTCAACATTATCAGATGTACATGATCCTTCAGATCTAAGTTCTGATCTATTCAACATTATCAGATGTACATGATCCTTCAGGTCTAAGTTCTGATCTATTCAACATTATCAGATGTACATGATCCTTCAGGTCTAAGTTCTGATCTATTCAACATTATCAGATGTACATGATCCTTCAGGTCTAAGTTCTGTTCTATTCAACATTATCAGGTGAACAGGATCCTTCAGGTCTAAGTTCGGATCTATTCAACATTATCAGGTGTACATGATCCTTCAGGTCTAAGTTCGGATCTATTCAACATTATCAGGTGTACATGATCCTTCAGGTCTAAGTTCGGATCTATTCAACATTATCAGGTGTACATGATCCTTCAGGTCTAAGTTCGGATCTATTCAACATTATCAGGTGTACATGATCCTTCAGGTCTAAGTTCGGATCTATTCAACATTATCAGGTGTACATGATCCTTCAGGTCTAAGTTTGGATCTATTCAACATTATCAGGTGTACATGATCCTTCAGGTCTAAGTTCGGATCTATTCAACATTATCAGGTGTACATGATCCTTCAGGTCTAAGTTCGGATCTATTCAACATTATCAGGTGTACATGATCCTTCAGGTCTAAGTTCGGATCTATTCAACATTATCAGGTGTACATGATCCTTCAGGTCTAAGTTCGGATCTATTCAACATTATCAGGTGTACATGATCCTCCAGGTCTAAGTTCGGATCTATTCAACATTATCAGGTGTACATGATCCTTCAGGTCTAAGTTCGGATCTATCTTGATCTTCTACTTGTTATTGAAACAGGAGTTCTTCCTCTTGTAAGTAGTATCTTCTCTACTAGGCCTAGAACTAGTCACTAGGTAACAGGGAAGATGTCCCCATGTCTTCAGAATCTGACAACTTTGTCAGCTACAATAATTTTCTAGTCCTGCAAACTATCAGCATTCGATCAAATGTTTATTTCAAAAGAATGATATTCCCATGCAAGGTTTTTTTTTGAAATGTGATGCAAATGTCTAGCATTGATGTGATTGGACAAAAATGTGGGAAAACTGTCTGTAACTCTGTATAAAAATAGTGTTAAAGAGGCAGTGGTTGTCTGGTTTCTCAAAGGGAGCTCGGAAAATGGTGACGGTTGAAATGGTTTCTGAGGGGACACCTCGGATACTAAGAGTTAAACTGTCACATTTTGACTCGTTTCCAAATTTAAATATAAATATTTATTAAACAGTTTCAGAAGGAGGGTACTATGCTGGAACCAAGCTGTAGCTAGACCAGGTGCAAGATATCAGACTGAACAACATGGTGGCTCTGACTGGATGGCACATCTCAACACTCCAGGATAGAATAGGATCAACTAAGTCAAAGTGCCATTGAATGCTGGATACTAACTTTGTATGGACGAAGAACTGAAAAAAAAGATGGCTACTCAAAGGGGGACAATCTCCAGTAGAGCAAAGATTCAGTTATGGGACCATGATCATGAGATGGCTATCCACCTTATAGACGACATTCACTATTTGCTCAATCTGTGCCTTCAAGGCTTGCTTGGGGGAGGGGCTTTGCTTGGAGGCTTGTTTGGGGGGGGGGGGGGGCGCTAAATTTGGGGGCCTGCTGTATTTGCTTGAATGATTTTGCTTTGTTTTCCAGGGACCCCTACCTGAGACATTTGGTGACTTCTGGCGAATGGTGTGGGAGCAGAGGTCAGCAACCATTGTCATGATGACCAAGTTAGAGGAGCGCTCACGGGTACGAAATTATTTTAGTACAGCCAACCATACTTTTTAGGAAAGGCTGCCTTCTAGTGTAGTTCAAATACTCGTTCTTACACTCATTCTAACACTCGTTCACTCATTCTAACACTCATTCTAACACTCGTTCTAACACTCATTCTCTCATTCTAACACTCATTCTAACACTCATTCTAACACTCGTTCTAACACTCGTTCTAACACTCATTCTCTCATTCTTACACTCATTCTAACACTCGTTCTTACACTCATTCTCTCATTCTAACACTCGTTCTAACACTCATTCTCTCATTCTTACACTCATTCTAACACTCGTTCTTACACTCATTCTCTCATTCTAACACTCATTCTAACACTCGTTCTTACACTCGTTCTAACACTCGTTCTCTCATTCTTACACTCATTCTAACACTCGTTCTTACACTCATTCTCTCATTCTAACACTCGTTCTAACACTCATTCTCTCATTCTAACACTCATTCTAACACTCATTCTAACACTCATTCTAACACTCGTTCTAACACTCGTTCTAACACTCGTTCTCTCATTCTTACACTCATTCTAACACTCGTTCTTACACTCATTCTCTCATTCTAACACTCGTTCTAACACTCATTCTCTCATTCTTACACTCATTCTAACACTCGTTCTTACACTCATTCTCTCATTCTTACACTCATTCTAACACTCGTTCTTACACTCATTCTCTCATTCTTACACTCATTCTAACACTCGTTCTTACACTCATTCTCTCATTCTTACACTCATTCTAACACTCATTCTAACACTGCTTCTAACACTCGTTCACTTATTGTTAATTCTTCTCATTTTGTCATATTGGCCACTGATTCCATTTTTAGAAATGCTCTTCAACTGCTGTTCTAACACACTCATGGCTCATCAATATTTGTCAAGTATTTCATACTGGTCAGGCGAACGCTGTTTACGAATGCCTGCTTGCTAGTTTATTGACTCATTGCTGACAAATATCGATGAGATATGTCCGAACGGCCAACCATACATTTGAGGAATGTCTGCTGTTCTAACACCTACTTATTGCTCATCAACCACCCAATAGGACATCAAATGGTGACATGAACAACCCAATAGGACATCAAATGGTGACATGAACAACCCAATAGGACATCAAATGGTGACATGAACAACCCAATAGGACATCAAATGGTGACATGAACAACCAAATAGGACATCAAATGGTGATATGAACAACTCAATAGGACATCAAATGGTGACATGAACCATATAAAATAGGACATTAAATGGTGACATGAACCATCCAATAGGACACCAAATGGTGACATAAACCACCCAATAGGACATCTAATGGTGACATGAACCATCCAATAGGACATCAAATGGTGACATAAATCATCCAATAGGACATCAAATGGTGGCATGAACCACCCTATAGGACATCAAATAGTGACATGAACCATCCAATAGAACATCAAATGGTGACATGAACAACCCAATAGAACATCAAATGGTGACATGAACAACCCAATAGAACATCAAATGGTGACATGAACAACCCAATAGAACATCAAATGGTGACATGAACAACCCAATAGAACATCAAATAGTGACATGAACAACCCAATAGAGCATTAAATGGTGACATGAATCATCCAATAGGACATCAAATGGTGACATAAATCATCCAATAGGACATCAAATGGTGAAATGAACAACTCAATAGGACATCAAATGGTGACATGAACCATATAAAATAGGACATTAAATGGTGACATGAACCATCCAATAGGACACCAAATGGTGACATAAACCACCCAATAGGACATTTAATGGTGACATGAACCATCCAATAGGACATCAAATGGTGACATAAATCATCCAATAGGACATCAAATGGTGGCATGAACCATTCAATAGGACATCAAATAGTGACATGAACCATCCAATAGGACATCAAATGGTGACATGAACAACCCAATAGAACATCAAATGGTGACATGAACAACCCAAAAGAACATCAAATGGTGACATGAACAACCCAATAGAACATCAAATTTAGCACGCCAGATTCTTTTTGAAAAATATTTGACCTAATTAATTTTCTTAATTAGTCACCATGGTGGTCGTTTTTCAAAATTTTTAATTTTTATGTTTGTTTGTCAATAAATATGATTTTCTGGCGTGTAGACACACAATAGGATAACAAACATGTGGGTGTTATTGTTGTTGTTGTGTGTTTGTTAGTTTTTGAGATACAAAAAGATGAAGTTGAAAATTTATGAAAATCTCGGGAAAAATTTGGACTCGACCACTAGACCTAGTCGCTTCGATGGAAAACCATGGAAACCACAACAACGTATCGATACTGTGTTTACAATATCGCCACAACTGTTAGTTTCAATTCAAACGTAGTTCTTTCATTTAAACAAACAAAATTAAAAAATCTACTCGATAAAGATCTTTCCCAACAACCTACTTCCCCTTTCGCAAAAGGTCGGCTTGCTCCAAACGGCGTATACAAAATTAAAACTGTTCAAAAGCCATTTGTAATCGCACATACGATACTTTAACCGGCAAAATATCGTGTATATATGGAGCATGTATTCAGCAGTAAAAAATGGCTGTTGGGAGTGACTCCGTATAAAAAAAAAAAAAAATTTTCCGTACACCGTTTTTGTAGGCCGAGTGAGTCGGCTAGCACTCGACCATGGCGTGCTAAAGGTTAAGAGATATTATTGAAGATTTTGGAAAGTTGACTGTAGCTTCACACTTGTGTATTTCATGTTTGCTGTACTGAGACTAGACTAACTTAACAGATGGCAGGTTCTGTTTGAACAAACATATTCTGTACCATAACGTAGTCATGCTGACATCACCACCTATGTATGTTTGACATTTATCTCATCTCTCAATCAATCAAAGAAAACCCTATTGAGAATATGTCTCTAACAAATACGCACCGTATGTTGACCTGCCCATATGTCTCCAACAAATATGCACATAATGTTGACCTGTCCATATGTGTCCAACAAATACGCACATAATGTTGACCTGTCATGTCCTTGATGTATGTGAGGTTTCAGTTTTTTTTAAATGGCATAGCCATCTCCACGCATAACCCTCCTTCATCATTGCTTGTTGTTCCTTTCAGGACATAGGCCATTGACAACCCTCCTCCAGCAAGTTTTATCTTGAGCTACCCTGTCTGCCTCTCTCCAGTTGAGATCCAGGGACCAAAGTTCATTTTCAGTCTGTTCTCCAGTTGTTTCTTGGTCTACCTCTTGGTCTCTTCCCCTGTGAATTTCATGTTAGGGCTTGTCTGGCAATGTTTGATGGGTTTTCCATAGCAGTGTGTTCTAACCAACCTGATGTCCTACGTTTCATCTGTTGCTCTACTGGCTGTCGTTCTTCGCCATGCTTTGCCAGTCTATACCCATTATCCTCCGTAGACATTTATTGACGAACGATTGGAGTTTCCTCTGTATTGCCTTTGTTCGTTCTCCATGTTTCTCCTCCGTAGAGGCGTACTGGCTTGACATTGGAATTAAAATATTCTTAACTTGGTGTTAGTCTTTATTTCCCAGGACTTCCATACATGACCCAGTAACAGGAATACTGTCCTCCAACCCTAGCCTTTACATCTGTCCCTGTGCCCCCTGAAGTATCAATGGTGGTACCCAAATATGTGTCCACCTCTCCCAGAGCCTCACCTCTAATCATGACTGGTGTGAAGGTGTCCACCTCTCCCAGAGCCTCACCTCTAATCATGACTGGTGTGAAGGTGTCCACCTCTCCCAGAGCCTCACCTCTAATCATGACTGGTGTGAAGGTGTCCACCTCTCCCAGAGCCTCACCTCCAATCATGACTGGCTCGTTGCTTGAGGTGTGAAGGTGTTCACCTCTCAGATCCTCACCTCCAATCATGACTGGTGTGAAGGTGTCCACCTCTCCCACAGCCTCACCTCCAATCATGACTGGTGTGAAGGTGTCCACCTCTCCCAGAGCCTCACCTCAAATCATGACTGGCTCGTTGCTTGAGGTACTGATGTTAAACAGCTTGATATTCTTCGTGCTAATATTTAGTGCCAGTTTGGCTGAATGCTGACCTTATTTAGTTTTTCTGGTATCGGACTATGGCTGTGTGACATCAGTACCAAGTTGTCTACATAGTCCAGGTCCTCTAACTGTGACTACAACGATCACTGTACACCGGTTCTCTTCTCTGACATCCTCATAATGTAGTCTATCGCCATCAGGAACAAGAGAAGTGCCAGCAAACATCCCTACCTCCCTTCTGTTTGTATTTCAGATTTTGTTGGTCAATGCTCCTTCATGTACCCCACTTGGTCAATGCTCCTTCATGTACCCCACTTGGTCAATGCTCCTTCATGTACCCCACTTGGTCAATGCTCCTTCATGTACCCCACTTGGTCAATGCTCCTTCATGTACCCCACTTGGTCAATGCTCCTTCATGTACCCCACTTGGTCAATGCTCCTTCATGTACCCCACTTGGTCAATGCTCTTTCATGTACCGCACTTGGTCAATGCTCTTTCATGTACCGCACTTGGTCAATGCTCTTTCATGTACCGCACTTGGTCAATGCTCTTTCATGTACCCCACTTGGTCAATGCTCTTTCATGTACCGCACTTGGTCAATGCTCTTTCATGTACCCCACTTGGTCAATGCTCCTTCATGTACCGCACTTGGTCAATGCTCTTTCATGTACCGCACTTGGTCAATGCTCTTTCATGTACCCCACTGTAAACAATGTTTTCGCACATATTATGTATGTGTGATATTACCTTCTCCCGTATTTAATAGTGTCTCAGCAGTAGCCATAAAAGGTTTTGGTCTATACTGTCAAATATCTTCTCATAGTCTATACAATTTGTATATTGGGATGAGTTCCACTCAATCATTTGTTCTGCTCAATCATGCGTTCCACTCAATAACATGTTCCACACAATTATTTGTTCCACTCAATCACATGTTCCACCCAATTATTTATTCAACTCAATCATTTGTTTCAGTCAATTGTTTGTTCCTCTCAGTCATCTTAGTGTGTTCTTTACTTCCCTTTAGGGCCTGGGTAGCACTCAGACCTCATATGTACGTTAGTCATCACATGTTGTTTTGGTGTACAGATCAAGTGTGACCAGTACTGGCCTCCGCGTGGAGCAGAAACTTACGGACTGATGCACGTACAGCTTGTTGATGTCATTGAGCTCGCCACGTACACAATACGTACTTTCCACATGTCAAGAGTAAGTCTGATTGATTCAGGTCTTTCTGAGTAGCTTAATGACTTTCATCATTCACATACATGATTGATAATCTCAGCATTCACATACATGATTAATAATCTCAGCATTCACATACCTGATTAATAATCTCAGCATTCACATACCTGATTAATAATCTCAGCATTCACATACATGATTAATAATCTCAGCATTCACATACATGATTAATAATCTCAGCATTCACATACATGATTGAGATCTTTATGTGATAATTCCAGGAATGTCTCAAAATGAATACACAAAATGGAGGGTTTGAATATTGCTGCAAAGTTCCATGGTTTTTTTATGTTGTTGCTGTTGTTGTTGCTGCTGCTGCTGCTGTTGAATGGCCACAATGAGTAGGATTACATTTTTATGCAACCTAAAAAGGACGTTCAGTGGCGGGTTATTGTATATTAGCTCACATCCCGATGAAGGTGGACTGGGTTCCTCCAGGCGGTTCTACTATGCTTGTCTTCATCTGCATGTCACTCACCACTATGGAGATCATGTTGATCCCTCACCTCGTTAGCCAGGCTGCCATGAAAATAGCCCATTTCTAGGGAGGGTCATGAGGAAGCCGAGGTGAGGATCTTCGCCAGTATATTGTGCCTGACCTGACTAATAGTTTGTTGCCCCGAAAAATTAATCACAGTCGTCCACTAGATTCATGATGGCATGTCAGCCCATGTACTGAATGATGGCATGTCAGCCTGTGTACTGAATGATGGCATGTCAGCCTGTGTACTGAATGATGGCATGTCAGCCCATGTACTGAATGATGGCATGTCAGCCTGTGTACTGAATGATGGCATGTCAGCCCATGTACTGAATGATGGCATGTCAGCCTGTGTACTGAATGATGGCATGTCAGCCCATGTACTGAATGATGGCATATCAGCCCGTTCACTGAATGATGGTGAACTCTCTGCAGCATCCCCACCCAAAAATGGAATCAAACAGAGCTGTATGCTGGAACCAACACCTTTTAGTATCGTATTTGCAGCCATGCTTTCTGATGCAACACGTGACTGTGACACTGGCATACAGATCAGATACCAGACGGATAGGCAGCTGTTCACTATGAGGCGCCTAAAGGCCCTCACAAAGGTGAAAGAAGTAACTATCTTAGATCTCCTATTTGCTGACAACTGTTCCATTAAGACGTGCTCAGAACAGGACATGCAGGCGACCACGAACGAATTCTCAATTGCGTGCACTCATTTTGATCTTACGGTCAGCATCAAGAAAACGGAGGTCAAGTTTCTACCTGCGCCTGGGGAGCCCAACCACGAACCAAACGTCACTATACAGGGACATCACCTAAGAGCAGTTGATAGCTTTACCTACCTTGGCAGTACCCTTACCAGAGAAGGAAATATTGACTCTGAGGTCCACAACAGGATTTCCAGGACGAGTGCTGTTTTCGGAAGATTACGAGAAAATGTTTGGGACCAGCAGGGAATCAGTGTTACCACCAAGATTGGTGTGTATCATGATGTTGTGTTATCCACCCTTCTGTGCGTCTGTTAAACATGGACAATCTATAGTCTTTGCAGGCTGCTCAGGATCAGTTGTCAGGGATAGAGTGTAGTCCTCAGCAGGGCAAGACTCTCTGGCATCATTACACTGCTGCAGCAAGTCAGGTGAGATGGACTAGACATGTTGCTCGCATATCAGATGAGTGCCTCCCTAAACAGATGAGCGCATCCATAAACAGAAAGCACCTCCCTAAACAGATGAGCACCTCCCTAAACAGATGAGCGCCTCCCTAAACAGATGAGCGCCTCCCTAAACAGATGAGCACCTCCCTAAACAGATGAGCACCTCCCTACACAGATGAGCACCTCCCTACACAGATAAGCGCATCCCTTAACATTACAAAGACACTCTAAAAGTTTCTTTGAATAGTTTCTCCATTTTGATGTTGCTGACTTGAGAGCTGCTTGCTCCGAACTGTTCAGCCTGGTTCTCTGCCATTACACATGGTCCTTGAAGCGAAGCACTGAGCAGAGAACCATTACTGCGACTCAGGAAAAGCTAGCTTCCCGAAAAGGACAGAATGCAAGTCGGCCCAATTACTAATGACGTTTAAGTGTGCCCTATGTGTGGTAGAGTTTGTCACGCTCAGATCGGGTTGTAAAGTCATATGCAGTCACATCTAATTAAACATGTCTGACACTGTTGCCATCTTTGCTTGCGATGGGCAACTATTAATATGTTTATGTGTTTTTGAGATTGTGTTTTCTGTCAACAGTATGGGTTTTCTGAGAAACGTGAAGTTCGTCAGTTCCAGTTCACCGCATGGCCTGATCATGGAGTTCCTGACCACCCAACTCCACTTCTGATGTTCATGAGACGTGTCAAGGCCAGCAACCCACCTGATGCTGGATCAATCATTGTCCACTGCAGGTGTGTCATTCATCAATTCATGTGATGCGACCTTTATGTGTGTCATTCATCAGTTCATGTGATGCGACCTTTATGTGTGTCATTCATCAGTTCATGTGCTGCGACCTTTATGTGTGTCATTCATCAGTTCATGTGCTGCAACCTTTATGTGTGTCTTTTCTCTCATCGCTGCCATCTTTGTTGTTTTCCCTAAGACATTTTCACATATCAGTCATGATTAGCAGCATCATGATGTTCAGATTGTGGTCCGTGACTGATATGTCACTATTAGCTGCATAAAGCTGTTTATGTTGTGGTTGGTGATTGATATCCGTTAAGATTCTCATGCATCAAATGCATAGTTAAAGATAAGAAGAAATGAATTCTCAGGACTTATATTTGAAGTTGAGGATGATAAAACATGAATTTGCTGACCTAATGTTTTTTCAGTGCAGAAACAATGGAGACATTTTCAGTTTATTCTTTTTATATAATCTTTTGTTTTCAATTTATTTTGATTAATTGCAGCTGATTTATTTATTCTAATGGGAACTGATTTATTTGTATTATAACAATTGATTGACATAACCAATAAAAAAAAATAACTGATTGACATAATCAGTTTATTTTAAAATAACAACTGATTGACATAATCAATATTTTAAAATAACAACTGATTGACATAATCAATATTTTAAAATAACTGTGATTGGCATAATTAATTAGTTTTAGTAACAACTGATTGACAAAATCAATATTTTAAAATAACAACTGATTGACACAACTGATTTGATGTAACAATTGATTGACATAACCAATTATGACTCATACAGCGCTGGAGTCGGACGTACTGGGGCATTCATAGTGATTGATGCCATGCTGGAACGTATTAAACATGAGATGACTGTGGACATCTACGGACATGTGACCTGCCTGCGGGCCCAGCGGAACTACATGGTACAGACTGAGGATCAATACATCTTCATCCATGATGCGTTGCTGGAAGCTGTGCAATGTGGCAACACTGAGGTCCCTGCCAGAAACCTGGCTGCACATATACAAAAACTGACAGCCCCAGAACCAGGCCAGGCGATCACAGGGATGGAACTTGAGTTCAAGGTCAGTGAGTCATTGTCTTGTTTGTCAACACTGTGTGAAACATTAAGCATTTTACGCTGTTATCATTTCTGCACGTATAAGACCTTGCTTATGACATATGCCATAAAAGATATTGGCGTTTACAGTTTATCAAACTTTCTATATGGTAAGGCCATCATGATATCAAACTTTCTATATGGTAAGGCCATCATGATATCAAACTTTCTATATGGTAAGGCCATCATGATATCAAACTTTCTATATGGTAAGGCCATCATGATATCAAACTTTCTATATGGTAAGGCCATAATGATATCAAACTTTCTATATGGTAAGGCCATCATGATATCAAACTTTCTATATGGTAAAGCCATCATGATAATGACCTGTTAGAGTATTTTACAAATGAAGTCTTCAATCTTATGGTATGGTGAGCCTGCTGATGTCAGATGGAAGGAGTTGTACGTCGTATGTAGAATGTCATATGTAGTTAATAGGATTATGTTATCCGTGGTTAAATTGTGGTTATTTTGTTTTGGAAGTTGCAATCACATAGTGTAGGTTGTCAATTGGATAGAAAATTGGTTAACGAACAGAAGGCAGAGAGTGGGCATAAATAAGGAGTACTCTGAGTGGGGAATTTTATAAGTGGAGTGCCACAGAGATCGGTATTGGGACCAATTTTGTTCTTGATTTTTATAAAAAATTTGGACGATGAAATCAGACGCATTATAGCAAAATTTGTGGATGACAAAAAAACTATGTGGCAGGGTCTCTGCTCTGACAGAGAGAATCTATTGAGATTAGATTTAGATACAAATTAAAAATGGTCTGTGAGCTGGCAGAGTTTAATGTAGATAAATGTACAGTCATCCACATTGGTAGATCCAATATGGAACATAATTACAGAATGGGAGTGAACAATAACAGAAAGATAGGAAAGGGACCTAGGGGTTATAATAGATCATACAGGTAAAGTGAGTGAGCAAGTTCAGGTAGCAGTGAAAAAAGGCTAATACAATGCTGGGTAGGAAAAAAAGAAATATTAAACATAGGAGCCAAGCAGAAATTGTAGGAGTTGACATAATGGTTCAAGAGACGAAGCTCCGCATTTTCAATCTGTACGGACCACCAAATAAATCCCTATCGCTCTCGAGTATGGACATCAAAGACTCCAACTGCATAGTAGTTGGAGACTTCAACAGCCACTCGGAGATATGGGGATACTCGGACACAGACAGCAGAGGTGACGAAGTGGAAGATTGGGAGATAGACACAAATCTCTCCCTAATCAATAGGCCGGAGGATAGCCCTAGTTTCTATTCTAGAACATGGCATACCACCTCGACTCCAGATTTGGCCTTCTCCACACATACACCATAAAATAGACCGCCAGGTGCTAAAGCAACTGGCAGGTAGTGACCACAGGCCGATCAGGCTAGACATTGATATGGAAGTAGGCCCACAGGAAACAAAACCGCTCCCACGTTGGAATTACAAACGAGCCGACTGGGACAGATTTGCAATCCTGACAGACGGGCTGTGTGAAACCATCAACACACGAAACAACAAAATGAAGCCCATGGTGGAAAGCCTAAGCAAGGCAATAATGCAAGCCGCCACTGAAACCATCCCAAGAGGAGCTAGGAAAAACTATAAGCCCTATTGGAATGATGAGTTGCAGAAAGCGGAAGATGCAGTAACACATGCTAGGAACATGGCAGAGCGAGAACAATCCATGGAAGCAAACATCGCCCTCAAAACCGTCACGGCGAAATACAAATACACTCTAAATCAAACAGCAAGAGAGAGCTGGAAAAACAAAACTGAAAGTCTCAACCTAGACAAAGAAGGGAACAAGCTATGGAAGCTAGTCAGAGCCATGAACGATGAAACCCCTTCAAACGAACAAATTACTATCAAGCAGGGCGAAAGCCTGCTCACAGGGAAAAAAGCAGCAAACGCTTTTGCAGAACACTATGCCAAAGCAAACCACATCGAGGTCCCTGCAGATAGGCATACAGACATTAGTGAAGAGCAAAAGGGGCACGACAACATCAATACGGCACCTGAAGAGCACATGATGGCCAAATTAACAATGCGCGAAATGGAAGAGGCCATGAGAACTTTAAAGAAAAGGAAATCTCCCGGAAAAGACGGGATAACAAACGAAATGCAGATGGGGCTGGGCCAAACAGCGAAGAGGAAACTGCTATCGGTCCTGAACCAAAGCTGGAAAAGGGGAATTGTACCCCAGGCATGGAAAGACGCGGTACTTGTACCAGTACCAAAGAATGGAAAGGACAAAACAGATCCGAATGGATACAGGCCTATCAGCCTACTGAGCTGTGTTGGCAAACTGATGGAACGTAGGATAAACACCAGACTGATGTAGCATCTGGAAGAAAAACGAATACTAATTCCACAGCAAGCCGGCTTTAGACAGCACAGATCCACTGAGGACCAGGTCATCCTCATAGCCCAGGAAATAGAAGATGCCTACCAGGCACAGAAACACACAGTAGCGGTTTGGGTGGACCTGGAAAAGGCATTTGACAAAGTCTGGAAAGACGGACTTAGAGTCAAGCTAAGGAGAAGTGAAGTTTGTGGGAGAATGTACAAGTGGATCAACCACTACCTCAAACAAAGAACGGCCAGAGTCCAAGTACAAGGGCAGAGGAGCAAAAAGGTGACACTCGAGCTGGGAGTACCCCAAGGGGGAGTACTGTCACCCACACTCTTCCTGGTGTATATAAACGACATTACAGAGAATATACCAAGAAGAGTCCATAGCTAAATGTTTGCAGACGATCTGGCTATGTGGACCTCTGAAAAGAATCTCACCATAGCAAGAAATCGGATGCAGCAAGCCCTAACATCGCTGGAAGAGTGGGCGAACTCATGGCTGGTCAAAATAAACGAGGAGAAAACCACATGCACAATATTCTCGCTTTCACTCAAACCCCAAAATACCAAATTAAGTTTAAATGGCAAATTCCTGCAGCCAAACGACAACCCAAACTATCTGGGAGTCACATTTAATCGGCGCATGACATGGAAAAGCCAGATCGAGAGAAACCGAAGGAGAGCCAGAGAAAGAATGGCAATCATGAGGAAACTTGCTGGCACAAGCTGGGGAGCAGACGAAAGCTTACTAAAGAAACTACACTGGAAGAGTGAGACCAGTTCTCGAGTATGGCATTGCGGCATGGACAACAGCAGCAAAGGCGAACGTCGATAAAGTTAGCAAACTTCAAAACCAAGCCATGAGAGCTATAACAGGAGGCATGAAGTGAACGCCAATTGTAGAACTTGAAAAGATTACAAAACTGCAATCCATGACCGATAGAAGAGACTGCAGAGCCCAGCTGCAGTCAGAGAAACTCCGAAGACTGACTGACCATCCAATGCACCAGAGACTAAACAATTTGGGAAATGGGAAACTAAAGCGGAGAAACTTTGCAGAAATGGCCAAAGCAAAGATGCACGAAGATCCCATAAACGCGCTAACAACACCAAAGCCCATCACTACTGTACGAAAACCTACCTGGAGGCAGGATATATTTCCAGAGGTGGTAGAAAATATACCAGGTATTGGAAACGAAAACTGCCAGACTTAAAAAGAAAGGAGAGATACTACCCTAAGCTTTATATAGAAAAACTACCCAAGCATGGACTGGACATATGCATACACCGACGGTTCTGTAACAAACACTACACAGAACGGAGGGGCAGGAGCATTCCTGAACCTACCAAATGGCAGAAAAATAACACTGTCATTCGCTACTGGTAAGTACACAAGCAATTTCAGAGCGGAGGCAGAGGCACTGAGGGCGGCAGTGGAAGAAATGGTGACACATAAAGAAAATGAAAGCCATACAGTCCTGCTTACAGATGCTCTCGCCGTAGTCACAGCGCTAAACAGCCAGAAAAACACTGAGCTTAATGACTTAAAAACAGCACTCTGTCAACTATGCCAGCAGTCCGCACCAAAAAGGGTAGTGGTACAGTGGGTCCCATCACACTGCAACATCCAAGGCAATGAGGAGGCAGACAGACTGGCAAAAGAAGGCGCAAGACTACCACAAACAGATACTAGTATGACGTACGAAGAGTCAAAAAAGCTTATTAAAGCCAGATACATGACCAAATGGGAAACCGAACATACTGGTTACACCAAAAACGATGCATATTACCAGTTGAACAGAAGAGAGCAGGTCGTTGTCTTCAGACTTCGCACTGGTCACAATAGACTGAGGTACCACCTATTCAACAAATTGAAGATAGGTGGAACCGACGAATGGCCGTGTGGTACCGGGAAAATGACCGCTGAACATCTGCTGCAGAACTGCCCGACATACGAGGATCAGAGAGAGCAGATGTGGCCATCACCAGTGGAACCACGAGACAAGCTTTATGACAGCCTCAGGATGACCGCCGCTTTTTTCAAAAAAATAATGGTTACTGTCTGACTGCGTACGAAGAAGAAGAAGAAGAAGAAGAAACATAGGAGCAAGGAAATGATAGTCAAACTGTATAAAGCATTGGAGTTCTTTGCACAGGTGGGGAGTCCTTATCGTAGAGTGGATATAAACATGATAGAAAGTATACAAAGAAGAGTGACAAAGCTGATAGTGGGGATTCCAGAATTACAGTTATGAGGAAAGAAAAACTGGTCTACAGTGTCTAGAAAAGAGAAGAATTCAAGGTGACAATACAGGTTTATAAGATGATCAGAGGAACGGATAAATTAGACTATAACAAGTTTTTCAAAATACAACCACCAACAAGAAACCTACAAGAACAAGGGGGGATAGCTACAAATTAATTAAAGAAAGGTCCAGCTTAGATATTACTAAATATTTTTTAGTCAGAGAGTGGTGAATGCTTGGAATTCATTGCCACAGGATGTGATGGAGGCAGGGTCAGTTAATGCATTCAAAAATAAATTTCATGCTCATAGTTATTTTTGGTATTGGTGGAATGGAATAAACTGGTTGTATACAGACTCTGAAAAGCTTTCTAGACCAGGATTGATGAATGTATCATCTTGTTTATGGATGGCTTGTTGAGGTGGCTGGCCTAGGAACTCAGTTGGTCTGCTGGTGTCTCAATAAGGAGTTTTAGTACTTGTGTTGGCTATACATAACAATGTTTATGTTTATGGTGTATTTATATGTCGGTATGGGCTATACATGAAAATGGTTGTCAAAAAGGTGACTATGTGTAAGATATTTTGTCTGCTGACGTAAGTTTGACATTTATTGGCTTCTAAGAATGAGTTTTTGTGTGAGAGATGGTGGAGAGGTGTAGCTAAGTCAAATCTGATGTCAGAGATGATGGAGAGGTGTAGCTAAGTCAAATCTGATAGAGAGGTGTAGCTAAGTCAAATCTGATGTCAGAGATGGTGGAGAGGTGTAGCTAAGTCAAATCTGATAGAGAGGTGTAGCTAAGTCAAATCTGATGTCAGAGATGGTGGAGAGGTGTAGCTAAGTCAAATCTGATAGAGAGGTGTAGCTAAGTCAAATCTGATGTCAGAGATGATGGAGAGGTGTAGCTAAGTTAAATCTGATGATAGAGAGGTGTAGCTAACTCAAATCTGATGTCAGGGATGATAGAGAGGTGTAGCTAACTCAAATCTGATGTCAGAGGTGATGGAGAGGTGTAGCTAAGTCAAATCTGATGTCAGAGATGATGGAGAGGTGTAGCTAAGTCAAATCTGATGGAGAGGTGTAGCTAAGTCAAATCTGATGGAGAGGTGTAGCTAAGTCAAATCTGATGGAGAGGTGTAGCTAACTTAAATCTGATGTCACAGCGTACGAAGAAAAAGAAGAAGAAAAATCTGATGTCAGAGATGATTGTATCTGTTGACGATGATTGATGTAAGTTGTATATATATATATAATTGATATACTTGTGTAACTGATGTTCTCATGTGTAACTGATGTTCTATGTGTAACTGATGTTCTATGTGTAACTGATGTTCTCATGTGTAACTGGTGTTCTCATGTGTAACTGATGTTCTATGTGTAACTGATGTTCTCATGTGTAACTGGTGTTCTCATGTGTAACTGGTGTTCTCATGTGCTACTGATGTCAGTTTGTCTGAGAATGAAGTAAAATTATCATTAGTAGGTGTAAAAACCATCAAATTAGTGAAGGTAAGTTACAAGTGATCAGCTGTCAGACTTGTTCTCCTTGTATTATCCGTGATCTAAACAAGACCAAACACATGTTGAGCCCTCATTGTTCGCCTTCATCCACAGAGACTGGCCAATGTCAAGGCGAGTCCAAACAGGTTTGTCAGCGCCAACCTGGCAGTCAACAAATTCAAGAACAGACTTGTCAACATTCTGCCATGTAAGTCTTGGTCTGTCAGAGAGAACATGGTCTTGTAGTAGTGATATGTTAAGTCTTGGTCTGTCAGAGAGAACGGGTTCTTGTAGTAGTGATATGTTGAGTCTTGGTCTGCCAGAGAGAACGGGGTCTTGTAGTAGTGATATGTTGAGTCTTGGTCTGTCAGAGAGAACAGGTTCTTGTAGTAGTGATATGTTGAGTCTTGGTCTGTCAAAGAGAACGGGGTCTTGTAGCAGTGATATGTTAAGTCTTGGTCTGTCAGAGAGAACGGGTTCTTGTAGCAGTGATATGTTGAGTCTTGGTCTGTCAGAGAGAACGGGGTCTTGTAGCAGTGATATGTTGAGTCTTGGTCTGTCAGAGAGAACGGGGTCTTGTAGCAGTGATATGTTGAGTCTTGGTCTGTTAGAGAGAACGGGGTCTTGTAGTAGTGATATGTTGAGTCTTGGTCTGTCAGAGAGAACGGGGTCTTGTAGCAGTGATATGTTGAGTCTTGGTCTGTCAGAGAGAACGGGGTCTTGTAGTAGTAATATGTTGAGTCTTGGTCTGTCAGAGAGAACGGGGTCTTGTAGCAGTGATATGTTGAGTCTTGGTCTGTCAGAGAGAATTGGGTCTTGTAGTAGTGATATGTTGAGTCTTGGTCTGTCAGAGAGAACAGGGTCTTGTAGCAGTGATATGTTGAGTCTTGGTCTGTCAGAGAGAACGGGGTCTTGTAGCAGTGATATGTTGAGTCTTGGTCTGTCAGAGACAATGGGGTCTTGTAGCAGTAATATGTTGAGTCCCAATTTACCTGATTGTTCTTTATGTTGACAATCAATCCCAATTTACCTGATTGTTTTTTCAGTCTGTGGCTGTTGCCTTTTAAATACTTTCTCATTTGGTTTGATGACATTGTTTTGTGTCAGTCTCAAGTCACCAGCAGGACCTATTCCTTGTGTGTGTCATATTGCTCACTATAACTGACACCAAAGTTATTGTCCTAAATGACATATGTGGTCCTTTTCTCCTTTCACTAGATGAGACAACCAGAGTTTGCTTGCAACCCATTCGTGGGGTGGATGGATCGGATTACATCAATGCCAGCTTTATTGATGTAAGCAAGTTTCTTTGTCTGCCGTAATTTTGTGATAAATGTTTTATATTGTAAATCAAAGCCTCGTTATGTTCAGTGGAAGATAGATTATATAGCGCTCACGATAAAGACTCAATGACTCTCACAAAAGGGCCCTGTGTTCAAGAACAGGATTGGCATCAATTCTTTGTCAACTGATGATAGAATGATAGCTCGTCCATTTTATATATAGCCATAACAATCATGCAATCATACAATCATACAAAAGAATAATCTGTGTTTGTTATAGAAGAGTAAAATGTTAAGTGTCCCTTAGACAGCGGCATAACCTCACGAGAACGTGCTGAAGGTAACCATTGTATGATCAGGTTCATACGAAACATCTTTTTATGGATGCTCTAAAGGTCAAGGTCAGGGCTACAACACATTTTAGTTAGCTCAAGGCTAGAACACATTTTGGTAACAGTCAAGGTTAGAACACATACCCCAAAATACCAAGTTAAGTTTAAATGGCAAATTCCTGCAGCCAAACGACAACCCAAACTATCTGGGAGTCACATTTGATCGGCGCATGACATGGAAAAGTCAGATCAAGAGAAACCGAATGAGAGCCAGAGAAAGAATGGCAATCATGAGGAAACTTGCTGGCACAAGCTGGGGAGCAGACGAAAGCATACTAAAGAAACTGTACACTGGAAGAGTGACACCAGTTCTCGAGTATGGCATTGCGGCATGGACAACAGCAGCAAAGGCGAACTTCGATAAAGTTAGCAAACTTCAAAACCAAGCCATGATAGTTATAACAGGAGGCATGAAGTCAACGCCAATTGTAGAACTTGAAAAGATTACAAAACTGCAATCCATGACCGATAGAAGAGACTGCAGAGCCCAGCTGCAGTCAGAGAAACTCCGAAGACTGACTGACCATCCAATGCACCAGAGACTAAACAATTTGGGAAATGGGAAACTAAAGCGGAGAAACTTTGCAGAAATAGATAAAGCAAAGATGCACGAAGATCCCATAAACGCACTAACAACACCAAAACCCATCACTACTGTACGAAAACCTACCTGGAGGCAGGATATATTTCCAGAGGTGGTAGAAAATATACCAGGTATTGGAAACAAAAACGGCCAGACTGAAAAAGAAAGGAGAGATACTACCCTAAGCTTTATATCGGAAAACTACCCAAGCATGGACTGGACCCATGCATACACCGACGGTTCTGTAACAAACACTACACAGAACGGAGGGGCAGGAGCATTCCTGAACCTACCAAATGGTAGAAAAATAACACTGTCATTCGCTACTGGTAAGTACACAAGCAATTTCAGAGCGGAGGCAGAGGCACTGAGGGCAGCAGTGGAAGAAATGGTGACACATAAAGAAAATGAAAGCCATATAGTCCTGCTTACAGATGCTCTCGCCGTAGTCACAGCGCTAAAAAGCCAGAAAAACACTGAGCTTAATGACTTAAGAGCAGCACTCTGCAAACTGTGCCAGCAGTCCGCACCAAAAAGGGTAGTGGTACAGTGGGTCCCATCACACTGCAACATCCAAGGCAACGAGGAGGCAGACAGACTGGCAAAAGAAGGCGCAAGACTACCACAAACAGATACTAGTATGACGTACGAAGAGTCAAAACGGCTTATCAAAGCCAGATACATGACCAAATGGGAAACCGAACATACTGGTTTCACCAAAAACGATGCATATTACCAGTTGAACAGAAGCGAGCAGGTCGTTGTCTTCAGACTTCGCACTGGCCACAATAGACTGAGGTACCACCTATTCAACAAATTGAAGATAGGTGGTACCGACGAATGCCCGTGCGGTACCGGTAAAATGACCGCTGAACATCTGCTGCAGAACTGCCCGACATACGAGGATCAGAGAGAGCAGATGTGGCCATCACCAGTGGAACCACAAGACAAGCTCTATGGCAATGGCGACAGCCTCAGGATGACCGCCGCTTTTTTCGAAAAA
Organism: Ariolimax columbianus; assembly: GCA_036924085.1. Classification (NCBI taxonomy): domain Eukaryota; kingdom Metazoa; phylum Mollusca; class Gastropoda; order Stylommatophora; family Arionidae; genus Ariolimax; species Ariolimax columbianus. The sequence goes on along the minus strand of JAVGWX010000010.1, from coordinate 92,344,529 downwards.
ATAATGGTTACTGTCTGACTGCGTACGAAGAAGAAGAAGAACACATTTTGGTAAGAGTCAAGGTTAGAACACATTTTGGTCAAGGTTAGAACACATTTTGGTAAAGGTCAAGGTTAGAACACATTTTGGTGAAGGTCAAGGTTAGAACACATTTTGGTTAAGGTCAAAGTTAGAACACATTTTGGTTAAGGTCAAGGCTAGAACACATTTTGGTTAAGGTCAAGGTTAGAACACATTTTGGTTAAGGTCAAGGCTAGAACACATTTTGGTTAAGGTCAAGGTTAGAACACATTTTGGTTAAGGTCAAGGTTAGAACACATTTTGGTTAAGGTCAAGGTTAGAACACATTTGGTAAAGGTTAAGGTCAACGTTAGAATACATTTTTGTAAAGGTTAAGGTCAACGTTAGAACACATTTTGGTTAAGGTCAATGCTAGAACATATTTTGGTAAAGGTTAAGCTCAAAGTTAGAACACATTTTGGTTACGGTCAAGGTTAGAACACATTTTGGTAAAGGTCAAGGTTAGAATAAATTTTGGTTAAGGTCAAGGCTAGAACACATTCTCGTAAGAAACAACATTGCTGATAATATCCTCCAGGGCTATCGCTACAAGAAGGCTTACATAGCCACTCAGGGTCCCCTGGCTGAGACCACAGAGGACTTCTGGAGGATGCTGTGGGAACACAACTCTACCATCATTGTCATGCTTACCAAGCTCCGTGAGATGGGCAGGGTATGAAGTGTTTAACAGGAAGGGTGGATGTAGTGTTTGTACAGAAGGTGATGTTTGTTTGAGATGGTAGCTTTTGTGTGAGATGGTGATGTTTGTGTGAGAGGGTGATGTTTGTGTGAGATGGTGATGTTTGTGTGAGATGGTGGCTTTTGTGTGAGAGGGGCAGCGTATGAAGTGTTTAACAGGAAGGGTGGATGTAGTGTTTGTACAGAAGGTGATGTTTGTTTGAGATGGTAGCTTTTGTGTGAGATGGTGATGTTTGTGTGAGAGGGTGATGTTTGTGTGAGATGGTGATGTTTGTGTGAGATGGTGGCTTTTGTGTGAGAGGGGCAGCGTATGAAGTGTTTAACAGGAAGGGTGGATGTAGTGTTTGTACAGAAGGTGATGTTTGTTTGAGATGGTAGCTTTTGTGTGAGATGGTGATGTTTGTGTGAGAGGGTGATGTTTGTGTGAGATGGTGATGTTTGTGTGAGATGGTGGCTTTTGTGTGAGAGGGGCAGCGTATGAAGTGTTTAACAGGAAGGGTGGATGTAGTGTTTGTACAGAAGGTGATGTTTGTTTGAGATGGTAGCTTTTGTGTGAGATGGTGATGTTTGTGTGAGAGGGTGATGTTTGTGTGAGATGGTGATGTTTGTGTGAGATGGTGGCTTTTGTGTGAGAGGGGCAGCGTATGAAGTGTTTAACAGGAAGGGTGGATGTAGTGTTTGTACAGAAGGTGATGTTTGTTTGAGATGGTAGCTTTTGTGTGAGATGGTGATGTTTGTGTGAGAGGGTGATGTTTGTGTGAGATGGTGATGTTTGTGTGAGATGGTGGCTTTTGTGTGAGAGGGGCAGCGTATGAAGTGTTTAACAGGAAGGGTGGATGTAGTGTTTGTACAGAAGGTGATGTTTGTTTGAGATGGTAGCTTTTGTGTGAGATGGTGATGTTTGTGTGAGAGGGTGATGTTTGTGTGAGATGGTGATGTTTGTGTGAGATGGTGGCTTTTGTGTGAGAGGGGCAGCGTATGAAGTGTTTAACAGGAAGGGTGGATGTAGTGTTTGTACAGAAGGTGATGTTTGTTTGAGATGGTAGCTTTTGTGTGAGATGGTGATGTTTGTGTGAGAGGGTGATGTTTGTGTGAGATGGTGATGTTTGTGTGAGATGGTGGCTTTTGTGTGAGAGGGGCAGCGTATGAAGTGTTTAACAGGAAGGGTGGATGTAGTGTTTGTACAGAAGGTGATGTTTGTTTGAGATGGTAGCTTTTGTGTGAGATGGTGATGTTTGTGTGAGATGGTGATGTTTGTGTGAGATGGTGATGTCAGTTTGGCATCATCGTAATTTGCAAAGTCCTCGTCCACACCCACATGTTAGACAAGCTGAAATAAATAACATAAACACTTGCTTACGTGAGTCACAGAGAGACAATCAGACAGACAAACAGACAGAGACGACATTTTGGTAACCAATGGTGTCACGTAGGTTAACAAGGATCAACTTAGAGGATGGTACGATTAGTTAATGTAGAGGGTCGGACAATCACAACGACAAGAATATGTGATGGACAACATGACAACAAAGATAACAGACAAGTCAGGTAATGGACAACATGAAAACAAAGATAACAGACAAGTTAGGTAATGGACAACAAAGATAACAAACAAGTCAGGTAATGTACAACATGAAAACAAAGATAACAAACAAGTCAGGTAATGTACAACATGAAAACAAAGATAACAGACAAGTCAGGTAATGGACAACATGAAAACAAAGATAACAGACAAGTCAGGTAATGTACAACATGAAAACAAAGATAACAGACAAGCCAGGTAATGGACAACATGAAAACAAAGATAACAGACAAGTCAGGTAATGGACAACATGAAAACAAAGATAACAAACAAGTCAGGTAATGGACAACATGAAAACAAAGATAACAGACAAGCCAGGTAATGGACAACATGAAAACAAAGATAACAGACAAGTCATGTTTCTGATGTTTGTTTGGTATGTTTTCTGTGGGCTTATCTTTACAATTGCTCTCACTATGACGTTGACATACTGCTGCTGTCCCGTATTTCCAGGAGAAGTGCCACCAATACTGGCCCAGCGAGAGATCAGCCAGGTACCAGTACTTTGTGGTTGACCCAATGACAGAGTACAACATGCCACAGTACATTCTTAGAGAGTTCAAGGTCACAGATGCTAGGGTACACATCCTTATTTGCTGTGTTTCAACATTACTTTGTTTATAAGTTCATTGAAAAATACAGTTGTTAAATTTGTTGTTGAAAAATATGGTTGCTAAATTTGTTGTTGAAAAATACGGTTACTAAATTTGTTGTTGAAAAATACAGTTACTAAATTTGTTGTTGAAAAATACGGTTACTAAATTTGTTGTTGAAAAATACGGTTACTAAATTTGTTATTGAATAATATGGTTACTAAATTTGTTATTGAATAATATGGTTGCTAAATTTGTTGTTCAATAATATGGTTATCCCAAGATTAGGACAGTCAGCTAGAACAGGCAGATCAGGTTGAGTGGTGTAAATCGTGCCTCCACCAGTAAGCATTGATAATATTGGTAACAAGATGAAACTTATGTCATTGTTTTTATCCGAACAGGATGGCCAGTCCAGAACTATCAGACAGTTCCAGTTCACCGACTGGCCAGAACAGGGCGTGCCTAAGTCAGGGGAAGGCTTCATAGACTTCATAGGCCAAGTTCATAAGACAAAGGAGCAGTTTGGGCAGGAGGGCCCTATCTCTGTACACTGCAGGTGATGAATCGCTTCTTGTTGCATGTGTCCTGTAGAAACTATATGTAAACTGGACATTGGTGTGTGTCCTGTAGAGACTATATGTAAACTGGACATTGGTGCGTGTGTCCTGTAGAGACTATATGTAAACTGGACATTGGTGTGTGTGTCCTGTAGAGACTATATGTAAACTGGACATTGGTGCGTGTGTCCTGTAGAGACTATATGTAAACTGGACATTGGTGTGTGTGTCGTGTAGAGACTATATGTAAACTGGACATTGGTGCGTGTGTCCTGTAGAGACTATATGTAAACTGGACATTGGTGTGTGTGTTGTGTAGAGACTATATGTAAACTGGACATTGGTGCGTGTGTCCTGTAGAGAATATATGTAAACTGGACATTGGTGTGTGTGTTGTGTAGAGACTATATGTAAACTGGACATTGGTGCGTGTGTCCTATAGAGACTATATGTAAACTGGACATTGGTGTGTGTGTCGTGTAGAGACTATATGTAAACTGGACATTGGTGCATGTGTCCTGTAGAGACTATATTTAATTAGCACATTGAGATATGAGATGAGATGTGACATGTTATGTGACATATGCTTGCAGCGCTGGTGTAGGCAGGACGGGTGTGTTCGTCACCCTCAGCATTGTTTTGGAGAGGATGAGGTATGAGGGAGTAGTGGACATGTTTCAGACAGTCAAGATGCTGCGGACTCAGAGACCAGCCATGGTACAGACCGAGGTGAGTTCATGTCTGAGGTGTGTTTGTGCAACCTTGTTAAGTGTTTTGTCTAGGAAAACTTGTCAGGTAGCGGAACATTTTTGTATCACAGACGGAAGCATCCAATGATTATGTTCCAAGGTTTGGTAGAGGCGACCAGGGACAATTTCCCTCCAAGGTTTGGTAGAGGCGACCAGTGACAATTTCCCTCCAAGGTTTGGTAGAGGCGACCAGTGACAATGTCCCTCCAAGGTTTGGTAGAGGCGACCAGGGACAATGTCCCTCCAAGGTTTGGTAGAGGTGACCAGTGACAATGTCCCTCCAAGGTTTGGTAGAGGCGACCAGTGACAATGTCCCTCCAAGGTTTGGTAGAGGTGACCAGTGACAATGTCCCTCCAAGGCTAGAGAGAAACATGACAGCCAGTAACAGTGTCCCTCCAAGATTAGAGAGAAACATGACAGCCAGTGACAATGTCCCTCCAAGATTAGAGAGAAACATGACAGCCAGTGACAATGTCCCTCCAAGATTAGAGAGAAACATGACAGCCAGTGACAATGTCCCTCCAAGATTAGGGAGAAACAAGACAGCCAGTGACAATGTCCCTCATTATATTTCTCATAATGTCCTTCATTATGTGCCTAAATGTTCTGTGTCCCTCATTATTTCCCTCATTATGTTTGTCATTATGTCTCTCATTATGTCGCTCATTATTTCCCTCATTATGTCCCTAAATGTTCAGTGGCTCATTTTTTCTCTCATTATGTCCTCCATTATTTCCCTCATTATGTCTCTCATTATATCCCTCATTATGTTCCCCATTATGTCCCTAAATATTCTGTGTCCCTCATTATTTCCCTCATTATGTCCCTAAATGTTCTGTCTTTCATTATGTCCCTAAATGTTCTGTGTCTCTCATTATTTCCCTCATTATGTCCCTAAATGTTCTGTGTCCCTCATTATTTCCCTCATGTCTCTAAATGTTCTGTCTTTCATTATGTCCCTAAATGTTCTGTGTCCTCATTATGTCCCTCATTATGTCCCTCATTATGTTCTAAAATGTTATGTGCCCTTCATGTTACCTTATTGTTCTTGTTTGTGTTTCTTTGCAGGACCAATTCCAGTTTTGCTATCGAGCTGCCCTAGAATATCTGGGCTCATTTGACCATTATGCTAATTAAACAGTTCTGGATTGTCCGTGGTAATCCTAACCAGATCTTGGACTAATGTCAGACCTCAGGATCTGCAGACATCAGAGAGTTGTTGTGTTTCATTGCTTGATCCTGAGTTTCTTGGTTCATCATTTGAGTTGGTCATGGATCGGTGCTGGTAGCAAGCAGTCGTTGTGTTGCTGGCTTTCTGAGACTACAGGAGTAGTTGCACTGCATTTGTGGGGATGAGTTGTTGAATTGTCTAGTTGTGCAAATAGTTTCATTAATCAAATTATGGACATTTCTTACATACCAGAGAGAAGATGGCCACAATCAGTGCATTGCTCATTTTTGTATAAGGTGTAGATATTAATAGTTGATGGTCGGTATATGCTACACAGGTTCCGTCAAGTTGGATGTATATGCTACACAGGTTCTGTCAAGTTGGATGTATATGCTACACAGGTTCTGTCAAGTTGGATGTATATGCTACACAGGTTCCGTCAAGTTGGATGTATATGCTACACAGGTTCTGTCAAGTTGGATGTATATGCTACACAGGTTCTGTCAAGTTGGATGTATATGCTACACAGGTTCCATCGAGTTGGATGTATATGCTACACAGGTTCCGTCAAGTTGGATGTACATGGTTTTGTAGAGAAATTGTTGATTATGGTCTGAGCATGGATGATAAACATCATAACGTAGGATTTCTTCATTCAAGAAAAGGGAACCAACATCATTGGTAACATCAAAAGTTGATACTCTGAGCTGGCATCATTGGTAACATCAAAAGTTGATACTCTGAGCTGGCATCATTGGTAACATCAAAAGTTGATACTCTGAGCTGGCATCATTGGTAACATCAAAAGTTGATACTCTGAGCTGGCATCATTGGTAACATCAAAAGTTGATACTCTGAGCTGGCATCATTGGTAACATCAAAAGTTGATACTCTGAGCTGGCATCATTGGTAACATCAAAAGTTGATACTCTGAGCTGGCATCATTGGTAACATCAAAAGTTGATACTCTGAGCTGGCATCATTGGTAACATCAAAAGTTGATACTCTGAGCTGGCATCATTGGTAACATCAAAAGTTGATACTCTGAGCTGGCATCATTGGTAACATCAAAAGTTGATACTCTGAGCTGGCATCATTGGTAACATCAAAAGTTGATACTCTGAGCTGGCATCATTGGTAACATCAAAAGTTGATACTCTGAGCTGGCATCATTGGTAACATCAAAAGTTGATACTCTGAGCTGGCATCATTGGTAACATCAAAAGTTGATACTCTGAGCTGGCATCATTGGTAACATCAAAAGTTGATACTCTGAGCTGGCATCATTGGTAACATCAACAACAGGATAATGTGAACCAGGATTATTGGCTTGAGAAATATGAGCGAGTGTCATTGAAGGTTGTACAGTTGGTCAATGTCTGCCAATTAAAGGTAATATGGTGTCATTAAAGGTAATATGGTGTAATTACGTACTGTTGACCATTCTTCCAAAAGTGTGTATTTCCTGGATGTATAATTGTGCAGGTGTTCCAATAAAGGACTAAATGCTCCGGAGATATGGTTACCATGTGCAGTTTGTTACTGAAGCTGTAGCTAGCCATAGATTGTTCTGGTAGTGTCTTTGCTAAGGTGGAGAATAACAAGACTCAGTTTTTTTCTGTGGATTATACATACCTGGATACATGTACCAGGTGCCATACCTGCAACAGTAGTCATTAACAAGTTCAAAGATATTCACAAATAAGTCTTTGCATATGTGGTTGTCTAGCAGGTTGAAAGCACTGTTAGAATTGAACTTAACATTTTGTTACGGCATCTGATGGATGATGTGGACCTGTAGTAGTAAAACACTCTTCTACAAACACACAGATCAATGTTATGTGTTCACGTACATGTAGCGCACGATTGGATACTGGCCTGAGCACGCAGACAGATCAATGTTATGTGTTCACGTACATGTAGCGCACGATTGGATACTGGCCTGAGCACGCAGACAGATCAGTGTTTTGTGTTCACGTACATGCTGCGCACGATTGGATACTGGCCTGAGCACGCAGACAGATCAGTGTTTTGTGTTCACATACATGCTGCGCACGATTGGATACTGGCCTGAGCATGCAGACAGATCAGTGTTTTGTGTTCACATACATGCTGCGCACGATTGGATACTGGCCTGAGCATGCAGACAGATCAGTGTTTTGTGTTCACATACATGCTGCGCACGATTGGATACTGGCCTGAGCATGCAGACAGATCAGTGTTTTGTGTTCACATACATGCTGCGCACGATTGGATACTGGCCTGAGCATGCAGACAGATCAGTGTTTTGTGTTCACATACATGCTGCGCACGATTGGATACTGGCCTGAGCAAAACAGTTACACAGATTCTGCATGATGTGGTTACACGTGTATGCGTTTTTGACTTGAGTCATTTTCATCTTCTTTCTTAGAGAACCATTTGTATGACAGGTCTACCTTATGTCTACGATACCATACTATGTGGAGAAACTCTTCTCACCAGTTGATGTACATTTCTATATACAGTTGTTATTATTATTTTGCTGGTTTCATTCTGTGCTTCATTCTTATGTGCTGTCAGTGTTCCATAATATGAAAACATGTCAGCTGTAGTGTTGACTAAATTACTTATTTCGTAACATTTTTATTGTTTGTTGATGATAGTGTCTTGTCAACAAGTACGTCATGCGTCAAATTTGTCCTTGACCTTGGGTGCATGACCTTCCCATGGTGTTATTGATGTTGTAAGCTGTACATTGATCACCCTCGTCACATCATGTAATGATCACCCTCGTCACATCACGTAATGATTCCATGCATTAGATGTACCATTAAACTATATGTCTTTTCTCAGCTTTAATCTGCATGTTTTAATATATGACCAGAATTGACGTGACTTAATTGTTGTCAGTATTTATGGCTCCTCGTGATGATATTTACTCATCCGATGTTGTCTTTTATGGGCTGGTAGGGCGGGTCAGGCTGGTATGCAACATTTCCTCAAAGGTTTTGTGACATGTGCACCAAGCCAGTCGGCCAAAGTGGATACATCCAGTGAGCTATTCTATTGCCATTTTGTGCAGTCGGATTGTGGGGGGGGGGGAGGGGGGGGGGTGCGCGCACCTTTCTACAAAATGGTTAATTTTCTTTCATAGTTATTACTAAAAACATTACTTTGATGGTATTATTAATAACATTCATTACAATACACATTAATATGTTATGGATAGGAAATAGAACAGAGTAACTGCTCTTCATATTTGTGCTCAACTCTTAACAACTAGTACACAGTGGAACTGAGATATGTGTATGGATGTACTAACATACATCTTGTAAGGAAGGCTATGTGCATGGATGTACTAACATACATCTTGTAAGGAAGACTATGTGCATGGATGTACTAACATACATCTTGTAAGGAAGACTATGTGCATGGATGTACTAACATACATCTTGTAAGGAAGGCTATGTGTATGGATGTACTAACATACATCTTGTAAGGAAGGCTATGTGTATGGATGTACTAACATACATCTTGTAAGGAAGGCTATGTGCATGGATGTACTAACATACATCTTGTAAGGAAGGCTATGTGCATGGATGTACTAACATACATCTTGTAAGGAAGGCTATGTGCATGGATGTACTAACATACATCTTGTAAGGAAGGCTATGTGCATGGATGTACTAACATACATCTTGTAAGGAAGACTATTTGTATGTGCATGGATGCACTAACACAACAAATAGTATTCATAATTAACAATTCAAACAATCAATCGAACCAAGCAGTTCATTCAACAAAGTCATAAATGCTGAAAATTGGATGTGAACTTCTGAATCTGTCAAGAATAAATTATCTAGAAAGTTATTCCAATTCTTCCCAATAGTTTGATTTAGTTTGAAATCAGGAAAGCCAAAATCAAGTTTATCTTATGTTTCAAATCAAAGTAGTCATTAAATATGGGTGTATGTTGATTTGATGGATACATGCTGAACTATCTGCAGTATTTAGATTGGAAAATATACTGGTGAATAGTTTCTAGACAAAAATAGAGCCATAACAGTTCTTAGAGTCATAAGTTCTTAGAGCCATAATACATAGTAATGTTTGTCTTGTGGTCTTTTCTAAAATTCCTGTCCAAGAAACTTGCATCAGTAGGTATTTAGTAATGAGCAAGATTTTAGTAATGAGCAAGATTTATTGCGAAAGTTGAAACGAACAGCAAGAATGGCCTTTAATGTATCTCAAACTTAGTTTGGAGAATCCATAATAGTTCTCCCTGAAATAACTCTATAATCCCACTGAGGGATCAGCAGATTATGGCTAACCTAAGCACACAAACATTCATCAGAAAAACTCCAGCTGGTATTATATGCACTTGTTGATCCTTTGAACCCTGCCCACCCTGTCTGTAAAACCCTAAAACCCTATTCTGATGGCTCCTGAAGTAAAAATGCAAAAAATGACACATGAACAAAACTAGTTACAATGACAAAACTAAGTGATCTGTTTCAATGATTATATCTCAAATAGATGAACCTAATCATCTCCAATATTCCTGCTTATTATGTCAGTCCTCCAAGCATGTAGACCCACTGACCTGACCAATATTCCAGCTTATTGTGCCAGTCCTCCCAGCATGTAGACCCACTGACCTGATCAATATTCCAGCTTATTATGTCAGTCTTCCCAGCCTGTAGACCCACTGACCTGACCAATATTCCAGCTTATTGTGCCAGACCTCCCAGCATGTAGACCCACTGACCTGATCAATATTCCAGCTTATTGTGCCAGTCCTCCCAGCCTGTAGACCCACTGACCTGACCAATATTCCAGCTTATTGTGCCAGACCTCCCAGCATGTAGACCCACTGACCTGATCAATATTCCAGCTTATTATGTCAGTCTTCCCAGCCTGTAGACCCACTGACCTGACCAATATTCCAGCTTATTGTGCCAGACCTCCCAGCATGTAGACCCACTGACCTGACCAATATTCCAGCTTATTATGTCAGTCCTCCCAGCACAGATAACTCTCACAATATTTGCACCAACATTTTTGTCTTGACTTGTTTGAAAGGTCTGTCTTCGTAGGCCATGTTTTGGAAGTCCTTGACATGTTTGTTAAATTTAAATGATCATGCAACACAAAGCTTATTTCCTGTGGCTTGTGGAGACATTTGGAGATGATGTAAATCCACATTTTGCAGCCTCTGATGTGCCTCGACATGGTTGTGGAACTTCACAGTCGCTGTTCCCAGCAAGTGCTAAACAGACTTCATTCATGAACATCCAAAATGTTCTGTAGCAGCTTCCTGTTGTATTGTGGGGACTATAGTCAGCTATAAGTATATTATTACATGCCCACCTACAAAATTCACAATGAGCCGCCGGGGCCAGCGATAATTTTGACGTGTCTTGTTAAGAGGACAAAGTTGGTCATTGACACCTGTGCGCGCCCCCCCCCCCCCCCCCCCCCCCCCCCCATGAAAGCATTGTAGTCAATACAAAGCTGAGTTGAAATATCTACAGCTGTTCCATCCATTCTTCTACTTCTAAAAGTTTCCATTTTTGTTGGGTTGTGGAAGCTGGATATCAAATTGACAGGCCTTTGGTCCATCCAGACAAGGCATACAATGTTGACAGGCCTTTGGTCTATCCAGACAAGGCATACAATGTTGACAGGCCTTTGGTCCATTCAGACAAGGCATACAATGTTGACAGGCCTTTGGTCTATCCAGACAAGGCATACAATGTTGACAGGCCTTTGGTCCATTCAGACAAGGCATACAATGTTGACAGGCCTTTGGTCTATCCAGACAAGGCATACAATGTTGACAGGCCTTTGGTCCATTCAGACAAGGCATACAATGTTGACAGGCCTTTGGTCCATCCAGACAAGGCATACAATGTTATTGGGACATATATATTGTGAATGCTGGCTGTTGATTTTCTTCATTCCTGCCAGCTGTTTAGAATCAAATGTTTGACCTGTCATTACCTACAACAAGTGTTACATAATCAGTGTATAGCTTGTAACTGTAGAGAGTTACAATGTTGTAGAGTCTGCCCATGGCAAGAATAACATCTTAGTTTGTCAACGCTACGAACAACACTGATTTCTGGGATAATATTCTCTATTTTTCCAGTGCAGATTTCCAGATTAAGGATATATCCAGAGCTTCCTTCACAAGCCATGTAAACTTTTATTCCCCCATGGGCTTTGACTTGATATCCTGTTTGAAGGCAAGTCTGCTCTTTGAGGGGATCATACCTTCGTCTAAGCTCACGTGCTGTGGAGGCAAATAACAGTGCCTAAGTTCTGATAGCAACACATTCAGCATGAGCCTCAGTTTGTAAAGCTTATCTGCTTCATCCAGAGCATGGTCCTCCTCATCAACAAGATGAAGAAAAATCCAGAGAGCAATGAACAGTGATCACGCTCCATCACAGTGCAGAAACCAGGAGTATGAGAAACAAAGTTAACAATTGAGCTAGACCAGTACTCCTCGTAACCTGGATTACTCACAATGTGTTCCATCTGAAGGCTCAGTCCAACAAATGTTTTCATCTCAGCCACCTACACATTTTAATAACTTTCAGCCTAGTAGCTGATTGACTTCTCTAGTGGCTGATTGACTTCTCTAGTAGCTGATTGACTTCTCTAGTGGCTGATTGACTTCTCTAGTGGCTGATTGACTTCTCTAGTGGCTGATTGACTTCTCTAGTAGCTGATTGACTTCTCTAGTAGCTGATTGACTTCTCTAGTGGCTGATTGACTTCTCTAGTAGCTGATTGACTTCTATAGTGGCTGATTGACTTCTCTAGTGGCTGATTGACTTCTCTAGTAGCTGATTGACTTCTCTAGTAGCTGATTGACTTCTCTAGTGGCTGATTGACTTCTCTAGTAGCCGATTGACTTCTCTAGTAGCTGATTGACTTCTCTAGTAGCTGATTGACTTCTCTAGTAGCTGATTGACTTCTCTAGTAGCTGATTGACTTCTCTAGTGGCCGATTGACTTCTCTAGTAGCCGATTGGCTTCTCTAGTAGTCGATTGACTTCTCTAGTGGCTGATTGACTTCTCTAGTGGCTGATTGACTTCTCTAGTGGCTGATTGACTTCTCTAGTGGCTGATTGACTTCTCTAGTGGCTGATTGACTTCTCTAGTAGCTGATTGACTTCTCTAGTGGCTGATTGACTTCTCTAGTGGCTGATTGAATTCTCTAGTGGCTGATTGACTTCTCTAGTAGCTGATTGACTTCTCTAGTGGCTGATTGACTTCTCTAGTGGCTGATTGACTTCTCTAGTGGCTGATTGACTTCTCTAGTAGCTGATTGACTTCTCTAGTGGCTGATTGACTTCTCTAGTAGCTGATTGACTTCTCTAGTGGCTGATTGACTTCTCTAGTAGATGATTGACCTCTCTAGTGGCTGATTGACTTCTCTAGTGGCTGATTGACTTCTCTAGTAGTTGGTTAACTTCTTGCTTCTCATCTGCTCAGCACGTCGAGTTGTTAGCTTACACAAATTGTGCCAGAAATCATTTTTCTTGAAAAGTTCCAAAAATTCATGGGCTTTACTATCTGGAGAAATAGATTCTGGAATGTTCTTCTGGCCTATTTGCCCCATAAATGATATGTTTAGTCGAGTGCAAACACAGTTCTGAATATATTTGCTAGAGACCAACCTGCGTCAAATTTACTAGAGATGTTACGTGGAAGACAACCCCTTCCATGCCCCTGTAACACAGCCTCATTGTCGCAAGAATCAGGAGCAGGGCAGGATATAGTTTGATTAGAATCTGGTCATACATGACTGATACACAGATGGCTGATTCATACATGACTGATACACAGATGGCTGATTCACAGATGGCTGATTCATACATGACTGATACACAGATGGCTGATTCATACATGACTGATACACAGATGGCTGATTCACAGATGGCTGATTCATACATGACTGACACACAGATGGCTGATTCATACATGATTGATACACAGATGGCTGATTCACACATGACTGATACACAGATGGCTGATTCACTCATGACTGATACACATATGGCTGATACACAGATGGCTGATTCACTCATGACTGATACACAGATGGCTGATTCATACATGACTGATACACAGATGGCTGATTCACTCATGACTGATACACATATGGCTGATTCACTCATGACTGATACACATATGGCTGATTCACTCATGACTGATACACATATGGCTGATTCACTCATGACTGATACACAGATGGCTGATACACACATGCCTGATTGACACATGACATCACTCAAATGATCATCAGATTTCATGTTGATGTCACTTTCTGATTAATTGCCGTCGCCCACGGAATCATTGAGCACAACCTCGACAGCTTGTTCCATTGTTAACCTTTTAGAACGACCAGTTTTTCAGCACATCTTTTCATTGGGAAAAATCTGTCAAAATGTGGTCATTCCATGAGCGCCACCATTTTAAAATTGCTCTCCGGAAGACGTGTGTAAATTCTGCTGTGTCTATCCATACATACTATGCCCTCTCTTAAATGTGTAATACTAACACAGCAGTTCATGGCTGTCACATGTTGAAATAGTTCAATCTGACATTTACAGTCGATGCTTATTTGGCATTACAGAATCTTGTTTAGATGTAAATCTTCATTGATAGAGTTTAAATTGAATTCTGAAGAATTTTAACATTCTGTAGTTTACATATGGAAAATATGTATTTTCAAAGTTTGCTTATAGTTCCAGAAAAAAAATTGAAATTATGTAGTTGATATCTTGATCAGTGGATTATAAGGATATTCTGTTTGTAGGGAGATAAATATGAGTAGTTGAAGTATACCTGTGGATAGACTCTCCTATCCCAACGAGTAATTGAAGTATACCTGTGGACAGACACTCCTATCCCAACGAGTAATTGAAGTATACCTGTGGATAGACTCTCCTATCCCAATGAGTAATTGAAGTATACCTGTGGATAGACTCTCCTATCCCAACGAGTAATTGAAGTATACCTGTGGATAGACTCTCCTATCCCAACGAGTAATTGAAGTATACCTGTGAATAGACACTCCTATCCCAATGAGTAATTGAAGTATACCTGTGGATAGACTCTCCTATCCCAACAAGTAATTGAAGTATACCTGTGGACAGACACTCCTATCCCAATGAGTAATTGAAGTATACCTGTGGACAGACACTCCTATCCCAATGAGTAATTGAAGTATACCTGTGGACAGACACTCCTATCCCAATGAGTAATTGAAGTATACCTGTGGACAGACACTCCTATCCCAATGAGTAATTGAAGTATACCTGTGGACAGACACTCCTATCCCAATGAGTAATTGAAGTATACCTGTGGACAGACTCCTATCCCAATGAGTAATTGATGTATACCTGTGGACAGACTCTCCTATCCCAATGAGTAATATCAAGTAGTTGATGTACGATTTGAGCTGTATGCATGTTAAATGTAGTTGTATTTTGTGTGTGGTCAGTGTTGATGAGTGTGGTCAGTGCTGATGTAGTCAGTGCTGATGTGGTCAGTGCTGATGTGGTCTGTGCTGATGTGGTCAGTGTTGATATGGTCAGTGTTGATGTGGTCAGTGTTGGTGTGGTCTGTGCTGATGTGGTCAGTGTTGATGTGGTCAGTGCTGATGTGGTCGGTGCTGGTGAGTGTGGTCAGTGCTGATGTGGTCGGTGCTGATGAGTGTGGTGTATGCAGATACATTCTGTGTGTGTAGTTCTCCATGTGGTGACAGTATGATTGTATCCCACCTGACTCTTGAATGTAATGAGACAGTAGAATGTCAGGGACAATAGATTACATTTCCTGAGACACCAACCCAAACATGATATAATACAAGAATCTATAACTCACTCTGGCCCTGGGTTACCATAACTCACTCTAGCCCTGGGTTACCATAACTCACTCTGGCCCTGGGTTACCATAACTTACTCTGGCCCTGGGTTACCATAACTCAGTCTGGCCCTGGGTTACCTTAACTCAGTCTGGCCCTGGGTTACCATAACTCAGTCTGGCCCTGGGTTACCTTAACTCAGTCTGGCCCTGGGTTACCATAACTCAGTCTGGCCCTGGGTTACCATAACTCAGTCTGGCCCTGGGTTACCATAACTCAGTCTGGCCCTGGGTTACCATAACTCAGTCTGGCCCTGGGTTACCATAACTCACTCTGGTCCTGGGTTACCATAACTCACTCTGGCCCTGGGTTACCATAACTCACTCTGGCCCTGGGTTACATCACTCAATCTGGCCCTGGGTTACCATAACTCACTCTGGCCCTGGGTTACCATAACTCAGTCTGGCCCTGGGTTACCATAACTCAGTCTGGCCCTGGGTTATCATAACTCAGTCTGGCCCTGGGTTACTGAAGATGAAAGAAAGAAGTGATCACTTGTAACAAGGTCAGGTAATTACCCAATCTAAAATGTCACTGTAGACAATACAAATAATCTCTTGATTATCTCAGATGGATACAAGATAGTGTGTTTGTATGTGTGTTTGCATGTGTGATTGTATGTGTTTGTATGTGTGTTTGCATGTGTGTTTGTATGTGTGTTTGTATGTATAGATGAGTATGCACAACATTTCTGAAATGGATGATTATTAAATATAAATAGTAATAACCAACATTGTTTACATCCAACATTTTGTACAGATTAGTTGATGTATTGCCTCCAGTATGGCTCAGTATTGCAACTTTCTATAGATGGCATGTCTTTAGTTTTACAGGTTCTATATTTTCACTTTTGGTCATAGTCCATTGTTGCTTGAATGAAAATCGTTCATTACACACACCAACCTGGAACACTTGATCACACAAGTGATTGTTGTCTGTAACCATGATTTTATTACTGCGTGTCAAACTTGGTTTGAACTGGCTCTATATTAGAATGTTGGCTACTTGCATCAGATAGCCAGTGGTAAGTATTACATTAGTTGTCAATAAATATTTCCATAACAGTTATAGGCACTTAGGTTATTTAATGGTCATCTAGCTTTGCGTGTCAACTTCAGACGATGAAAATCCATGCACCAGTCCAACAGATACTCCCTGAACAACGAGAAGGAAAATAACATTCTTTAAAAGTCATAGACTTCCTGTGAAACAATGGCCAGAATATTATTGCTTTAGTTATGTAACTGATATTATAACGATAATATATACAACAACAAAATCACATTATAACGATAAAACATACAACATAAAAATCACATTATAACGATAAAACATACAACAACAAAATCACATTATAACGATAATATATACAACATAAATATCTGCTATTTGTTAACATTGGATTTCTTGAAACGTTTCACTTGAGCTATGTGCTCAACTATCAGCTGTCCATTTTCAATACGGAAATGACTGTCAGAATTGCTTTAAATGACTGTCAGAATTTCTTTTAAATGACTGTCATAAATAGAATGTCACAAAACACATTTGACATGGGATGTGCTAGATGACTCTAATGAATTCACTCGCTATGTTTTTCATAAATCAAAAATATAAAGGACACGAACAAAAATGATTTCTGCATATTTCATTAAAGCACAACTCTTTCCAAAATAACTCTTAGAAAAAAGCATATGGCTGGAAATCAACAAAATACAAAGGTAAAAAAACATCTCGGCTATGGGTACTCACACAAGTGATCCTATTTATGCATAGCTAATAGCTATTTCAAGAGATTTGATTAGCTGAGACTAAACTGAGTTATTATCTTCTAGACAACAATGAGAGGGATTATTCTTGATGTTTTCCAGTAGTTGAAAGTAGTTATCTTTGTTCCCCCAGCCCATCAAAATGTTTGAGAAAGTGGTTATCTTTGTTCCCCCAGCCCATCAAAATGTTTGAGAAAGTGGTTATCTTTGTTCCCCCAGCCCATCAAAATGTTTGAGAAAGTGGTTATCTTTGTTCCCCCAGCCCATCAAAATGTTTGAGAAAGTGGTTATCTTTGTTCCCCCAGCCCATCAAAATGTTTGAGAAAGTGGTTATCTTTGTTCCCCCAGCCCATCAAAATGTTTGAGAAAGTGGTTATCTTTGTTCCCCCAGCCCATCAAAATGTTTGAGAAAGTGGTTATCTTTGTTCCCTCAGCCCATCAAAATGTTTGAGAAAGTGGTTATCTTTGTTCCCCCAGCCCATCAAAATGTTTGAAAAAGTGGTTATCTTTGTTCCCCCAGCCCATCAAAATGTTCGAGAAAGTGGTTATCTTTGTTCCCCCAGCCCATCAAAATGTTTGAGAAAGTGGTTATCTTTGTTCCCCCAGCCCATCAAAATGTTTGAGAAAGTGGTTATCTTTGTTCCCTCAGCCCATCAAAATGTTTGAGAAAGTGGTTATCTTTGTTCCCCCAGCCCATCAAAATGTTTGAGAAAGTGGTTATCTTTGTTCCCCCAGCCCATCAAAATGTTTGAGAAAGTGGTTATCTTTGTTCCCCCAGCCCATCAAAATGTTTGAGAAAGTGGCTATCTTTGTTCCCCCAGCCCATCAAAATGTTTGAGAAAGTGGTTATCTTTGTTCCCCCAGCCCATCAAAATGTTTGAGAAAGTGGTTATCTTTGTTCCCCCAGCCCATCAAAATGTTTAAGAAAGTGGTTATCTTTGTTCCCCCAGCCCATCAAAATGTTTGAGAAAGTGGTTATCATTGTTCCCCCAGCCCATCAAAATGTTTGAGAAAGTGGTTATCTTTGTTCCCCCAGCCCATCAAAATGTTTGAGAAAGTGGCTATCTTTGTTCCCCCAGCCCATCAAAATGTTTGAGAAAGTGGTTATCTTTGTTCCCCCAGCCCATCAAAATGTTTGAGAAAGTGGCTATCTTTGTTCCCCCAGCCCATCAAAATGTTTGAGAAAGTGGTTATCTTTGTTCCCCCAGCCCATCAAAATGTTTGAGAAAGTGGTTATCTTTGTTCCCTCAGCCCATCAAAATGTTTGAGAAAGTGGTTATCTTTGTTCCCCCAGCCCATCAAAATGTTTGAGAAAGTGGTTATCTTTGTTCCCCCAGCCCATCAAAATGTTTGAGAAAGTGGTTATCTTTGTTCCCCCAGCCCATCAAAATGTTTGAGAAAGTGGTTATCTTTGTTCCCCCAGCCCATCAAAATGTTTGAGAAAGTGGCTATCTTTGTTCCCCCAGCCCATCAAAATGTTTGAGAAAGTGGCTATCTTTGTTCCCCCAGCCCATCAAAATGTTTGAGAAAGTGGTTATCTTTGTTCCCCCCAGCCCATCAAAATGTTTGAGAAAGTGGCTATCTTTGTTCCCCCCAGCCCATCAAAATGTTTGAGAAAGTGGCTATCTTTGTTCCCCCAGCCCATCAAAATGTTTGAGAAAGTGGTTATCTTTGTTCCCCCAGCCCATCAAAATGTTTGAGAAAGTGGCTATCTTTGTTCCCCCAGCCCATCAAAATGTTTGAGAAAGTGGCTATCTTTGTTCCCCCAGCCCATCAAAATGTTTGAGAAAGTGGCTATCTTTGTTCCCCCAGCCCATCAAAATGTTTGAGAAAGTGGTTATCTTTGTTCCCCCAGCCCATCAAAATGTTTGAGAAAGTGGTTATCTTTGTTCCCCCAGCCCATCAAAATGTTTGAGAAAGAACAACAAGAAAAGGTCCATTCCAAACTGAAGATTGTGTGCAGTAAATGCAAAGTCAATGTTTGAAGCAATTAGTTATTCAGATTTGACATGTCATGTTCTGTGCCATTAAGTTCAACTCTCTGACACTAACAAACATTGTTTTATATATTATTTTTGCGTATAACTTTGTCAAGTCAAGTTTGCAGCTCAGAACAAAAACTTTTATAAGAATATTTTGTTGGTTATTTTCTTTAAGCATTATGTACACAAGAATTAGAACAATTTGACTTTGGCTCAAAATAAGCATTTTGCTGACAGTGACCGGCCAGGTTGGCCTGTCATTACTATCATCAGTTTTATTGATTCCGGTAACCATTGACACATTCACAATTATTTGGACTATTTGCATGTAACAATTTTGTAAATCATTGAAACGATTGAACGCTGTCTTGTAACACCAGCTTTTATGACTGTTCTTATGCACACAATGTTATTTGTATGTTTGTGCTGGCTTGTGTGTCACTGTCGACATGTTGTGTATGTGCTGGCTTGTGTGTCACTGTCGACATGTTGTGTGTCACTGTCACCATGTTGTGTATGTGCTGGCTTATGTGTCACTGTCAACATGTTGTGTGTCACTGTCAACATGTTATGTGTGTGCTGGCTTGTGTGTCACTGTCGACATGTTGTATGTCACTGTCGACATGTTGTGTATTGATGTAATGTCCAGGCTGATCTGTCAGCTCTCATTGCCTAGGGACCAGTCTTCTCTGTCATGTCTCCCAGTTTACCTCCCATGTAACGAGGGATTATCTCTCATGTATTCAAGAATTGCAATCTAATGTAAACTTAATCAGTCCAGTTTTTACATTTATGCTTGGACATATTTCAATGTATATCTTGTTGATGTTTGTGTTTTACAAATTGTTAATTATATGTTTTGGTAATTTGTAATTTGTTGCACAGTTAAATCTGTATTTTATTATTGTCTTGTCTTTGATCAAGCGATACTTGGGCTCAAACCTTCCTTCAGCTCCATGTCGATCTGGAGTTGATTTTTGGTTCTATGGCGGGGATAGAAAGGAATGTTCCATTACTAAGGGGATGAGAGAGCACCTCCATGCTGATCCACTACCCCTCCCTCCCACCATAATAGACCAAAGCCAAGATCGGGTTCACTGTACCACCATCAGATGATCCATGTGCGACCAAATCTCAAAAGAAAAGTGTTGCCCACAGAAATGTTTACTCAATGTGTCTGTTGTACATGTTTATATTGTATTGTCTTTGGCTCATGTTTTCGTTCTGTAAAGTGTCAGCTCTTCATGTTTTTATTAGTTTTTTTGGGTTCTGTATTGTCTTTGGCTCCAGATTTTACTCTGTTTTCTGTAGTGTCATCTGTACATGTCTGTAATTTGTTTTTGTTCTGTAAAGTGTCTGGTAGTGATGTTTATATTCTGTTTATTGTTATGTAGCATTTGTTCATTGCTAAGTAACATTTGTTCATGTTTGACTGTTGGCAATGATGAATGCATAATTTGTTCATTTACGTGTTTCAGTATTGTTCTGTCTGTGTTTGTTTGTCTCATGTTTGTGGCTGTACACTTTGTGAAAGTATCTATTTTTGATGTTCATTTTTATACTCTGTCAAATTGATTTTCAGTTTTGAATTTTTAAGATTTGTCAAGCTTTGCCTGTAACTGTACCACTGTAAGATGAGACATCAACTACATGTACTACAACACCATCACCATCATCATCATCATCATCACCACTATTTTGCATGTGTTAAATAAAATGGAATGAACTAGTTGACCAGTTATGAAATATGATGATGGAGCATACCATTCCAGCCACAAATATCAGCCCTTCCTGACCCATCCCATGTGTTATCAGCAGTGGCCATCGTCACTAATACTTCTCTTGTTCCAGTTATCTTCAAGAATTCTATATGGAGACATGGATCAGATGACCTCATTCTTTGTCTGGGATGGCAGAACAAATCAAATGGCCATTTGTTTCACGCAATCAAAAGTAGGTTACCTCACTTTTTATAGAACAAGTCCAAACTGCGTCAGTTAGAGTAGCCATCCTGGCATACACATGATCACATCAGACATGAGATGCTAGTCAAAGAGGTACAGAAGAGTTGTCTAACAGCCAAGGATGTACATGGACTTCTACTAAAATCAAACATGGCATAGGAAGATTCACTAAAAGGCAAAAGTGTACAAGAATATTTAAAATATGTTATAGTTGTATGCCATGTCAGGCTAAAAACCAAGGGGTTGCTTAGAAGGGTTAGCTAAGGCTTAATGAAATCTTAACACCAAAAGTATTGGGAACTCGTGCCTCACAGAGGCATAACCCAGCCCTGCCTCACAGAGATATAACCCAGCCCTGGCTCACAGAGGCATAACCCAGCCCTGCCTCACAGAGATATAACCCATCCCTGGCTCACAGAGACATAACCCAGCCCTGGCTCACAGAGACATAACCCAGCCCTGCCTCACAGAGACATAACCCAGCCCTACCTCACAGAGACATAACCCAGCCCTGCCTCACAGAGACATAACCCAGCCCTGCCTCACAGAGACATAACCGAGCCTTGCCTCACAGAGACATAACCAGCCCTGCCTAACAGAGATATAACCCAGCCCTGGCTCACAGAGACATAACCCAGCCCTGCCTCACAGAGGCATAACCCAGTCCTGCCTCACAGAGATATAACCCAGCCCTAACTCACAGAGATATAACCCAGCCCTAACTCACAGAGATATAACCCAGCCCTGCCTCACAGAGATATAACCCAGCCCTGTCTCACAGAGACATAACCCAGCCCTGCCTCACAGAGACATAACCCAGCACTGACTCACAGAGACATAACCCAGCCCTGACTCACAAAGAAATAATCCAGCCCTAACACACAGAGAAATAACCCAGCCCCAACTCACAGAGACATAACCCAGCCCTGCCTCACAGAGATATAACCCAGCCCTGTCTCACAGAGACATAACCCAGCCCTAACTCACAGAGACATAACCCAGCCCTAACTCACAGAGACATAACCCAGCCCTGACTCACAGAGACATAACCCAGCCCTGCCTCACAGAGATATAACCCAGCCCTTTCTCACAGAGACATAACCAGCCCTGCCTCCCTTGGGTATAACCCATTTCAGAGCTGTATGGTATGAAACATCAATTTCAGGCCAATTATTTGATGGCATTAGAAATTTGAGCATTCCAACGTTCAGGTAATGTGTTTTGTTCGTGAAGGTTGTTGAATTAAAGTTGTTCTATCCAGCTGACAATATTGCTAGAACAAGATATATCTGCTGGTTAGTGCGATGGGCATGATATTTACAAATAGTGGCTTGATGTTGCACTTGGAAGAGAAGGCCAGGATTTGAGAATACAGCTCTGACCTGTTTGGGAACAGGCGGAACATCATTTTAGAGATACGTATTCAAAAAATGGTCGTGGTAGTCAAATAGAAGAAATGCTCCAATGGGATCGAGTGCAGGGGATGACTGCACACTGTCTCCACTTAGTTAACGATAGGTTCCCTTCCTTGCTGGTTTTAGCATCCCTAACTTTAGCAGAGTCAGGTATCCATTTATAATTTGATGGACTTGAGCATTAAGTGACTAAACATGTTGATGTAGGAGTCAAGTACACTAACAGCTCCACCACTTGAATGTTCTGAGATATCTGGATAAAAAGGCCGTAGATTTAATCACAACAAAACATTCAATCAAACTTGTAACATTTGCTGTTAATCAAACTTGAAACATTTGCTGTCAATCAAACTTGTAACATTTGCTGTCAATCAAACTTGACATATTTTGCTATGAAATGTGACCCAGTTGTGTGAACGAGTGAGTGATGACTTCTTACACTGTTCATCAAAATATGAGGTTTTTGTGTGACTGAACAATTTGATGTTGTGTTCATCAATTTTTAGTTAGTCTCTTTTTATTTGTCAGTTTATTTTTCACTGAGAACCAAAAGTTTGTGTTGGTTATTGATTATTTGTTGTTCTTTTGTGAGTGAACATTACCCTCAAAGTTGCTTCAGTTATTTTGTGTTGATACCTTTGATTTCTAGAGGGCTGAGGACACCAAATACACAGAACTGGCTTTCTCTGATTGTTAGAGGGCTCAGAACACACAATGCACAGAACTGGCTTTCTCTGATTGTTAGAGGACTGAGAACACACAATACACAGAACTGGTTTTCTCTGATTGTTAGAGGACTCAGAACACACAATACACAGAACTGGTTTTCTCTGATTGTTTGAGGGCTCAGAACACACAATACACAGAACTGGTTTTCTCTGATTGTTAGAGGGATCAGAACACACAATACACAGAACTGGTTTTCTCTGATTGTTAGAGGACTGAGAACACACAATACACAGAACTGGTTTTCTCTGATTGTTAGAGGACTCAGAACACACAATACACAGAACTGGTTTTCTCTGATTGTTAGAGGGCTCAGAACACACAATACACAGAACTGGTTTTCTCTGATTGTTAGAGGGCTCAGAACACACAATACACAGAACTGGCTTTCTCTGAATGTTAGAGGACTGAGAACACACAATACACAGAACTGGTTTTCTCTGATTGTTAGAGGACTGAGAACACACAATACACAGAACTGGTTTTCTCTGATTGTTAGAGGACTCAGAACACACAATACACAGAACTGGTTTTCTCTGATTGTTAGAGGGCTCAGAACACACAATACACAGAACTGGTTTTCTCTGATTGTTAGAGGGCTCAGAACACACAATACACAGAACTGGCTTTCTCTGAATGTTAGAGGACTGAGAACACACAATACACAGAACTGGCTTTCTCTGATTGTTAGAGGACTGAGAACACACAATACACAGAACTGGCTTTCTCTGATTGTTAGAGGACTGAGAACACACAATACACAGAACTGGCTTTCTCTGATTGTTAGAGGGCTGAGAACACACAATACACAGAACTGGCTTTCTCTGATTGTTAGAGGGCTGAGAACACACAATACACAGAACTGGTTTTCTCTGATTGTTAGAGGACTGAGAACACACAATACACAGAACTGGCTTTCTCTGATTGTTAGAGGGCTGAGAACACACAATACACAGAACTGGCTTTCTCTGATTGTTAGAGGACTGAGAACACAATACACAGAACTGGCTTTCTCTGAATGTTAGAGGACTGAGAACACACCATACACAGAACTGGCTTTCTCTGATTGTTAGAGGACTGAAGACACCAAGTACACAGAACTGGCTTTCTTTGATTGTTAGAGGACTGAAGACACCAAATACACAGAACTGGCTTTCTTTGATTGTTAGAGGGCTGAAGACACCAAATACACAGAACTGGATTTCTCTGATTGTTAGAGGGCTAAAGACACCAAATACACAAAACTGGCTTTCTCTGATTGTTAGAGGGCTGAGAACACACAATACACAGAACTGGCTTTCTCTGATTGTTAGAGGGCTGAGAACACACAATACACAGAACTGGTTTTCTCTGATTGTTAGAGGACTGAGAACACACAATACACAGAACTGGCTTTCTCTGATTGTTAGAGGGCTGAGAACACACAATACACAGAACTGGCTTTCTCTGATTGTTAGAGGACTGAGAACACAATACACAGAACTGGCTTTCTCTGAATGTTAGAGGACTGAGAACACACCATACACAGAACTGGCTTTCTCTGATTGTTAGAGGACTGAAGACACCAAGTACACAGAACTGGCTTTCTTTGATTGTTAGAGGACTGAAGACACCAAATACACAGAACTGGCTTTCTTTGATTGTTAGAGGGCTGAAGACACCAAATACACAGAACTGGATTTCTCTGATTGTTAGAGGGCTAAAGACACCAAATACACAAAACTGGCTTTCTCTGATTGTTAGAGGGCTGAGAACACACAATACACAGAACTGGCTTTCTCTGATTGTTAGAGGACTGAGGACACACAATACACAGAACTGGCTTTCCCTGATTGTTAGAGGACTGAGGACACACAACACACAGAACTGGCTTTCTTTGATTGTTAGAGGGCTGAAGACACCAAATACACAGAACTGGCTTTCCACACCCCACATATGCCATCCTTTCTGTCTTGTTGGTTTATTTGCCTTTAGGAACCACTGACTTGGTCTTTAGTAACCACTGATTTGGTCTTTAGCAACCACTGACTTGGTCTTTAGCAACCACTGACTTGGTCTTTAGCAACCACTGATTTGGTCTTTAGCAACCACTGACTTGGTCTTTAGCAACCACTGACTTGGTCTTTAGCAACCACTGACTTGGTCTTTAGCAACCACTGACTTGGTCTTTAGCAACCACTGACTTGGTCTTTAGCAACCACTGACTTGGTCTTTAGCAACCACTGACTTGGTCTTTAGCAACCACTGACTTGGTCTTTAGCAACCACTGACTTGGTCTTTAGTAACCACTGATTTGGTCTTTAGCAACCACTGACTTGGTCTTTAGTAACAACTAATAATGCTAAAAGGCATACAATAGGCATATTGGTAAGAGCACTCACCTCTAACAGCAAATGTGCATGGGTTCATAACCCAGTTATGGTGTGCACCAGTTTACTAAGCTGTAAAAATGAGCATATGACCATGTTTCTGAGGTAGAAAAGGTGCTCTGAGATAGAAAAGGTCCTCTGAGATAGAAAAGGTCCTCTGAGATAGAAAAGGTCCTCTGAGATAGAAAAGGCAAGGTAGTGTAGAAGAGAAGTTGTCACAGAACCTCATTATGGCCATACATCTTGCAAAAGAAGGTCTACTACGTACTTCTGTATGGGCTGTTGGAGAGATTACTTGAGGATATCCCGAGGACAACATTCTTTATTGGAATATCTGGAACAGGACGATGAGAAGAAATCCGAAAGATATCACTTAATGCCAGCATCTGCAGTCGAATGGACTCAAGCATCACTCACCAAATGGGGGTTCACTGGTGGACCAGCTAGTAGACTTACAAGCAAGTGGATTTCAGCTCATAATTGCTGTCGTACAACATTAGTTGATCTAGGCTAGAGTGCATGTGTCTCTTGTCGTACAACATTAGTTGATCTAGGCTAGAGTGCCTCTGTCTCTGTCGTACAACATTAGTTGATCTAGGCTAGAGTGCCTCTGTCTCTGTCGTACAACATTAGTTGATCTAGGCTAGAGTGCATGTGTCTCTTGTCGTACAACATTAGTTGATCTAGGCTAGAGTGCCTCTGTCTCTGTCGTACAACATTAGTTGATCTAGGCTAGAGTGTCTCTGTCATACAACATTAGTTGATCTAGGCTAGAGTGCATGTGTCTCTTGTCATACAACATTAGTTGATCTAGGCTAGAGTGCATGTGTCTCTTGTCGTACAACATTAGTTGATCTAGGCTAGAGTGCATGTGTCTCTTGTCAAGTTTATGGTCATTCCCTTGCAGAGGCTGATAGGTGCACTTTCCTTGGCCACGATTTTACCCAATTCAATGTCCATGGCACCTAGCTGAAAGCTGTCATGGCAGGGAGGGACATGGCACCTAGCTGAAAGCTGTCATGGCAGGGAGGGACATGGCACCTAGCTGAAAGCTGTCATGGCAGGGAGGGACATGGCACCTAGCTGAAAGCTGTCATGGCAGGGAGGGACATGGCACCTAGCTGAAAGCTGTCATGGCAGGGAGGGACATGACACCTAGCTGAAAGCTGTCATAGCAAAGAGGGACATGGCACCTAGCTGAAAGCTGTCCTGGCAGGGAGGGACATGGCACCTAGCTGAAAGCTGTCCAGGCAGGGAGGGACATGGCACCTAGCTGTAAGCTGTCCTGGCAAGGAGGGACATGGCACCTAGCTGAAAGCTGTCATGGCAAGGAGGGACATGGCACCTAGCTGAAAGCTGTCCTGGCAAGGAGGGACATGGCACCTAGCTGAAAGCTGTCATGGCAAGGAGGGACATGGCACCTAGCTGAAAGCTGTCATGGCAAGGAGGGACATGGCACCTAGCTGAAAGCTGTCATGGCATGGTTTTGTCATGTAGCTTCAGGTGGGTCTTGTAGCTTCAGGTGGGTCTTGTCCTGTAGCATCAGGTGGGTCTTGTCATGTAGCTTCAGGTGGGTCTTGTAGCATCAGATGGGTCTTGTCTTGTAGTTTCAGGTGGGTCTTGTCATGTAGCTTCAGGTGGGTCTTGTCATGTAGCTTCAGATGGGTCTTGTCATGTAGCTTCATGTGGGTATTGTCATGTAGCTTCAGGTGTCTTGTCTTGTAGCTTCAGGTTGGTCTTGTCATGTAGCTTCAAGTGGGTCTTGTCATGTAGCTTCAAGTGGGTCTTGTCATGTAGTTTCAGGTGGGTCTTGTCATGTAGCTTCAGGTGGGTCTTGTCTTGTAGCTTCATGTGGGTCTTGTCATGTAGCTTCAGGTGGGTCTTGTCATGTAGCTTCAGGTGGGTCTTGTAGCTTCAGGTGGGTCTTGTCATATAGCTTCAGGTGGGTCTTGTAGCTTCAGGTGGGTCTTGTTTTGTAGCTTCAGGTGGGTCTTGTAGCTTCAGGTGGGTCTTGTCATGTGGCTTCAGGTGAGTCATGTGGCTTCTCTGCATCTGATAGCAAACTAAACAACACAGCCATTTCCATTGACTGGAAGGTGTGGACTATCAAGGTGCCTCCTCCCTATGGTTGAATGTTTTCTGAGTCCTGGTTCTTTCCAGAAAGATATTGTCAGACACCAAGAGTTTATGTTCACATTTAGAACAATATGTCCAGACACCAAGGAATTGGGAAACAAGAGTTTATGTTCACATTTAGAACAATATGTCCAGACACCAAGAGTTTATGTTCACATGTACAACAATAATACTCTACTGGGAAACAACCTGTACAGAACTGATGTACATCTGTACACTGAAGTAAATATAAATAAATTGTACATAAGATATGTGTACACAGTCAGTTCTGCGTATCAAGTTGCCACTTTTGTTTGTCCTACATGGTGACATTTGACCAATTGAAATAAGTAGCAGAAAGCTCACTTTGTGTCACGAGAATTTGAGAATCCATTTTGACTATCATGACAGTGAGTTCTGACTGTGGTGGCAGGTTGATATCACTGTCGTAGCAGTGAGCTCTGATTGTCGTGACAGAGATTTGTAGTTGTTATTGTCTGTGTCAAGTTTGTCTTTAACATAGATATATGTATTCCATCGGAAACGCAACTTCAATAAATAAAATATATCCTCACTCGAGTTATCGTGTCCATCTGATACTTGAAACATTCTGACAGATATTGACTCCAAACACACTGGTCTGAAATCTTCTCTTACATCAGACATACTTTTCTATGACTCCAAACACACTGGTCTGAAATCTTCTCTTACATCAGACATACTTTTCTATGACTCCAAACACACTGGTCTGAAATCTTCTCTTACATCAGACATACTTTTCTATGACTCCAAACATACTGGTCTGAAATCTTCTCTTACATCAGACATACTTTTCTATGACTCCAAACATACTGGTCTGAAATCTTCTCTTACATCAGACATACTTTTCTATGACTCCAAACATACTGGTCTGAAATCTTCTCTTACATCAGACATACTTTTCTATGACTCCAAACATACTGGTCTGAAATCTTCTCTTACATCAGACATACTTTTCTATGACTCCAAACACACTGGTCTGAAATCTTCTCTTACATCAGACATACTTTTCTATGACTCCAAACATACTGGTCTGAAATCTTCTCTTACATCAGACATACTTTTATATGACTCCAAACATACTGGTCTGAAATCTTCTCTTACATCAGACATACTTTTCTATGACTCCAAACATACTGGTCTGAAATCTTCTCTTACATCAGACATACTTTTCTATGACTCCAAACATACTGGTCTGAAATCTTCTCTTACATCAGACATACTTTTCTATGACTCCAAACATACGGTTCTGAAATCTTCTCTTACATCAGACATACTTTTCTATGACTCCAAACATACTGGTCTGAAATCTTCTCTTACATCATACATACTTTTCTATAGTACCTTGCCTAATGGTGTGAAGACTGACAATATATATGGCTACATATGTATTCTGGGGTGAAACAGTGGCTGAGTGATCGACTGTAGTGAAACAGTGGTTGAGTGATTGACTGTAGTGAAACAGTGGCTGAGTGATTGACTGTAGTGAAACAGTGGCTGAGTGATCGACTGTAGTGAAACAGTGGCTGAGTGATCGACTGTAGGGAAACAGTGGCTGAGTGATCGACTGTAGTGATTCTATTTGTGGTTCAGTATTTAACTTTCTTAACTTAAACTTAACTTCTATATACTGGTTTAGAAGACTCGGCAGTCTGTATACAACCAGTTTCTTTTATATTTTTTGATCTAACAACGATGTGCGTCTAATCTATTCTTGAATGCATTAATTGACCCTTCCTCCACTTTGATGTCTGCCAGGATCCAGATGACACCTCTTTTATGTTTGTGTTAGGCAAACAGAAGAAACTACTGTCTGTTAGAATACCAGACATCTTTCCATCAGAAGGATAAAGAAAGTGTGTGTGTGTGTGTGTGCAACAGAGAGAGAAAAAGAGTGACAGATTGAAAAAAAGTTGGTGCCATAATAAATTCCTGATTGCTGACAGTACAGTTCTGCATCTGGGGATATAAGCTTGGTTGTCATGGAGATCTTGCAGAGGATCAGCTTGGTTGTCATGGAGATCTTGCAGAGGATCAGCTTGGTTGTCATGGAGATCTTGCAGAGGATCAGCTTGGTTGTCATGGAGATCTTGCAGAGGATCAGCATGGAAGAAAGGAAGGGCTGTTTTGCTGCAGACACAAGTTTCTTTTCTTAAATGTTGGAAATATTTTCTTCGCACTTGGCACACATACAGACACCCACATGTGAACAGTTATAGAGGCATGAAATAACAGGGAAATATTTTTACACTTTTTTGTTCTTTTTATAAACTTTTGAGCATTAATAAAAACTAGATGATTCGTGCAGAACATCTGCCCTTTATAAATATAACTGACATCATTTTTGACCCTTTTATGGTTACCTCGACTTTGAGTGTTTAGGTCTGCCCTTACTTCTCTTGTCCTGAGGATTCCAGAGCAGAGACTGTTTTGTGATGCTATCAGGGAGTTTCCATTATGTTGTCATTTTCATCGCCAATCTCTTATTTTCACGTCTAGTCCCACTGGCATTTGCCCTGTTCTTTCCCAAAGTTTTATATTAGTGACTTTATCATACCATTTTATTCTCTCAGTTTGGTGCAATCATCCATTGTTGATGAAAGCCTGTTTCTTTTTAGTTGTGCCTTTCCTTGTTCCTGATACCCCAGAGCCATACAATAGAGAGAATATGACATGGTATTTGAAGATCTGTATTTTTGTGGTAAACTTATTTCTTTTGATTTCCAGAAATTCACATAACGCAATAAAAGCTTCTTTGCCTTTTGTAGTATTCTTAATTTGAAATCTATCAATATCTCCGAACTTGTCTATATTGCTACCAAGATATATGAATGAATCTACCTCTAGCAGTATCATGTTGTATCATATTGATGTTTTAATGTCTGATTTGATTTTTCTACTGAGACACCATATGTTTCAGTGGGTTTACCATCTTTCAAAAGTAAAATAGCTTCCCAGATTTCTGTTCTAGTTGGCTTTATACAATTAGCCGATTGAATGTCTGAAGGATATTCTAGAACTGGTCAATGTAATACTTCCAGAAAATGTTATGCCTCCTCACATGCTCTTTGTGTTGCTAAGCAACTCTTCTAACATCTTTAATAAATCAATTTTCTTGCATATATTTTCCTGTCAGTGTTTTCATTTGTCCATCATTCTTCTTTGGCATTGGTCCTGAATAGGATGTGGCAATGTGTGGTAGATTATAGCAAGGCTGCAGTACCTGTGCGTTTTGGTTCAACATATCTGATTTCAGCACATTTTAGAGGCTGGTTTTACCTTCCCATTTCGATCCTTAATCTCTTAGCCAGGCAGCATGGTTGCAGGCTGTTTTCAGGGCCACCACTTAAAGGTGGAATAGGGTATTGGTCAGTTATGGATTGCCGACCATGATGCAAACAGCCAGCTATGAGTCACTGGCTGCTGTCAGATTTCCGTTTCACTGCTGCATCTTTGGTTCTGTCCATCACTTATGGTGTATACAATGGAAAAAATGACATTATTTTAATAATTCAAGATGTTATTGTCAATAACGTAGATTATTGACATATTGCAAAACTTTGTGAATGGAAGAAGAGAAAGGAAATTCTTAAATCAAATTTTTTTTAAATCAAGGGACGGCGTGGTTAAGGGACACGGCTCACAACCAGAAGGTGCTGTGTTCGATCCCCATCACAGCACCGGCCGTTACCCCAGGGAAGCAAACCCTTATAAAATGCAGGAGGAAGCAGACTCTTACATAAAATGCATGCTGAAGTCAGATGCACTGGGCCGACAGGCGCAAAATAAAAACTGCAGTGCAACGCACACCGCCTACAAAAACAATAGATATTTTCTCATTATATATTATGAAAAACAGAAACATAACGATAGATAAAGAATTATCATTGAATCTCTTTAGAGTAAAGTTACCAAATATGAAAATATGAGAAAATCTTTGCCTCAGACACCACTGTCAATATATATTTCATTTACTTGACAACTTAGAATTTCACAAATAACATTTTCCATTGTAATATCGGTTTTATACTTTCATTTGGAACAAAATATATTGTAGGCCAATGATTTAGAAAATAGTCTTTTGCATTTATTACATGGAAGGAATCTAATGAAAATATGGTGAAGAAGTAAAGAAAGACCACAATCATATAGATAATATCTATATATAGATTCGAGGGAAGTTGATGATGTGGTTCAACAACTCACCCTTAACGAACAATGAAGACCCTACAGAAACAGCAGCATGACTTGAGCGCATCACAACAAACAATACATATACCTTCTGGTAGACAAGATTAAACATAAGGACAAACTATAGGCCTAACACACCTACATCTTGATGTAGTATAGGCCTAAGACACCTACATCTTGATGTAGTATAGGCCTAAGACACCTACATCTTGATGTAGTATAGGCCTAAGACACCTACATCTTGATGTAGTATAGGCCTAAGACACCTACATCTTGATGTAGTATAGGCCTAAGACACCTACATCTTGATGTAGTATAGGCCTAAGACACCTACATCTTGACGGATAAGCCCATAGAGAAATAGAGATTCTCATCTGTCACCAATCAGTCAGGACAAGCAATGATTCTCATCTGTCACTGATCAGTCAGGACAAGCCAAATTACTATCAAGCAAGGCGAGAACTTGATCACAGGTAAGAAAGCCGCAAACGCCTTTGTCGATCACTATGCCAGAGCAAACCACATCGAGGTCCCTGCAGATAAGCATACAGACATTAGCGAAGAGCTAAAGGGGCACGAAAACAAAAATACGGCTCCTGAAGAGCACATGATGGCCAAACTAACAATGCGCGAAATGGAAGAGGCTATGAGAACACTAAAGAGAAGGAAATCTCCCGGAAAAGACGGGATAACAAACGAAATGCTGATGGGGCTGGGCCAAACAGCGAAGGAAAAACTACTGTCAGTCCTGAACCAAAGCTGGAAAAGGGGTATTGTACCCCAGGCATGGAAAGATGCAATACTGGTACCAGTACCAAAAACAGGAAAGGACAAAACAGATCCGAATGGATACAGGCCCATAAGCCTACTGAGCTGTGTCGGCAAGCTGATGGAACGGATGATAAACACCAGACTGATGTGGCATCTGGAAGAAAAACGAATACTAATTCCACAGCAAGCCGGCTTTAGACAGCACAGATCCACTGAGGACCAGGTCATCCTCATAGCCCAGGAGATAGAAGATGCCTACCAGGCACAGAAACACACAGTAGCTGTTTGGGTGGATCTGGAAAAGGCATTTGACAAAGTCTGGAAGGATGGACTTAGAGTCAAGCTAAGAAGAAGTGATGTTTGTGGGAAGATGTACAAGTGGATCAACCACTACCTCAAACAAAGAACGGCCAGAGTCCAAGTACAAGGGCAGATGAGCAAAAAGGTGACACTCGAGCAGGGAGTACCCCAAGGGGGAGTACTGTCACCCACACTCTTCCTGGTATATATAAACGATATTACAGAGAATATACCAAGAAGAGTCCATAGCTCAATGTTTGCAGACGATCTGGCTATGTGGACCTCTGAAAAGAATCTCACCATAGCAAGAAATCGGATGCAAACGGCCCTAGCATCGCTGGAAGAGTGGGCGAACTCATGGCTGGTCAAAATAAACGAGGAGAAAACCACGTGCACAATATTCTCGCTCTCATTAAAACCCCAAAGTACCAAACTAAGCCTAAATGGCAAAATCCTGCAGCCAAACGACAACCCAACCTATCTGGGAGTCACATTTGATCGGCGCATGACATGGAAAAGTCAGATTGAGAGAAACCGAATGAAAGCCAGAGAAAGAATGGCGATCATGAGGAAACTTGCTGGCACAAGCTGGGGAGCAGACGAAGGCATACTAAAGAAACTGTACACTGGAAGAGTGAGACCAGTTCTCGAGTATGGCATCGCGGCTTGGACAACAGCAGCGAAGGCGAACTTCGATAAAGTTAACAAACTTCAAAACCAAGCTATGAGAATCATAACTGGTGGCATGAAGTCAACGCCAATTGTAGAACTTGAAAAGATTACAAAACTGCAATCCATGACCGACAGAAGAGACTGCAGAGCCCAGCTGCAGTCAGAGAAACTCCGAAGACTGACGGACCATCCAATGTACCAGAGGCTAAACAATTTGGGAACTGGAAAACTAAAGCGGAGAAACTTTGCAGAAATAGCCAAAGCAAAGATGCACGAAGATCCCATAAACGCACTAACAACACCAAAACCCATCACTACTGTACGAAAACCTACTTGGAGGCAGGATATATTTCCAGAGGTGGTAGAAAATATACCAGGTATTGCAAACAAAAACTGCCAGACCGAAAAAGAAAGGAGAGATACTACCCTAAGCTTCATAACGAAAAGCTACCCAAGCATGGACTGGACCCATGCATACACCGACGGCTCTGTAACAAACACTACACAGAACGGAGGGGCAGGAGCATTCCTGAACCTACCAAATGGCAGAAAAATAACACTGTCATTCGCTACTGGTAAGTACACGAGCAATTTCAGAGCAGAGGCAGAGGCACTGAGGGCGGCAGTGGAAGAAATGGTAACACACAGTGAAAATGAGAGCCATATAGTCCTGCTGACAGATGCTCTCGAAGTAGTCACAGCGCTAAAAAGCCAGAAAAACACTGAGCTTAATGACTTAAGAGCAGCACTCTGCAAACTGTGCCAACAGTCCGCACCAAAAAGGGTAGTGGTACAGTGGGTTCCGTCACACTGCAACATCCAAGGCAACGAGGAGGCAGACAGACTGGCAAAAGAAGGTGCAAGACTACCACAAATAGATACCAGTATGACGTACGAAGAGTCAAAACGGCTTATCAAAGCCAGGTACATGTCCAAATGGGAAACCGAACATACTGGTTACACCAAAAACGATGCCTATTACCAGTTGAACCGAAGAGAGCAGGTCGTTGTCTTCAGACTTCGCACTGGCCACAACAGACTGAGGTACCACCTCTTCAACAAATTGAAGATAGGGTGTACCGACGAATGCCCGTGCGGTACTGGTAAAATGACCACTGAACATCTGCTGCAGAACTGCCCGACATACGAGGATCAGAGAGAGCAGATGTGGCCATTGCCAGTGGAACTGCAAGACAAGCTCTATGGTAGTGGCGAGAGTCTCAGGATGACCGCCGCTTTTTTCGAGAAAATAATGGTTACTGTCTAACTGTGTACGCAGAAGAAGAAGAAGAAGTCAGGACAAGCAATGATTCTCATCTGTCACTGATCAGTCAGGACAAGCAATGATTCTCATCCGTCACCAATCAGTCAGGACAAGCAATGATTCTCATCCGTCACTGATCAGTCAGGACAAGCAATGATTCTCATCCGTCACCAATCAGTCAGGACAAGCAATGATTCTCATCTGTCACTGATCAGTCAGGACAAGCAATGATTCTCATATGTCACCAATCAGTCAGGACAAGCAATGATTCTCATCTGTCACTGATCAGTCAGGACAAGCAATGATTCTCATCCGTCACTGATCAGTCAGGACAAGCAATGATTCTCATCTGTCACTGATCAGTCAGGACAAGCAATGATTTACTAATACATGATGGCACTCTGCTTCAGCGTACATCAGCTACCAAACAGTTCAGGATACAGGTTGAATACGAAGTATCTAGGTCCAGGAGATAAACTGGGTTGTTGATCTGACGTCTAAGATTGGTCAGTATCTGGGAATGGTAGGGAGATACATGGCCACTTGGTTGAGCTGCATCAAGCATTTGGCACACAGGCCACTGTATTAATCATGATAACCTCAGAGATTTCCTCAAGTTCTATTCCTAAGCAACATCAGAATGTAGCTGTTATCCTCAACCTATACCTTAGCAACATGTGATGTAGTGGTCGTCCTCTACCTTACTTTAGCAATATCAGAATTTAGCTGTCACATTCAACCTTTAACTTAGCAACATGTCATTATTAATCTCGGGAATGAATGCGGAGAACACTTTAATGAGAGCAATAATCTTCTCCCTCAATCGTTTCCCTGACTTCGGAATTTGCAGAAAAGCTGGTTGTGGCATTGTCATTAACGAGCCGTTACAATAGACAAGGTATGCTGAGCTATCCCAAACGGGTTTGAAGAATACCTTTGCATAAAACAGATGTGAAATAAATTAGACAAGGTCAGCTGATTGCGTCCAGCCTAACAAATCGTAGGAATCAGGTCAATTGCTAGCTAGAAGACGATCATTATGGCACTATTTGTTCTTACTCTTACAGTTAACTAACCACAAATAAGGGTGGCCTACCCTGAGGGTGAGTGTTAAATTCCAAACTCTCAAAATGTGTTTCAAATGTTATTTCAGTGCAGTTTTGTTTAGTTTTTGTGATTGCGATGTGAATTTTATTATTTCGTTGAGTTACGTGAAGTTGTGTCAAATTTTGTGTTATAATATCAGTAATGTTTCAGGATTTAATAAACATGTTCGGTGGGGAGGAATCTTGTAG
This sequence comes from Ariolimax columbianus, assembly GCA_036924085.1. NCBI lineage: Eukaryota > Metazoa > Mollusca > Gastropoda > Stylommatophora > Arionidae > Ariolimax > Ariolimax columbianus. Next base: position 92,308,322 of record JAVGWX010000010.1, on the reverse strand, counting down.
TAAAAGTGCTCGTATTCAAGCTGTTAAAGATAACAGTAATGTTTTGGGCAAAAAAACAATTGTAGGGTGCCCCATTGATGTGATTTGTCATTTATGAAAACAAGAACAAGCTTTCGTGGGACACAATGAGAGCCTAGATTCTCTCACAAGCTTTCATAAGACACAATGAGAGCCTAGATTCTCTCACAAGCTTTCATAAGACATAATGAGAGCCTAGATTCTCTCACAAGCTTTCATGGGACACAATGAGAGCCTAGATTCTTTCACAAGCTTTCATGAGACACAATGAGAGCCTAGATTCTCTCACAAGCTTTCATGGGACACAATGAGAGCCTAGATTCTTTCACAAGCTTTCATGAGACACAATGAGAGCCTAGATTCTCTCAATAGAACAAATTATTTCCAAACCTCAACTGCTTGCTGTGGGGGAAAAGTTAATAAAAGACCATTTACAAAGCTGTAAGATGTTTAAAAGAACTTCTTCTGATACTCAGAATGATTTAATCGGATCAGTCGCTATTGCCATAAATGAGACAATCCGAAGTGAAACAAATGAAGCATGTTTTGTGTCAATTCAAAGGGATAAAACTACTGACGTTTCTGTGAAGGCACAACTCAGCATTATTGTTAGGTATGTGCATGATCAAATCAGTGAAGAATATTTTATGGGATTTGATGATGTCTCGAGCGATACAAGTGTTGATGAACTGTCCAAGAAAGTGATTTCTGCCATAGAGAAATAAAATATGAAGGAAAAGCTTATTTGTCAGACATATGATAGAGCATCGGTTATGGCCGGCTGTTGTGCTGGAGTACGAGCAGTCATTACTTGAAAATACCTGAAAGCAAGTGCACTGCTATGGGCACCAGCTGAACCTGGAACTATTAGACAGCGCCCAATTTAAGAAGCCACATTTTTGTTATCTGCAACCTCGCTGCATTCAATTCCTTCTTCAATAGATCTACATCTTGCGTAGAACTACTTCGACAGCATGTGTGTTTTAGCTACCTCATCCAGAACAAACAAGATGGAACTACAATTCATATGCTGATCAAACATCATTACCAAGAGTTACGAAATGCAGTGGGTCACGTAACTGAATCTGATGACTGGGATCCTGAATCTATCAATTGTGCAATAGATCTGAGAATATCAGATTCTTTAATGTTCACATTTTTATTGTGCCTGTTCGATATCATTTTTGTCTTATCCAAGCATTTGTTCGGCATTTTCCAAGCTAAGCGCACAAATGATGTAAACTTTGGCATCAATGAAATAAGGATTGTCAAAATCAAACATTTCATCTCTACGTTCAGATAAGGAGTGACTTCAAGAGAGTTTGGTGTTGAACCAAAACTGTCAGGCAGACTTCTAACCGCAGCATTTTGCTGAAACCCACACACGCGTTGCATATGAAATTCTTGACTCCATCAGTTAGAGCAGTGGTGCCCAAGCTAAGATTGACCGAGGGCCAGATTATGGTCAAGGGTAACACCAGATTATGGTCAAGGATAACATCAGATTATGGTCAAGGATAACATCAGATTATGGTCAAGGATAACGTCAGATTATGGTAAAGGATAACATCAGATTATGGTAAAGGATAACACCAGATTATGGTCAAGGATAACACCAGATTATGGTCAAGGATAACATTAGATTATGGTCAAGGATAACACCAGATTATGGTCAAGGATAACATCAGATTATGGTCAAGGATAACATCAGATTATGGTCAAGGATAACACCAGAGGGCCATAACATCCTTAAAAAATAACATTCTGAGATATAGTTTTACATATATAATGACCCACGTACAGAAAGCAACGGCAAACTACTCTATTCTTGGAAAATATTTTTACAAATGTAAACTCTTACACACGAAAACATGCACAACAGCTACAAGCCTAGAAGTGGGACTGGCTGATTTATACTTCACAAGGCTGCCAACTGTGCACCTCAACTCCTTCCTATAGAAATGTACCTACCATCCACCCCCACGATCACTTTCCCATACCGATGCTAAGGACAAAGCAACATCAATTGATCTCAGAGACTTCCACCGACACAGAAAATATATGTTATTGGTTTCAGTTTCCTATTATCAAAGTAGGTACCGACACTGTCTTCGCCTGTCCACGTGCACGATCAGAGATTTGACGTTATCATTTCCGCCTGTCCACGTGCACGATCAGAGATTTGACGTTATCATTTCCGTTTTGTCGGCACTATCTAGTAGGGCTCAATTGGTATGACAGAGAGAGAGAGAGAGAGTGAGAGAGTTGGTGGTGCTGTGGAGAGATGTTAGTCGCTCATTTTGGGTGTTATGGTTTTATTTCTGGTGCCAGTGCGTGCTATTTTGTAGTATCTTTTTTAGCAGAGTATACTTCTTCTTCGTACACTGTCTGGCGGAGTATACAATAATTTTCAATCATCAATAAGAGGCCGGTCAAAAACTTGTTGGTGGGCCGGAACTGGCCCACGGGCCATAGTTTGGCCACCTCTGAGTTAGAGGAACGATTCTCCAACTTTGACAAAGTTGCATTTGTTAAACTCCTAAACCCTGAAATATGGACGCAATTCAAAAAATCTCCTGCTAGTTAATTTCTAAAAATTAAAAACACAAACCCTAAAGTGTTAACTTTATATCATCACACGTTTAACTGGTAAATGTTGACAGCTCAGAAGACAAAGCCAAACTTTGAATTATTGGGTTTCGTTGTAGATAACGACCTCCAAACAATGTATGAACAGACGGGCCAGTTGCTGGAACTAATTCTCTGTATTCCAGTGAGCTCGGCAACTACAGAACGTTCAATGAGTACATTGACAAGAATTCAAACACATCTGCCTAATTATGTGACCAATAATAGACTATCCAATCTGGCTACTATTTCAACGGAAAAGGAACTTTTTTTAAGTGCGCACAAGGTCGCGTGTTCAAGGAAAGGGTGATACATATTTTTTTCTTTTCAGAAATGAAACAGACGCTTAGAACTGATTGACAAGAAAACGGTCACAGCTGTGCAGAAGTACATGGACAGCATGGGTTTCAACTACCTTATTCAGTACAAACAGGAAGTACTTTTCAACATTTTTCTACATCGTTAAGTGTGTCCCTTTATGTTCATGACTCAGCTTACCCTAACAATATCATCACGCTTGGCTACTGGGCAAGAGTGGAACTCGAAACTCCGGGAACGTGTAGGGATCTACTGTCCAGGTCGTGTTGAACCTCGGGGAACGTGTAGGGATCTAATGTCCAGGTCGTGTTGTGGTGAACCTCGGGGAACGTGTAGGGATCTACTGTCCAGGTTGTGTTGTGGTGAACCTCCGGGAACATGTAGGGATCTACTGTCCATGTCGTGTTGTGGTTTTTGTGAATGAAAGAGCCGACACCCTGGCCAAATGGGCACCCGCAGTTGGAATATTAGTAATGGATGGAGGACCACCCGTGGTGGAAGCAGTAGTAATGGATGGAGGTGATATTTTTAAGTTGATCAACCACCATCTTTTGGATGAAGCCAATGCAGGCATGAAAAAACAAGGCACATATCTCTAGATAGTGAGATCGGACTCTTTGATCTCTAGGTAGTGAGATCGGACTCTTTGATCTCTAGGTAGTGAGATCGGACACTTGATCTCTAGGTAGTGAGATCGGACTCTTTGATCTCTAGGTAGTGAGATCGGACACTTGATCTCTAGGTAGTGAGATCGGACACTTGATCTCTAGGTAGTGAGATCGGACTCTTGATCTCTAGGTAGTGAGATCGGACTCTTGATCTCTAGGTAGTGAGATCGGACTCCCATGTGATGTCCAGCACGTTAAAGATTCCTTGGCAGTTGGAAATCCAAAAGAGTAGGCTTAACAGCCATTGCCCGAACAAGATTCAAGTTAAAAATCTACCCAAGTTATTTGTACCTTTCCCCAGGTGGTTTGTTAAGAGCAGCTATAGATGGCGCCTAACTCTCTGCGGGTCTACTTGGCTCTAGTGTTTGAGTCTATTAAGATGTTCTCTCACATCGTCTAAATGACACTCCAAGAAACGTTGTGCAGACTCTCTAGTCTTCTAAACCAGTATAAAGATGTTAAGTTAAGATTGCATGATTTTGAAATCAAACCCAGCCCAGCACAGTTGACTTGAGAGGACGAAGCAGCAGTGTGTATAGTCAGCGAGCTATATGAACCATTTGCTGAGAGGGGCTCAGCACATATGGGTTTACCCGGACAGTAATTTTGTCAATTATTAACAGACCAGGGGAGTAATCACTGTACACATAAATATTCTAGAAGGATTGATGACCAGAAAAAAGATTCTAGAAGAATTGATGACCAGAAAAAAGATCCTAGAAGAATTGATGGCCAGAATAAAGATTCTAGAAGAATTGATGGCCAGAAAAAAGATCCTAGAAGAATTGATGACCAGAAAAAAGATCCTAGAAGAATTGATGACCAGAAAAAAGATTCTAGAAGAATTGATGACTAGAAAAAATATTCTAGAAGAATTGATGGCCAGAAAAAATATTCTAGAAGAATTGATGGCAGGAAATAAGATTCTAGAAGAATTGATGGCCAGAAAAAAATATTCTAGAAGAATTGATGACCAGAAAAAAGATTCTAGAAGAATTGATGGCCAGAAAAGAGATTCTAGAAGAATTGATGACCAGAAAAAAGATTCTAGAAGAATTGATGGCCAGAAAAGATTCTAGAATTGATGGCCAGATAAAAGATTCTAGAAGAATTGATGGCCAGAAAAAAGATTCTAGAAAAATTGATGGCCAGAAAAAAGGTTCTAGAAGAATTGATGGCCAGAAAAAAGATTCTAGAAGAATTGATGGCCAGAAAAAAGATTCTAGAAGAATTGATGGCCAGAAAAGATTCTAGAAGAATTGATGGCCAGAAAAAAGATTCTAGAAGGAATACTATCAGTTGGTGATGTGGTCTAGGTTGGTGCTCAGGCAGTTGGTGATGTGGTCTAGGTTGGTGCTCAGGCAGTTGGTGATGTGGTCTAGGTTGGTGCTCAGGCAGTTGGTGATGTGGTCTAGGTTGGTGCTCAGGCAGTTGGTGATGTGGTCTAGGTTGGTGCTCAGGCAGTTGGTGATGTGGTCTAGGTTGGTGCTCAGGCAGTTGGTAATGTGGTCTAGGTTGGTGCTCAGGCAGTTGGTGATGTGGTCTAGTTTTGTGCTCCTACAGTTGGTGATGTGGCTGATCTGCAACTCATCTGGATTGTGCGATGGAACCAAACATTGGGAATCCGCCTCTCTGGTGCCTTACACCTGCGCTGAGAGAAGATGCTCCCTGAGGATTCAGGTTATAACTCTTTCTCCTTCTGAGCTAATTTTGACCTACCTGCAATTAAACCGAGTCACCCGACAAAGGATGTGCCGGACCGAAAGGTGCAAATATCGCAGTCAAACTGTAAACTAGCGACAACGCATTCCGTTCTCCGGACTACATCCTGCTACTTGCAAAGGCCTATTCAGGGCTTGATAGTGGGAGATTTAGAACGAACACAGAAGAAGAACCGAGTCAGTTTGTTATAGAAGTCCAGCAGATCAACAAGAACGGATATATGTGGCAGTCTGAGTTTATAAGCTTGACCACCACGTCACTCCAAGTGAACAGATTTCTCGATTTGTGTCACCGTTACAGAAAGTCAACCTGTCACTCAAATGGGTGCTAGTGCAAGTGCCCCTGATGAATAGTGCACCTGTACTTCTAGAGGGGTAGATGTCACTGTGCAGATCTCAGCTCTGGTACGAGTTGGATGTAGCCTAGTGGACCTGTACATCTAGAGGGGTAGATGTCACTGTGCAGATCTCAGCTCTGGTACGAGTTGGATGTAGCCTAGTGGACCTGTACATCTAGAGGGGTAGATGTCACTGTGCAGATCTCAGCTCTGGTACGAGTTGGATGTAGCCTAGTGGACCTGTACATCTAGAGGGGTAGATGCCACTGTGCAGGTCTCAGCTCTGGTACGAGCTGGATGTAGCCTAGTGGACCTGTACTTCTAGAGGGGTAGATGTCACTGTGCAGATCTCAGCTCTGGTACGAGCTGGATGTAGCCTAGTCGACCTGTACTTCTACAGGGGCAGATGCCACTGTGCAGGTCTCAGCTCTGGTACGAGCTGGATATAGCCTAGTCGACCTGTACTTCTACAGGGGCAGATGCCACTGTGCAGGTCCCAGCTCTGGTACGAGCTGGATGTAGCCTAGTCAACCTGTACTTCTACAGGGGCAGATGCCACTGTGCAGGTCTCAGCTCTGGTTTGAGCTGGATGTAGCCTAGTCGACCTGTACTTCTACAGGGGCAGATGCCACTGCGCAGGTCTCAGATCTGGTTTGAGCTGGATGTAGCCTAGTCGACCTGTACTTCTACAGGGGTAGATGCCACTATGCAGGTCTCAGCTCTGGTACGAGCTGGATGTAGCCTAGTCGACCTGTACTTCTACAGGGGTAGATGTCACTGTGCAGGTCTCAGCTCTGGTACGAGCTGGATGTAGCCTAGTCGACCTGTACTTCTACAGGGGTAGATGCCACTGTGCAGGTCTCAGCTCTAGTTTGAGCTGGATGTAGCCTAGTCGACCTGTACTTCTACAGGGGTAGATGCCACTGTGCAGGTCTCAGCTCTGGTTTGAGCTGGATGTAGCCTAGTCGACCTGTACTTCTACAGGGGCAGATGCCACTGTGCAGGTCTCAGCTCTGGTTTGAGCAGGATGTAGCCTAGTCGACCTGTACTTCTACAGGGGTAGATGCCACTGTGCAGGTCTCACTGGTACGAGCTGGATGTAGCTGGGAGGAGGATTTCCTGCTTAGCGGGCTAGCCTCGAGCAGCTTATTACTCCGCTACTTTGGGACAAGTGCCGTGAAGGGTGGTTAACCGATGTGCAAGTCCATCTTAATAGACTCAACCGCTAGAGCAAAGTAGACTCGCAGCCTGTTAGGTGCCATCTATGAAGCTCTAAACAAACCACCTAACCATGGCCGGCGTTATGCCATGTCACACAGTTAGTCGCTTCTTATGACATGGTCTCTGTTGGGCAGTGGTGCTATTCTAATCCTTGACATACACAAAGACCCCGGCGGACCACTCGGGATGAACCCTAATCTGGTTCTTCCAAAATATCTCTAACTCCTGGTTTTATTGAATTTTTAGCTCAGTCTCAAACAAAATGGTGGTGGTCACGGGGTACCACTGTCCGTTCCTGTGACACTAGTTCATACAGGAAATGAGTTGGACTGAATGTTCATTCCAATCTTTGACAACAGTCTCCAACTCACAGTAAACACCATCTCCCTCTCTCTTGTGTTGCTAGTCAAAAAATTTGCTGTCAATAAGACCTGCCTTGTGTGACCTTAGTTTGAACTTTCCCCAGCTGTGCTAAATATCATATCTCTTTTGCTAATTTGGGCTCTTCCAAAATAAGTTTCTAGCCCCCAACTTCTCCGTGGATATGTTACACTATTATTGACACCGATCTCGTGCTGTGCCGGCACATGAAGTTTAATTGTCTGGCTTAAGTCTGGTGGAGAGATCTTCAAGTCTTACAAACAGATTTGTGTGGATGTTCGTCTGGATTGGCCAGTTCAAATTTTTATCAGTCTTGTAGGATATGTTTGGCTGTTTGAGCTGCACGTACACGTGACTGGTGTGGTGTAGCCTGTTGTAGTCCGTGTAAGTGGCCATTTAATTGGTTATACTCCGTTCTCATGCGGAATAGGATCACTAGCTCCGATGGATAAGTTTGGTCACCTTTCATTGTGGCTTGGATCGTCTAATCTTACAAGGGGATTGTTTGTTCTTTGTGTTGCTCCCTCCTGTGTTAACATGTCTGCTCTCTCCCTTCCTGGTATTCCACAATGAGATGGTATCCCTGTGGCAGAGGTCAAGGTTTAGATGAGTAAAACAACCACACCACGACACGGGAAATAACACAACAAACACTTCATATGATTTATTACATGAATATCAACAAAAACAATATTAACAAAAAGAACGAAATAGATCTAAACTAAATAATCATAATACATATATATACTTATATATTGAACTACAACGGAGGTTTGTAAGCACTAACTTTTGATAATTCCTCCAAACTACCTAACCCAGGCTCTCACTGCTGCACTCTCCTTATCTGCACACTCATCCTCAGTTTTGTGCATTCACCCACAATCAGATCACCTTCATTCAGGCACTCTGTACATCCACATACACCCAGTTCACGTATGCTCAGGCAATCTGTGCATTCATATGCAATTAGATCACGTTACTTATACTCGGATCACGAACTCACTTGTTCTGTCCATACTCAGTCGATCTGTGCATACACATTCACTCAGAACACACATCGTTCTCAAAGTTTTCTGCACAATACTACAGACATTCAAATCTCATCCGTAGGTGGTCTGTACATTCAGATCTCGTCCGTAGGTGGTCTGTACATCCAGATCTCGTCCGTAGGTGGTCGGTACATTCACAATTACTTGGATCTGTTCATAGGGTGTCCAACATAAACACCTATAGAGCGACTGGCCAATACTCGAGGTGTATGCTGGTTCAATCACCCTGCAAACTCACACTAACAGTCTCTCAGACTACTAACAGTCTATCAACCACTCTCCTAGCCAGTCTGCTTGAGTTCATCCTTGTAGAGTATTTTATAGTCTTAAGCAACAACATGGCTGTCCAATGGTCTCCTGTTGGTTGTCTGGCTTAGCCATCACTCTTAATTTGTAATTACATTTCAACTAGTTGTTATTGGATGATTATCCCCCGAATTCCTGTCACTCTAAATGGCGTGGTCGTTCGTGGCGGCATCTGACTGTCATCAACCCCCACTACGCTAAATCGGAACACCAGAGTGGTCAGCTATGAGATGGTTATTCCCTTATTAAACTCTCTGCTGGCCCTGTTCATGCCTCCTTTGATGCTTGGAGCACACCCTTATCAAACTCTCTGCTGGCCTTGTTAATGTCTGTGCAGAACCCCAATATCCATTGTCAGCATGCAAGGTTTGTTTAATAGGGTTAGATTGTTGTCATCGTGCCAGTTTTCTATCTCTTCTTCCCTTCTGTCTAGTTGGTTATAGCCCTAACTTTGGGAGTGGCTGTTGTAGTCTCCCACCACTAGGAAACTGTTGCTGGGAACATCTATACTTGCTATATTCACTGTTATGTTGCCGGGGCAGTAGAAGAGGTCCATCTCCAGAGTGTTCTGATTGCTTGGTTTCTGTGGCATTTATGATATTGTGTTATTCCTTATTAATGTTAGTATATCTCCCTTATGCTTCTTTCTGTCTCCTCTGAAACATTGATGAACCTTCAAATCGTAAACTGTTTACCTTCCTGCAGAAGGGTTTCTTGTACACAAGATGAACTGATTTCTTTCCTGAATAGTGTGACCTCTAATTGGGTAATGTTGTTGCTGACTCCATGAGCCCGGTAGAGGTATAAGACCCTTACACGTTCATTTGTCTGTAAAATCTAAGCTTTATATTTCTGTTACTCCAGGATCAGGTTAAATCTAAGCTTTATATTTGTTACTCAAGGATCAGGATAGCTTGTCCTTCTTCCGGTCCATAAGAAGAAAACACGATTCCCTCTCTTTCGCACATCCCATATATGTGCTCATCTATCTAGAGACTTGTCTCAACTCCAGAATACTACTCTATGAAGGGTGAAGGGTGCTACAGCGAGAGTTGAAGAATCTTCTGCCTTAGAAGGGTTCAATAAACCATTAGTCTTCTCTTACTACATGTTCCCCAAAGCGTGAAGGTGTCCATTTTCTTGTCTGTCACAGTGCCTTGCTTGAAATCACCATATAGCCAGAATTGTTTGGAGCAATACATCACAGGATGACACAAAAATAAATCATGCTGATTTACATAATTCCCCCCCCCCCCCCCCCCCAATCTAAAATCTCAATACTAACCGCATCTATAAAGAAGTACAACTTGGCAATCTAAATGTTTCTTGTTCACTCTTTGACTTGTATGAACTCCATCTCGATAAATGTGAATAAAGCCACATGTTTTCTCAACTCTTACAGTTTATGAACTCGTGTGACGTCATACAGACATTATTTGACAAAGGGCCTATATTACTAATAGATGTACAATCAGTAAATCTGATGGTACTTGATAATATCAATTATAGTCAGGTAAGTAATAATGGCAGGTAGTCCACACCGCCTGACAGATGTCAATATCAGATGTCAAATAGGGATGAATTATCATGAGATATGACTTATGAAGTTTGTAAACTTAACTTGACTGCCGTATCAACCCGTCTTATGGTGACTGTTGCTGATTGTGAGATAGTCTCTAGATAGAATTTCCAGTTACTTTCTGTGGCTACAGAGGTTGTGGCCAGGTGTGGTAGCACTTATATTTGTCAACTGTGGTTCTCCTCAATGAATGTAAACAAGACAGTGTTAAGTTCAAGGCTCACAGATGACCATGTGATAGTCACACTTGTATCATCTCCAGGTCATTAAACCTGATACTAATGTGCTGAATGAAGTCAAATATTCAACTAAATGGCCACGATTTGACTGAAAATGATCACATAAGTACTGAGCACAGTTAATTGTATATGACTTTGTTTTCCATAAATATAAGCTTGCTTTAAATGTTTTACACTCTACATTGTGATTTTGAAATAACAGATTTGACTGCGGTCTGAAAGTGGTCCATGAAGTTTAACAGTCCGGCTCTACAGAATGAACAAACAAAACAAAGATAACAAGAAAGGCCACACTTTATAGACAAATATTACACCCATTTCACATGGTCACAAAATAACCTTTGAACCTGGTTCCCTACTAGTAAAATAGTGTCTAGCTTTCACTCAATCATATTTCCTACCTTTTCTAACCAATGATGTACATTTTCTAAACACAAAATTTGACAGTTTAAAACAAATTAATGATACCAAAAAAATCAATGTTGTCGTAAGTTCATGTCTTCCAATACAACCCAAGCACTACATTAAATGTACAGTACCTGCCATTAAAGAGAGATGAATATATGAACATTTAGAGATATAAAAGCCAGTTTCATTTTAAGAAAATTGAAAACAGGCTGAAATAGTAATCCTATTCATTGTAATCAAACTTTCTAAATGACTTCTATCATTACAACATTTGTTATATTGTCAAGTGCTACCGTCACCTGGCACTGGTCAGAAACATGTAGCTAGAATATACAACGTTACTTCATGAACACATGAAACCATTTACAACAGATACTACCCTTCCCAGTGGACTCTGGAATAGGCATTGACACCAACATCTGACGTTAGGTCAGGTACTAACATGTTTGCTGTTTTATGTTTCTGTATCATATGTGAAGAAGATCATCATTCCTGGTACAGATCTGGCTTGCTACCGAATGGACTACTCTGTACTACAGTAGATATTGCTGCTGATATTACCTTCATTTCAACAGATACCAACAAGAAGTCTTCTGTATCCCAATTAAAGAGCATGTTCACATATGTCACAAATGTGACATCAACAACACAGACACTAGTATAATTGTGACAACCCCTCCACAATCTGATAACTGCTGGAGCTTATCTGAAAAGAACGTGTTGGTTTCTTTTCTTGATGGATGTAACTTGCTGGCCGTCTTTGTTCTGTTGATGTCTGCTAGTTTTTATCTTTGTTTCTTTTACTGACTTTTACATACCTCTTTCCATTCTATTATAAACTTACATTTGAACAATCGTGCATGACAAATATATGCCCTTACTAGCATGGGTATACCATTATTCTTGATGATTCTAGCGAGTATCTTAGATCCTTTTGTAGTTTCATTATTTGTCTAAAGGAAAGGTCTACACAGTCTTACGTGTAAGGCAGATCATTCTGAAAGGCACTCTTTTATCTGAAGCATGCAATCGATAACTATGTTAATCTTTCATTTCAGCAGGCCAGTGAGAATCTCATGTCACAAGCACATATAGTAATTGTACTCTGATGGCGGCAGCTTCAGTCTGGCCTTCTTACAGCTATACGGTACAAAAGACTAAACCAGCACTCAGATTTGAGCATGTATTAATTTAGTTATATTCTTCATTCATTTAATGATGGTTTTTATTGATGCTTTCATCTGTCCATGCAGAGTAGTTACAACAAGTGTAGATGTCATTAGAGCATGCCATGCCACGCCACCTGTGTGTGTCAGTGTTTGGTTAAAGTCAGTCCTGATGAATCACAAGTATCTGGCCAGGACAATACCCACAATTTTGTCCAGATTTGAACGTCCTCTTCGTGAATCGATGCACTTCCTTGCTGTTTGTCACTAACTCCACTTTGATGTTCTGTTGTGACAAGCAAGCTGTATTAAGTGCTGCCTGATCAGACCAGCTCACCCTACCACCTCTGTGATATCACTCTTACCACCTCTGTGATATCACTCTTACCACCTCTGTGATATCACTCTTACCACCCCCGTGATATAATACAACACAGCTAAAGAATAATGTGTGAGAGATGGCAGCGAGTTGCAATTGACAACTGGAATTGCAATAATACTGTAGCACTTGATCCTGTTCCCAAGTGACCAGCCCAGCCAAAACTGACAGAAAAAACACTCATCCACAATTATTGCACGACTATCGTGTCAATACAAATAGTAACTCATATTTTGGCGGTACTGTGATCAGTTTTAAATCCAAAGTCCACGACATCTGATGTAATACTTAGTTGACCATAGTAAGTGAAGATGGCGACAGCTTCAGATGTGCTGCAAGAAGTGTTCTCATATGGTTATAGAGAGCAATCCTGGCACATCAGATGTGCTGAGGGACGTGTTCTCATATGGACTGCCGCACCCGTGGCATTCATGTGAGAAGTCAGATGTGGAGTGTTACGCTAGTCACTTACTACTTAGTAGAACAGTTCTGTGCAAACAACTCACAAAGAGATAACATGAATGTTGGTTTTTCAGAGATATTTGTAAGTACTGTGCTGCAAACTTGCAATGATTGTACAACTGGTGTCAGAATACACTTCACTACAGCCACAGCCCTTCAAGGCATGCACAACCATATCTTTCCGATCACGATTACTTTCCATTTCCTCGAATAACCCCACACTAGTCACTGAAGTCAGCCCCGGTTATATTGATAATAAGAGTCTATTTTTCAGAGGAAAATATTTTTGCTTTTAGTTTTGAGAAAAGAGAGTTGTTACCGTTCGCTCCTAGCTCCTTGAGACCTGAGTCGGAAAGTGTGTGACTGAGATCTTGGGCTGTGGCGCCTGATCCATTGGTCGTTCTCGACCTTTGCCATGCCCTCTTGTGGAAGTCTGTGCTGATTCGATGTACACTAGCATACGATTGATCACACTCTGCATTGTTGACAGTTGTTGTTTCTCCTTGAGAAAATCCTTCCACGATTCTTTTCCTGAGAAATGCCCCTAAGTCTCGCTTTCCCCTTGACTTATCAACGGGCCATTTCTCAACCAACTTCAGAAAGTTTCTGTACCTGCTCGCCATCTTGTTAGACTTGTCTAAGGGCAGGTCACTCCCAGCACAATCATCATCCTGTGCCGTGCAGTGAGTTGTTGGATGTAGGTATGTAGAGTTGGTGGCTGTAGGTATGTGGTATGTAGAGTTGGTGGCTGTAGGTATCATGGTATGTGGTATGTAGAGTTGGTGGCTGTAGGTATGTGGTATGTACAGTTGGTGGCTGTAGATATCATGGTATGTGGTATGTAGAGTTGGTGGCTGTAGGTATGTGGTATGTAGAGTTGGTGGCTGTAGGTATGTGGTATGTAGAGTTGGTGGCTGTAAGTATGTGGTATGTAGAGTTGGTGGCTGTAAGTATGTGATATGTAGAGTTGGTGGCTGTAGGTATGTGATATGCACAGTTGCTGGCTGTAGGTATGTGATATGTAGAGTTGGTGGCTGTAGGTATGTGATATGTAGAGTTGGGGGCTGTAAATATGTGGCAAATACATTATATGTATACTTCATTTTCATTCCGTTGCTTTGTTCTTGAAATTTCTGACTGCATTAGTATATTAAACAGCTTGCTAGGGACATAGATTACATGAAGTGATCACAGGAAATGCAACGTGAAGTAACAGAACAATTTGACCTTCGTGAAGTAACATAAATGTTTGACCTATCTGAAGTAACAGAACAATTTGACCTTCGTGAAGTAACATAAATGTTTGACCTATCTGAAATAACATAACTGTTTGACCTATCTGAAGTAACATAACTATTTGACCTTCGTGAAGTAACAGAACTATTTGATTGATCTTCGTGATTTAACATAACTATTTGACCTATATGATTTAACATAACTATTTGATATATCTGAAGTAACAGAACTATTTGACCTTCCGACCTATGTGAAATAACAGAAATCGGTCGTTTGAATCCAAAAGTCTTCGTGAAGCAAATATGCAGGTTTTACTGTGCGTGTTGCGCTAATCAAAGGTTCTTTCCAGTGTTGGTGTCCGTTATCTTGACTTTATGCGACCCTCAAATATGGCTTTTGTTGGCCCGTTATCTTGACTTCATGCGACCCCTCAAGGTGGCTTAATTAAACCACTAACAATTCTTTTAACAAAAGCAAAACAAAGAATGTTTATCTCACAAACATCATATCAATAATCTAGGCTCGTAAATCGTATTATATTGTTCATCAATTATTAACTAATTTTAATGTCTCTCAATAAGTTTGTTATCATCACTTCTCTAACTGATTATAATTACTTTTTAGAGGTTCGTACAATTAGCACATGACTTAGTATTGCACTAAACGTGACCCAGGGTTCTAATCACGTGGTTGGAATCTAGCAATTGTTCTATTCCCCGTCTATATCCCTGTGCCTTGATATAATGCTGTCTAGCTACTTGTTCTGTCATAATCTCTCTGTCATCGCTCGTTTGATGGCCTTATGTTCCACCTCTCAGCTTACGCAACGTGGATGTCTACCGAGCGTCTTGTCTCGTCTCAACGTAAGGAATTCGGTGACTGCAGCTGTGCACGTGCCTCTGACAGACGACAGTGGTTCTGTTTCTGTGGTTGTCAGACCGAGGTAACATATGAGCCACGACGTGTTGTCCAGGACGAGGTAACACATGAGTCACGACGTGTTGTCCAGGACGACAGCTTCGTGTTGAAGCAACACGTCTCCCTCTGACGAGAAGGAAGTCGGGTCACGTGTGACAGGTGTTGGCGACGACTCACAGAACAATTTCTTACACGTGTGTGATCTCACGTTGCCTTTCATTGTTGGTGTAACAGTTCCAGCCTGAGCATAAGCGTTTAGGGCAGGGGTGATGTGGTCGGCGACTCTGAGAACAAAGGTACCTGAATGTGTGCCAAGGTCACTCACCGTCTCAACAAAGGAAAACGGAGTTGGGGGAAAGAATGTGTACAGGTAGACTAGGAACTGACCACTGGCGTTCCGATTTGGGTAGTTGGGATGAGTGACAGACAAGTGGGCAGCAGAGAGCTTGCTGCGATATTTAAGTAACAGGGTTCAGAGTAATTCGTAGCATTAGCAACTGATTGGGGTCATCCCTCCGATTTTCTTTGGTCCGCTCTGATACTGCTTGAGTCTATATAACACTAGACAAAGTTTAGTTCAGGTAGGCTGGCCATGGAGAGGGAATGAGAGCGAGAGAGATAATTTCGCTAAGAGTCTGTTTAGCTCACCAACTTAGTAGAAGAGTGATTGTTAGGCTGTTTTTATAAATGTGTGATAGAACAGGTCGCTCAACCAGCATATGCCTTTAGTCTGGGCCAGGCGCTAAAAACGGTTTGGGCGTCCTGTGTCTAGAGATAATCTGAACGTGTGTTGTACGCAGGGGACCTTTGGAACGAGGCATGTTCTGAGTGTACAGCTGTGTCTAGGAGAGATCAAGATGTGGATGTGCGTGTGTAGACACTGAGGGGACGATGTATGTTTTCAGAGCGTGTGTATACGCAGATCGACTGAGTTGAGAGATCATATGGGAGTATACGTGGAATATATTGAATGTATTATGTCCAGATCACCCGCCTGAGGGGATCTGAGAGGGGTGTATTATGTGTGCATGGCAATAGAACTGGGTTTTGATAGTTGGGAATTCCATTAATAGCTAACGCTTAAAATTTCCGCTTTAGTTAATATTTATATTATTATATATATAATATATATTTATATATTAACATATATATACTTATAAACATTTAGTTAAGATGATATTTCTTGTATTGTGTTGTAATTTCATTGCACTCACTTTAATAGCGTTGTAAGATTATGATATAATAAATATGCCCTCTGCTGTGTGCTATGTCATTTGCTGTGTGAGGTCTTGAATGTTGTGGTTGAGTGGGATAACGTTTTAGTTAGAATACCCCAGTGCAAACAGTGGAATTTGCTACATTGGTCTGCTTCGGTAGCTTCTAATTCTATCTCTCTATTCTGGGCACTCACTGGCTGTCGTGTAGCTGTATCTAGCTTATTGTTCGTGTCTACTATGCTACCTACTAAATTGCACGGTAGAATTCCCTTCTCTGCTCCTTCTGATCTGTGCCTCCTGATCTGTCTCCGCCAGCTTATATGCTAAGCTCCCCCGCTTTGGTCAATGATTTCTACTTTCTTGAGTTACTTCCCTCAAACTTTATTTGAACCAGAGAAAGGCTGCTTTGTTGATCAACTATTAGATGACCTAGAGGTCGTGGAATTCCTGTACAATCGTGGGAAGAGAACCATTTTGGCTGGACCGTTTTAAACTACATTTTTCGGAGAAAGACAATGCCCCGTTCAATGAACTGAACCTCTCGGGCAGGGTTCTCAAATTATGTGTGGGTACCACGAACGGTATTTTCAGGGCTTTCCTGGCGTTGGCTCGTTAGACCCTTGTAACTCTGTTACAGTTGCATTGTTTCTCTCATGGCTCTAAAACAGTTTGAGAAAACTAGAATATAAACATCACCAAATTCAGCAATTCAGAATCAACAAAGAAAAACATAATGATCTCATTAAAAATAACAGATACGTTGAAAGACGTCTCATTGATGTCTCTTGTTTTTTTTAGCAGAACATGAGACAAAGATTAATTTAGAACGTCTTTGAATAAAGGAAACTATATTGAGTTAGTCCAACTGTTAACTAGCACTGATAACTGTTAACTAGCACTGATAACTGTTAACTAGCACTGATAACTGTTAACTAGCGCTGACAACTGTTAACTAGCACTGACAAGTGTTAACTAGCACTGATAACTGTTAACTAGCACTGACAAGTGTTAACTAGCGCTGATAACTGTTAACTAGCACTGACAAGTGTTAACTAGCGCTGATTACTGTTAACTAGCACTGACAAGTGTTAACTAGCGCTGATAACTGTTAACTAGCACTGATAACTGTTAACTAGCACTTACAACTGTTAACTAGCACTGACAAAAAATTTGATGCACATCTTAAAAGTACCACTGATTTCTCTAGATTGTCCAGTATTATATTTATAATGATTTAATACAGTGTTTCTCATAAATAATGATGATAGAAATAGTTAGGGAAATAAAAGACAGCCCATTTGTTGCAGTTATACTGGCCGAAACAATTGATGTAACAAATAAATGCCAAGTATCTACACTGTTAGTAGACGAGAAGGCGGCCCAACCCGTGTGGCGACGTCTTGTCAGTTCAGGTTACAGGTTATTCTCCATATTGAGAAGACGCCCAAGACGACCTTGTTTTAAAACAGTGAATGCCAGACAAAATGTGGTTCTACCGAATCGAAAGTCATTTTATAGTTGATGAAGGTAAATATCAAGGTTGTCTGGAACTCCCGGGCTGCATCAATAAGGCTGCAACAGGTTGAAACATGATCTATCGTGTTGCACGAACGCCGAAACTTACGCATGCAAGGTCTTCACAATTCTGACATAAGACAGTTGTCCCTGGTGAAAGATGCGGTAATCCATACAGACAAGGCAAACATAGATGGGCAGGTCACATGTTGCGACGAAACGATGGTCCATGGAGCACAGTGACAGCAGTCTGGTACCCCCGAGGTAAGAAGACACCGCGGGGAAGACCTCCAATGCGTTGGTCAGACTCGCTTGCTGTACGCCGCAATATACTAAACGCCTCTAGAGAAGCACTTACCACGCACTCGGTTTCCGTGGCCCAAGACAGGGCCTGCTGGAGACGAAGTTTGGGACCCGCAGCTACGCCAAAGAACGGGTCATCAAGATCAGGATCAAAATAAAAAAAGATCTGCAATGTAACGCTGTTTTAACAAAGAAGCGAAGGTGCAGGAAAGCTTTCTTTGTTCTAATGACTTCAGCGAGTCCCGTACAGGACATGTTTTAGCCCAACATGTCTTTGCTATTTTGTTTGAATATACGTGTGAGGAAAAGTTGGTAGCACACACGTCGGATGGAGCTGCACGGAAAATTTGGTAGCACACACGTCTGATGGAGCTGCACGGAAAATTTGGTAGCACACACGTCTGATGGAGTTGCACGGAAAATTTGGTAGCACACACGTCTGATGGAGTTGCAACAATTGTAGGGGAGCATGACGAGTTACAAGCTCAGGTGAAGGCCAAGTACAGTCAAGCGTTGTTTGTCCATCCTTTTGGGGGGGGGGGTGGGGAGGGGGTGTGGGGAATTCGCCTTATTTCTCTAATCATCAAAGCGATACGCGTTTTATTTTGCGCCTTTCGGCCCAGTGCATCCGACTTCAGCAAGCATTTTATGTAAGGGTCTGCTTGCTCTTCCATTTACTGAGGCATTACTTCACCGGTGTAACGGCCGGTGCTGTGATGGGGATCGAACCCAGCACCTTTGAGTTGTGAGCCTTGCCACTTAACCACTATCCTACGCCGTGTTTTTCCAACGGTACGCCCATAGAATGAACATGGTATTTAAAAAACAGTGTAAATGGCATAAAACAATGCAAAAATATTTTTCTCCATAATTATCTGGACTTGCTTCATCTTTTTGCCAGTCATCTAAACGAACATTTGCTCTTGATCATGAAGTCAGAAAAAGGTTTCCAATAGGAGCACCAACACAGTGGAACTATAGGGCCTAACGGTAGATTGGTCTCTACAGTGTGGGAGTACAAGGAAGATATTTGTCTACTTTTTAATTCAGTAATTGAACACAGAGATCACTGGGACATCGAGACCTATAATGGTGCAATTGGCCCCAACGATACATTACCTGAATTTGACTTGAACTTTCTGTTTCATTTGTTCACTTCTGTTCTCCCACAAGCGGATTTCACATTTGAGTTGTTGCAGGCAAAGACATTGAATAGTACATGAAACCAATAAACTTAACTTTATTATACTGGCTTAGAATACTATACAGAGTCTGTATACAACCAGCTTATTCCACTTTAAAAATGACTGTGATCATCCAATCTATCCTTGAACGCATTAACTGACCCTGCCTCCACAACATCCTGTGGCAATGCATTCCAAGCATTCATCACTTTCTGACTGAACAAATATTTCCTAATATCTAACTTGAACCTGTCTTTAAATAATTTGAGCTATGCCCTCTAGTTCTTGTAGTCGGTTGCACTTTGAAAAACTTGTTATAGTTTAATGTATTCTTTCCATTGATTAATTTATAAACCTGTATTACGTCACCTCGAATTTTTCTCTTTTCTAGACACTGTAGGCCAGTTTTTCTAAGTCTCTCCTCATAACTATAATTCTGGAATCCCACGACCATTTTTGTAGCTCTTCTTTGTATCCTTTCTATCATGTCTATATCCACTCTGTGATAAGGACTCCACACCTGAATACAGTACTCCAATTTAGGTCTCACCAATGATTTATATAGTTTGACTATCACTTCCTTGTTTCGATGTTAAATGTTTCTTTTAATCCTACCCAGCATTACATTAGCCTTTTTCACAGCCACCTGGACTTGCTCTCGCACCGTACACGTCTGATCTATTATAACACCTTGGTCCCTTTCCTTTTCTATCTGTCTAATATTGTTCACTCCCATCATGTAATTATGTTTCATATTTGATCTTCCGATGTGAATGACTGTACATTTGTCTACATTAAACTCCATCTGCCAGCTCACAGACCATTTATGAATAGTAGCTAAATCTGATCTCAATAGATCCACCTCTGCCGGAGAAGAGACCCTGCTGCATAATTTTGTGTCAATCGCCAATTTTGTAATCATGGATGCGATATCATTATCCAAATCATTGATATATATCAAGAAGAAAATTGGTCCCAATACCGATCCCTGAAGCACTTCACTTATAACATCACACCAGTCAGAGTACTCCTTATTTATGCCCACTCTCTACCTTCTGCCTGTTAACCAATTTCATATCCAATTGGCAACTCCTCCACCTATACCATGTGATTTCAATCTGATAAAGTATTCTATCAAAGGCCTTTGCAAAATCAAAATAAATAACATCTACTGGCTCTCCAACATCCAACATTTTGGTAACCTCTTCCATGAAATCTAATAGATTGGTTAAACATGATCTTCCTTTAGTAAACCCATGCTGACTATTTTTGATTAAATTAAACTGGCTCCCAGTGCAGTATTAAGTTCTCCTTAGAAATGGACTCAACATTTTGCAGATGAGGTATTTTTACAATTCTGGATTCCATTTCAAAGAAACAAGCTGTGCTTCCCCAACCTTCTGTGAGGTAAATGATAGCCATTCTAATAATTACTTTTGTTAAAACAATTATTATTTTGAATTATGAGATAAATATTATTGATCAATTTGTAACATTTGTCTTTAGAATGTGTGTTACGTAGATATTGTAAGTAACAAAAAACAACGGTACGATCAAATCGATATGGGTGTTGTGTTACCTAAGTTAGGTTACAGCTCTGAGAAGGTCACCGCCCCCCCCCCTACCTCACCACTATGTTGTGTTACCTAAGATTGGTTACATGTCTGAGAAGGTCACCCCTCACCACTGTGTTATCTAAGATTGGTTACAGGTCTGAGAAGATCACCCCTCACCACTGTGTTCCCTAAGATTGGTTACAGGTCTGAGAAGGTCACCGCTCACCACTGTGTTACCTAAGATTGGTTACATGTCTGAGAAGGTCACCCCTCACCACTGTGTTATCTAAGATTGGTTACAGATCTGAGAAGGTCACCCCTCACCACTGTGTTACCTAAGATTGGTTACAGGTCTGAGAAGGTCACCCCTCACCACTGTGTTACCTAAGATTTTTTACAGGTCTGAGAAGGTCACCCCTCACCACTGTGTTACCTAAGATTTTTTACAGGTCTGAGAAGGTCACCCCTCACCACTGTGTCCCCTCAGATTGGCTACAGGTCTGAGAAGGTCACCCCTCACCACTGTGTTACCTAAGATTTTTTACAGGTCTGAGAAGGTCACCCCTCACCACTGTGTCCCCTCAGATTGGCTACAGGTCTGAGAAGGTCACCCCTCACCAGTGTTACCTAAGATTGGTTACAGGTCTGAGAAGGTCACCCCTCACCACTGTGTTACCTAAGATTTTTTACAGGTCTGAGAAGGTCACCCCTCACCACTGTGTCCCCTCAGATTGGCTACAGGTCTGAGAAGGTCACCCCTCACCAGTGTTACCTAAGATTGGTTACAGGTCTGAGAAGGTCACCCCTCACCACTGAACTCCACTATTGATTCAATAAAATGAATGCATGGCCATCTCGCGCCAAGTCATTCTTATTGATCAAGATGGTGTTAGTTTCAATATCTTCTCTGTGTATTGTAAAATAAGGTACTCTTCGATACACACGGGATAATAACTCCTGATGGTGCCACATATACTTTTGAAATGACCACGAGGGGGATAGAGGAGTGTGTTTTCCCCGCTGTTGTTCAACATTTACATGGACAGATCACGGCAGAGGCCACAAATTAGAAGCAGAACCAAATTCAATCCACTAACTGGGGGACGGCGTGGCCTAGTGGTTAAGTGGCACGGCTCACAACCAGAAGGTGCTGGGTTCGATCCCCATCACAGCACCGGCCGTTACCTTACTCCGGGGAAGCAAACCCTTAGAAAATGCA
This sequence comes from Ariolimax columbianus, assembly GCA_036924085.1. Lineage (NCBI taxonomy): Eukaryota > Metazoa > Mollusca > Gastropoda > Stylommatophora > Arionidae > Ariolimax > Ariolimax columbianus. The sequence goes on along the minus strand of JAVGWX010000010.1, from coordinate 92,286,293 downwards.
GCAGGAAGCAGACCCTTACATAAAATGCATGCTGAAGTCGGATGCACTGGGCCGACAGGCGCAAAATGAAAACCACAGTGTAATGCACACCCGCCTTGGGGATTAGAGAAATAAGGCGATTCTAGGATTATATTCCGACAAATAACCATTTTCAGGCAATCATTCGTTAGTCTTTACTTCTCCTTTGACGTCATCAACTCTTCTCGGGGAGATCAACGGTTGCGTCACACACACACACACAACCCCCCTCCCAACCACACACACACACACACAGCACCCACCCCCCTAATCACACACACACACACAGCACCCCCACACCTGCTAACCACACACACATACAGCACCCCCCTCCACCCCTAACCACACACACACAACCCCCCTCCCAACCACACACACACACACACACAATCACTTCCTATGCCATTCCGCGTGCAAGCCTTGATAATAGACTCACATTTCAAACCATGAGCATTTCACATGTAGGGTGACCTGGTTAGAAATATAAATACAGGCCCGTACGCCCACAGACAGACAAACACACACATATACACACACACAGACACACACTCACACCACACACACACACCCACACCCACACCTGACCACCTACTACATATCTTCATGCAGATTTCACTTGATATTGGTCGACCACGCAGACAAGCAATGCAGCGCTACCGTTGTGTTTGAGAGAAATGTATATTTGCGTCCCAAATAAACGGGCACTTTAGGTGACGTCAGCTATCGGTTGGGATAGTTGGTCGATGCCTGGGTACATGTGGCGTCGCTGCAGGTAGAAACAATGTCATTGATCATACGGCAGAGGTTTCCACATGAGCCACAGATAACGAGAAACAGCTGTAAGCTTAGACGAAACGAAGGCGGTCACACTGGCTGTCATATGTCCACAGTTGTAATGAATGTTTTGCCCAGCGAGCAATGCATCATGGGGGCAATTAGTTGTTTTCAAGGGCAGTTCTCCAAAGTTCGAGGGAGGGGGTGGGGGGGGGGGGGAGAAGGGTTCCACCGTGCATAACAGTATTCCTATGTTGATTGGGCGGTAAAATAAGGTAACTGGGCCCACTTGATCTTGCTCTAGGCGCATCTTTCTTCTGTAGCTTGCTGGTTCACCCCATTCACTGCTTCAGTTATCTTAATGCTGTCAAAGACTTTTTCCTTCTTCTAAAACAAACGACGAAAGGGCTGGGAAACCGGTCTAGTCAACATAACTCGTGGTACACTAAATGAAAACCGGTCTAGCCAACATAACTTGTGGTACACTAAAAGAAAACCGGTCTAGTCAACATAACTTGTGGTACACTAAAAGAAAACCGGTCTAGTCAACATAACTTGTGGTACACTAACAGAAAACCGATGACAGCAGAAATGAATCGTGATGGTTAGCATAACCATTATTTTTACAAAATAAAAAACGTGTAATAGCGGTGTTCTGGTAGAGATGAAGGCAACACTGTAATGGCATGTATCGGCAGGATAAACAATAATCTCCAAGAGTGTACCACCAAGATCAGGCAGATCTCCCAGAGTATACCACCAAGATCAGGCAGATCTCCCAGAGTGTACCACCAAGATCACGCAGATCTCCCAGAGTGCACCACAAAGATCAGGCCGATCTCCCAGAGCGTGCCACAAAGATCAGGCAGATCTCACAGAGTGTACCACCACGATCAGGCAGATCTCCCAGAGTGTACCACCAAGATCAGGCAGATCTCCCAGAGTGTACCACCAAGAATAGGCAAATATCCCAGAGTGTACCACCAAGACCAGAATGACAAAATGTTTCTCATCCGTTCCCCATCATTCATCTACATCAATGACTCCAACATCAGTCATCTACATCAATGGCTCCAACATCAGTCATCTACATCAATGACTCCAACATCAGTCATCTACATCAATGGCTCCAATATGAGTCATCTACATCAATGACTCCAACATGAGTCATCTACATCAATGACTCCAACACCAGTCATCTACATCAATGACTCCAACACCAGTCATCTACATCAATGACTCCAACATCAGTCATCTACATCAATGACTCCAACATCAGTCATCTACATCAATGGCTCCAACATCAAACAACCACATCAATGGCTCCAACATGAGTCATCTACATCAATGGCTCCAACATTAGTCATCTACATCAATGGCTCCAATATGAGTCATCTACATCAATGACTCCAACATGAGTCATCTACATCAATGGCTCCAACATCAAACAACCACATCAATGGCTCCAACATCAAACAACCACATCAATGGCTCCAACATCAAACAACCACATCAATGGCTCCAACATGAGTCATCTACATCAATGGCTCCAACATGAGTCATCTACATCAATGGCTCCAATATGAGTCATCTACATCAATGACTCCAACATGAGTCATCTACATCAATGGCTCCAATATCAAACAACCACATCAATGGCTCCAACATGAGTCATCTACATCAATGGCTCCAACATCAAACAACCACATCAATGGCTCCAACATGAGTCATCTACATCAATGGCTCCAACATCAAACAACCACATCAATGGCTCCAACATCAAACAACCACATCAATGGCTCCAACATCAAACAACCACATCAATGGCTCCAACATGAGTCATCCACATCAATGGCTCCAACATCAAACAACCACATCAATGGCTCCAACATCAAACAACCACATCAATGGCTCCAACATCAAACAACCACATCAATGGCTCCAACATGAGTCATCTACATCAATGGCTCCAACATCAAACAACCACATCAATGGCTCCAACATCAAACAACCACATCAATGGCTCCAACATGAGTCATCTACATCAATGGCTCCAACATCAAACAACCACATCAATGGCTCCAACATCAAACAACCACATCAATGGCTCCAACATGAGTCATCTACATCAATGGCTCCAACATCAAACAACCACATCAATGGCTCCAACATGAGTCATCTACATCAATGGCTCCAATATGAGTCATCTACATCAATGGCTCCAACATCAGTTATCTACATCAATGGCTCCAACATCAGTCATCTACATCAATGGCTCCAATATGAGTCATCTACATCAATGGCTCCAACATCAAACAACCACATCAATGGCTCCAACATGAGTCATCTACATCAATGGCTCCAACATCAAACAACCACATCAATGGCTCCAACATAAGTCATCTACATCAATGGCTCCAATATGAGTCATCTACATCAATGGCTCCAACATCAGTCATCTACATCAATGGCTCCAACATCAGTCATCTACATCAATGGCTCCAATATGAGTCATCTACATCAATGACTCCAACATGAGTCATCTACATCAATGACTCCAACATGAGTCATCTACATCAATGACTCCAACATGAGTCATCTACATCAATGACTCCAACATGAGTCATCTACATCAATGACTCCAACATCAAACAACCACATCAATGGCTCTAAAAAAAGTCAGGTCTGCGGTTTTCTTATTTTCGAAATTCGATGTGTTCTGCGCCTGAGGCATCCGTTTTAAGCACGCTTTTTTGTGGATCTAGTTCATCCCCACCATCCCCATCCCCTACCCCACGCCAACGTTCCCGGGAAGAGTGTTGCCCTGGACTACAGGTCCTTTCTTAGCCAATCAGAAAGTGAGAGAGGTCCTTTGTTGAATTTGGCGATGGCATTGCGTTACAACTGTAGGTGGTGGATGGATTTAGAAACATTTTAAAAAGCTGCTAGGGAAGAGGACAATCCACCACTTGATATGTAACCCTGACCAACCAAGAGCGCTGCAGCCATCTCGATGTGAGAGAACATCTTATGGTACAATGGATAGAAAATGGAATCGTTCTAGGTTTCAGATGGGGAAGGTAATTATACCTCACGTCCTCAATGGATCCTATTAGCACTCTAGGTCATGGGCTTCACAGTCAGACTTGACTGAGAGCACCACTACAGCCAGACTTGACTGAGAGCACCACAACAGCCAGACTAGACTGAGAGCACCACTACAGTCAGTCAGACTTCACTGAGAGAACCACTACAGTCAGACTTGACTGAGAGCACCACTACAGCCAGACTTGACTGAGAGCACCACTACAGTCAGTCAGACTTCACTGAGAGAACCACTACAGTCAGACTTGGCTGAGAGCACCACTACAGTCAGTCAGATTTCACTGAGAGTACCATTACAGTCAGCCAGACTTCACTGAGAGCAGCACTACAATCAGACTTGACTGAGAGCACCACTACAGTCAGTCAGACTTCACTAAGAGCACCACTACAATCAGACTTGACTGAGAGGACCACTACAGTCAGTCAGACTTCACTGAGAGCAGCACTACAATCAGACTTGACTGAGAGCACCACTACAGTCAGCCAGACTTGACTGAGAGCACCACTACAGTCAGTCAGACTTCACTGAGAGCACCACTACAGTCAGTCAGACTTGACTGAGCGCACCACTACAGTCAGTCAGACTTCACTGAGAGCACCACTACAGTCAGTCAGACTTGACTGAGAGCACCACTACAGTCAGTCAGACTTGACTGAGAGCACCACTACAATTTGTGCCATAAACGCTCTAATGTACCCACCGATTGAATTGTTGTATGCGTTGTTTGTTGTATGTGTATTTTGTTGAATGTGTGGTTTATTGTATGCCTGGATGCTTGTATGTGTGGGTGGTTGTATGTGTGGTTTGTTGTATGTGTGATTTGTTGTTTATGGGAGGTTGTTATATGTGGGGTTTGTTGTATGTGGGGTTTGTTGTATGTGTAGTTGGTTGTATGTGTTTTGTTGTATGTGTGGTTTGTTGTTTATGTGTCGTTTGTTGTATGGGTGGTTTGTTGTATGTGTGAATTGGTGTATGTGTGGTTTGTTGTATGTTTAGTTTGTTGTATGTGTAGTGCTTGTATATGTGTGTGGATGTATGTGTGGGTGGTTGTATGTGGGGGTAGTTGAATGTGTGGGTAGCTGTATGTGTGATTTGTTGTATGTGTGTTTTGTTGTATTTATGGGTGGTTGTATGTGTGAGTGGTTGAATGTGTGGGTGGTTGTATGTGTGTATATTTGTATGTATGGATATTGTACGTATGGGTGGTTGCATGTATGTCTTGTTGGATATGTGGGTGGTTGTATGTGTGGGTGGTTCTATGTGTGGGTGGTTGTATGTGTGGTTGGTTCTATGTGTGGGTGGTTGTATGTGTGGGTGGTTCTATGTGTGGGTGGTTGTATTTGTGGGTGGTTCAATGTGTGGTTGGTTCTATGTGTGGGTGGTTCTATGTGTGGGTGGTTGTATTTGTGGGTGGTTCAATGTGTGGGTGGTTCTATGTGTGATTGGTTCTATGTGTGGGTGGTTGTATGTGTGGATGGCTGTATTTGTGGGTTGTTTTATTGTTTATTGTTGGATTGATATATTGTTGTGTTTGGTTTGCTGATGTTGAAAGTTGTTGTAGCTGGTGAGACGGACATCCGGTCAAAGGGGTCAAAGAAGAAGTAACTACATGTTATAGAAGAATCTTGTTATTATTCGTGCCTGGGAAGTATAGAATGGGGTCATGCTAGAGAGAATGGGGTCATGCTAGAGAGAATGGGGTCATGCTAGAGAGAATGGGGTCATGCTAGAGAGAATGGGGTCATGCTAGAGAGAATGGGGTCATGCTAGAGAGAATGGGGTCATGCTAGAGAGAATGGGGTCATGCTAGAGAGAATGGGGTCATGCTAGAGAGAATGGGGTCATGCTAGAGAGAATGGGGTCATGCTAGAGAGAATGGGGTCATGCTAGAGAGAATGGGGTCATGCTAGAGAGAATGGGGTCATGCTAGAGAGAATAAGTTGTTTAGACACTATGGAAGTTGTTAAGACACTATGGAAGTTGTTAAGACACTATGGAAGTTGTTAAGATATTATGGAAGTTGTTAAGACACTATGGGCGTTGTTAAGACATTATGGAAGTTATTAAGAAACTATGGAAGTTGTTAAGACACTATGGAAGTTCTTAAGACACTATGGAAGTTGTTAAGATATTATGGAAGTTGTTAAGACACTATGGAAGTTGTTAAGACACTATGGAAGTTGTTTAGACACTATGGAAGTTGTTAAGATATTATGGAAGTTGTTAAGACACTATGGAAGTTGTTAAGACACTATGGAAGTTGTTAAGATATTATGGAAGTTGTTAAGATTCTATGGACGTTGTTAAGACATTATGGAAGTTATTAAGACACTCTGGAATGTCCTTTAAGTTCACTAAGAAAATTAATGAAGGTTTGCAGTTTAGAGGTCTACCTTTCTGATCTGTTGGTGGCAAGAACGCATGCCAGACAGGGATCACTCGTATCACTATTTCTCTTTCTGCTGCCTATTGTCTGGATGACGAAGACAACCTTAACAACCAACAAATAAGAACGCAAAGGGCTCTGACTAAACTCAAAGGGCTCTGACTAAACTCAAATGGATCTGACTAAACCCAAAGGGCTCTTCTGACTAAACCCAAAGGGCCCTGACTAAACTCAAAGGGCTCTGGCTAAAATTGAAATGCTCCGACTAAATTCAAAGGGCTCTGACTAAACCCAAAGGACTATGACTAAACGCAAAGGGCTCTGACTAAACTCAAATGGCTATGACTAAACTTAAAGGGTTCTGACTAAACTCAAATGGCTCTGACTAAACTCAAAAGGCTCTGGCTAAACGCAAGGGGCTCTTACTAAACTCATAGGGCTCTGACTGAACTCATAGGGCTCTGACTAAACAGTTTAGAGATCTGCACCTCGTCGATGATTTACCTCATTCGTCCAAGCCCCGTAATCAGACAGACAACAAAATGTCGGTTCTTCGTGAGAGATCACATTCGACCTAACCTTGGTTGGCCTCTGCTTCTAGACGGATGACTCTGTGCAGGTCCCAGCTCGGATTGAACTGGTTGTAGTCGAGAGGAGGATTTCTTTCTTAGCGGGCTAAGCTCAAGCAGCTTATTATTCCGCTGGGACAAGTGCCGCATAGGGTGGCTATCCTATGTGTGAGTCCATCTCAATAGACTCAAACACTAGAGCAAAGCAGACCCGCAGTCTGTTAAGTGCCGTCTATGCTGCTCTAAACAAACCACCTAACCAAGGCCGGTGTTATGCCATGTCACACAGTTAGTCGCCTCTTACGACATGCTCTCTGTGGGGCAGTGGTGCTACACTTATCTTTGTCCTACACGAAGAGCCCGGCGGACCACTCGGGAGTCTTGTAATTGTGGACTGTTCAATTTGTGGGATCTTGCAATTGTTACTGACAAATGTTAGGGTGTTACTGACATACGTGATGGTGTTACTGACATATGTGAGGGTGTTACTGACATACGTGATGGTGTTACTGACATACGTAGGGGTGTTACTGACATATGTGAGGGGTGTTACTGACATATGTAGGGGTGTTACTGACATGCGTGATGGTGTTACTGACATATGTGAGGGGTGTTACTGACATATGTAAGGGTGTTACTGACATACGTTAGGGTGTTACTGACATACGTGATGATGTTACTGACATACGTGATGGTGTTACTGACATACGTTAGGGTGTTACTGACATACGTTAGGGTGTTACTGACATACGAGATGGTGTTACTGACATACGAGGTGGTGTTACTGACATATGTTAGGGTGTTACTGACATACGTTAGGGTGTTACTGACATACGTTAGGGGGTTACTGACATACGTGATGGTGTTACTGACATATTAGGGTGTTACTGACATACGTTAGGGTGTTACTGACATACGTTATGGTGTTACTGACATACGTGATGGTGTTACTGACATACGTGATGGTGTTACTGACATATGTTAGGTTGTTACTGACATACGTGATGGTGTTACTGACATACGTTAGGGTGTTACTGACATACGTTAGGGTGTTACTGATATATGTTAGGGCAGAATTCACAGAGAAATAAAACAAAAGGACCAGGATGGTAAATGCAACTAACAACAATGAGAACGTGTTGGGAGACAGACTCCTCCTGGATGTAGAACGTGTTGTGAGACAAACTCCTCCTGGATGTAGAACGTGAGAGAAACTCTTCCTAGATGTAGAACGTGAGACAAACTCTTTCTAGATGTAGAATGTGAGACGAACTCCTCCTGGATGTAGAACGTGTTGTGAGACAAACTCCTCCTAGATGTAGAACCATTCATGTGTCATATTAGCAATGTAGACAAAGTAGGTCAAGGTCATCATATCCAAATAAGAATGCAAGGATCAGAGAAACTTCCATTGCGTTGAATAACGTACTTATGGACATCTAAAAAAGTCCAAACAAATAATTCATCTCCAACTACAACATAAAGTCAAGTCCTATTGTGTAGCTCTGAAACATAAATCCATGCTGTTGTGCAGCTCTGAAACATAAATCCATGCTGTTGTGCAGCTCTGAAACATAAATCCATGCTGTTGTGTAGCTCTGAAACATGGAGAACAACTAAAAACAACAACAAAAAAAGGTAGTCTTCCACAAATTGGGACCTGCTTGAGATCGAATCAAAACACTAATATGGAACTACTGACTGGAAACAATCACATGTCAATGGAGCATGGGGTGAGGTTAAGGTCGTGGCTCTGGATAGGTCACATATCAATGGAGCATGGGGTGAGGTTAAGGTCGTGGCTCTGGATAGGTCACATATCAATGGAGCATGGAGTGAGGTAAAGATCGTGGCTCTGGATAGGTCACATATCAATGGAGCATGGAGTGAGGTAAGGATCGTGGCTCTGGATAGGTCACATATCAATGGAGCATGGAGTGAGGTAAAGATCGTGGCTCTGGATAGGTCACATATCAATGGAGCATGGAGTGAGGTAAAGATCGTGGCTCTGGATAGGTCACATATCAATGGAACCAGTTGATATCATTACAAGACTATCATTGTTCTGGAACCACCAGAGCAAGAGGGGTAGAAGGCAAGAAGCATCCTATTTACAGAACGTCGCTTCTTTCAACCGCCAACATATTTGATGTTATAAGTTTCTTGGTAAGTGTACAGGTTGCTATTACTTTCCGTTAGTGGAGGATCGAACAAAAACCATGTTTGGCAAACTGGACAAGAGTGTGATTCTAACCGGGTACACTGGGCTTGGGAAACTGACTCTTCACACAAAGCCACGCAGCTTCCTAATAGGGCTAGACACAGAGCTGGGACTGATGGCTCGGAACAGGACAAGTTGGCGTGGGTTTATGTGGGGATAGAGCTAGGACTGATTACTCGGAACAGGACAAGTTGTCGTGGGTTTATGTGGGGATAGACCTAGGACTGATTACTCGGAACAGGACAAGTTGTCGTGGGTTTATGTGGTGATAGACCTAGGACTGATTACTCAGAACAGGACAAGTTGTCGTGGGTTTATGTGGGGATAGACCTAGGACTGATTACTCGGAACAGGACAAGTTGGCGTGGGTTTATGTGGGGATAGACCTAGGACTGATTACTCGGAACAGGACAGGTTGGCGTGGGTTTATGTGGGGATAGACCTAGGACTGATTACTCGGAACAGGACAAGTTGGTGTGGGTTTATGTGGGGATAGACCTAGGACTGATTAATCGGAAGAGGACAAGTCGTGGGTTTATGTGGGGATAGACCTAGGACTGATTACTCGGAACAGGACAAGTTGGCGTGGGCTTATGTGGGGATAGACCTAGGACTGATTACTCGGAACAGGACAAGTTGGCGTGGGTTTATGTGGGGATAGACCTAGGACTGATTACTCAGAACAGGACAAGTTAGCGTGGGCTTATGTGTGGATAGACCTAGGACTGATTACTCGGAACAGGACAAGTTGTCGTGGGTTTATGTGGGGATAGACCTAGGACTGATTACTCGGAACAGGACAAGTTGTCGTGGGTTTATGTGGGGATAGGCCTAGGACTGATTACTCGGAACAGGACAAGATGGCGTGGGCTTATGTGGGGATAGACCTAGGACTGATTAGTCGGAACAGGACACGTTGTCGTGGGTTTATGTGGGGATAGACCTAGGGCTGATTTCTCGGAACAGGACAAGTTGTCGTGGGTTTATGTGGGGATAGACCTAGGACTGATTACTCGGAACAGGACAAGTTGTCGTGGGCTTATGTGGGGATAGACCTAGGACTGATTACTCGGAACAGGACAAGTTGGTGTGGGCTTATGTGGGGATAGACCTAGGACTGATTACTCGGAACAGGACAAGTTGGCGTGGGCTTACATGGGGATAGACCTAGGACTGACTACTCGGAACAGGACAAGTTGTCGTGGGCTTATGTGGGGATAGACCTAGGACTGATTACTCGGAACAGGACAAGTTGGTGTGGGCTTATGTGGGGATAGACCTAGGACTGATTACTCGGAACAGGACAAGTTGGCGTGGGCTTACATGGGGATAGACCTAGGACTGACTACTCGGAACAGGACAAGTTGTCGTGGGCTTATGTGGGGATAGACCTAGGACTGATTACTCAGAACAGGACAAGTTGACGTGGGCTTATGTGGGGATAGACCTAGAACTGAGGACTTGCGACAGGAAAAGTTGGCGTGGGTTTATGTAGGGATAGATCTAGGACTGAGAACTTGGGACAGGACAAGTTGGCGTGGGTTTATGTGGGGATAGACCTAGGACTTGGCTCAGGACAAGTTGGCGTGGGTTTATGTGGGGATAGACCTAGGACTGAGGACTTGGGACAGGACAAGTTGACGTTGGTTTATGTAGGGGTAGACCTAGGACTGAGGACTTGGGGCAGGACAAGTTGGCGTGGGCTTATCTGGGGACATGTGCTCCACAGGGAGCCGGAAGGTGTCGATAATGTTGTGTAGTTGTGGGTTGGTTATTGTAGTTGTGGGTTGATTGTTGTAGTTGTGGGTTGGTTGTTGTAGTTATGGGTTGTTCTAGTTGTGGGTTGTTTGTTGTAGTTATGAGTTGTTTGTTGTAGTTATGAGTTGGTTGTTGTAGTTGTGGGTTGGTTGTTGTAGTTATGAGTTGGTTGTTGTAGTTGTGGGTTGGTTGTTGAAGTTGTGGGTTGGTTGTAGTTGAGGGTTGGTTGTTGTAGTTGTGGGTTGGTTCTTGTAGTTGTGGGTTGGTTTTTGTAGTTATGGGTTGTTCTAGTTGTTGGTTGGTTGTTGTAGTTATGAGTTGGTTGTTGTAGTTGTGGGTTGGTTGTTGTGGGTTGGTTGTTTGTTGTAGTTGTGGGTTGGTTGTAGTTGAGGGTTGGTTGTTGTAGTTGTGGGTTGGTTGTTGTAGTTGTTGGTTGGTTGTTGTAGTTGTGGGTTGGTTGTTGTAGTTGTGGGTTGGTTGTTGTAGTTGTTGGTTGGTTGTTGTAGTTGCGAGTTGGTTGTTGTGGGTTGGTTGTTGTAGTTTGGTTGTATTTGTAGGTTGGTTGTTGTAGTTGTAGGCTGGTTGTTGTGGGTTGGTTGTTGTAGTTATGGATTGGTTGTTGTAGTTATGGGTTGTTCTAGTTGTGGGTTGGTTGTTGTAGTTATGAGTTGGTTGTTGTAGTTGTGGGTTGGTTGTTGTAGTTGTGGGTTGGTTGCTGTAGTTGTGGGTTGGTTGTTGTAGTTGGGGGTTGGTTGTTGTAGTTGTGGGTTGGTTGTTGTAGTTGTGGGTTGGTTGTTGTAGTTGTGGGTTGGTTGTTGTAGTTGTGGGTTGGTTGTTGTAGTTGTGGACCCTTGCTTCTATAAATAGTGCAACTAAGAAGACTGATGCCAGCGAGAGGGTAGCCGTTTCTTCCTTCTCTCTATCTCCAAGACAAGTCTCACTCTGGGTGACGGAAGTGATGTAATAGAAGACATAATGCGACCTCCAGCTTATATTCCCATCACCATTGTGCATATCCAGCAGGAGCAGGGGCCTCTTTTCTCAAAGCCTGATCAAAGTGTGAGCTCCTGTAGATCGGTTTCTGCGGCACTAGTTTAACATGATGAGGTTGCCAGACCCACGTATAAGGTAGTGAATCTCCTTCTTCTTCTTCCTCGTTCATCTTCAGACTTCAACTTCAATGACTCTAACTCAAGGCTCTGTACACTTCCGTACAGCTTCTCGTGGAAGGACACTGGCTGTTACCAAATGCTACTTCTTTTGTTGGTATACAGTGGACAGGACTGCAAAATATGTTCTGCCTTCATGGGGGCTGTGCCACAGGCACAATGGTCTGTAGTGCCAATCTTGAACTTGTTGTACAGATGACATCTAAGTATGTTGTGACCTGTGCGTAGCCGGAGAAGTATCACCTGGTCTCGCCTGGAGAGTTGATGGTAGGCATCGTTTTCTATGTGGCCAGGGTGGTCTTTTTACCATTTTGCACTGTACGTAGCCCTGATGGACTGCTTTTGTCTCATTGTATGTGATTTCTGTATCACTCTGCTGCAGCATTCCTCCCTCTCTGGGGAGTCTGTGTGCTTCCTCGTCTGTGAAAATGACCACTTGTTTTCTGCATGCTCCTTATGGTCTATACGGATTTCAGCTGCTTGTCTCAGGGCACTGGCTTCGGCACTGAAATTGCTGCAGCTTCTCCCAGTGGCAAATGGTGATGAGTATTCTTTGCTTTTTAGTTTTATGACCTCTACGACAAGCAGAGGCAGCGATCTTTCCTCACAAGAAATGAGACCCCGACACAAAATGAGACCCAAACACAAAATGAGACCCAGACACAAAATGAGACCCAAACACAAAATGAGACCCAAACACAAAATGAGACCCTGACACAAAATGAGACCCCGACACAAAATGAGACCCCGACACAAAATGAGACCCAAACACAAAATGAGACCCAAACACAAAATGAGACCCAAACACAAAATGAGACCCAAACACAAAATGAGACCCAAACACAAAATGAGACCCCGACACAAAATGAGACCCAGACACAAAATGAGACCCAAACACAAAATGAGACCCAAACACAAAATGAGACCCCGACACAAAATGAGACCCTGACACAAAATGAGACCACGACACAAAATGAGACCCCGACACAAAATGAGACCCCGACACAAAATGAGACCCAGACACAAAATGAGACCCAGACACAAAATGAGACCCCGACACAAAATGAGACCCCGACACAAAATGAGACCCCGACACAAAATGAGACCCCGACACAAAATGAGACCCCGACACAAAATGAGACCCCGACACAAAATGAGACCCAGACACAAAATGAGACCCCGACACAAAATGAGACCCAGACACAAAATGAGACCCCGACACAAAATGAGACCCCGACACAAAATGAGACCCAGACACAAAATGAGACCCAGACACAAAATGAGACCCAAACACAAAATGAGACCCAAACACAAAATGAGACCCCGACACAAAATGAGACCCAAACACAAAATGAGACCCCGACACAAAATGAGACCCCGACACAAAATGAGACCCAAACACAAAATGAGACCCAGACACAACATGAGACCCCGACACAAAATGAGACCCAGACACAACATGAGACCCCGACACAAAATCAGAGAACTCAGAAACATTCCTAATCAAGGTCTGCCCAGAATTCACTGACGTACCCAGGCAAGGACTACCCAGAATTCACTGACGTACCCAGGCAAGGACTACCCAGAATTCACTGACGTACCCAGGCAAGGACTACCCAGAATTCACTGACGTACCCAGGCAAGGACTACCCAGAATTCACTGACGTACCCAGGCAAGGACTACCCAGAATTCACTGACGTACCCAGGCAAGGTCTACCCAGAATTCACTGACGTACCCAGGCAAAGACTATCCAGAATTCACTGACGTACCCAGGCGAGGACTGCCCAGAATTCACGGACAAGTGACATGAGAGGTGAACACACATGTCGAAACAGGACATGACTTGGCTGGTTTCTGTTGCTGCTGACACTCGTGCTGGAGACTGTTGCCAGGTTACAGTCGCTTTTCTCCCATCATGAAGCGAACATGAGACAGGTGGACAGCGATCCTCCTCGCTGTAGTGTAATGCAAGGCTCCACAGTAAGCTCACCAACTCTCACCTTGTTAGCCAGACTGCCATGAAACAGCCAGTTTTCAGGGAGAACTGCTTGGAAGTGAAGTGGGAGTCTTGATCAGTATGTTTCACCTGACCCTGACGAACATAGTCTGATGGGTATGTTTGATCTGATCTGACTAACATAGTCTGGTCAGTATGTTTCACGTGACCGGAAGTTAGTCTCCTCTCCCCAGACATCTTGGGTAGATCCACCCAAGAAGGTGTTGTATACCTGTGGGTTTGAGCATGGTTTGAGGGCTGGCAGGCTGGGATGAAACGCTTGAAGTGTTAAAGGCCGCGCCTGATCACAAGCACGATTGGGATCAAAGTTTTACGATTATTAGGTCATCACGCCCCTGCTAGTTTGATGTCCAATAAATTGTTTATCTTGGGAGGGGATCGGGGAACAACGGGATGGGGAGAGATGATATTGATTGATTCGATTTTCCGCTCCAGGGGAAGTATAGGTCTACCCTTACTGCTGCTGTGTTCAAGCATTTGCGTGACGGATTCAATAGCAATATTCTTACGTGAAGTTGCTGGGCCCATGCACAGTCTTCTTTAGCTTTAGCGACATGCTTGGAATGTTATGATGGCACTACTCCTCTAAACAGGGTTACCACTTGACTGTGATACAAGTGACTACTAAATAACTAACCATGTCTTCGTCTTCTTCTTCTCTATCTCTCTCCTCTCTCTCTCTCAAAGACACACATCCACACTAACTCAGCTTTGTTCTCAACTGTTCTCTCACTTCTAGCAGTAAAACAAATGGCCTCCTATTACCACTAATACCACAAATGTCACCTCTATGTCATCGGCTGCCTGGTTCAGTTATGGCACCTTCAACTCAATGGCTTCTCCAGACTTGTATTGTTATACGTACACTTTTAGTTTCTTTAATTACTTTGTCAATTGCCGTTATACTATCAACCAAACCAGAGCATCACTCGGGGTTACATAACTGATATTGTATTTCGTTAAATATACAAACCAACAGAATATTTAATGTAACGCAATTATCCAGCACACCAGCTCGCCTTACGCGACACACTAACGATGTGTAGTCGCTGCACGGGTCTGAGGGCGCCTATCCTGAATTGATGTTTCGTGAAAACTGTTGAAAGTAGTAGACTAAGTCAGATCTGGGTTAAAGTGTTGCACGAATGTGCACATACTCTGCTGTCGTCTGCTAGCGAGTGCAGCCCCCAGGCTTTCACAAGTTAGACCTCTGTCACAGCCCTTGTTCAAGAGGTCACGTATTCTACACACCGGAACGTTTGTCTAGAGATGTTTACGTTTCATTTGGGTATCACACACCCGGAAATCTAGGCTCTCAACTAACCACATACATTTTTTCTTTTAAAATTGGCAGTCTTTCCCTCAAATGTTTCACCATACCATAGAATTCACCCATCAAATAGACGCTGATATTTCCCTTATAAACTCGTATGTTAGTAAGCCATGCAATCAAACAGACATTTAATTGGTTGGTCTGTGGTCAGGCAGTCAGACAGACATTTAATTGGTTGGTCAGTAGGTCAGTCAGGAATATATATATATGCATATATACATATATAGATAGATAAATTGACCGACATATATACAGACAGACAGACAGGCGGACAGACAAATAGACAGACAGACAGACATGTAGATAGATAGATAGACAGACAGACAGACAGATAGATAGATAGATAGATAGATAGATAGATAGATAGATAGATATATAGATAGATAGATAGATAGATAGATAGATAGATAGATAGATAGATAGATGAGAGTGTGGGGAGAGAGAGAGGAGAGTGAGGGGAGAGAGAGAGGAGAGTGAGGGGAGAGTGAGGGGAGAGAGAGAAGAGGGAGAGGAGAGTGAGGGGAGAGAGAAAGGAGAGTGAGGGGAGAGTGAGGGGAGAGAGAGAAGAGTGAGAGGAGAGTGAGGGGAGAGAGAGAGGAGAGTGAGGGGAGAGAGAGGAGAGTGAGGGGAGAGTGAGGGGAGAGAGAGGAGAGTGAGGGGAGAGAGAGGAGAGTGAGGGAAGAGTGAGGGGAGAGAGAGAGAGGAGAGTGAGGGGAGAGAGAGGAGAGTGAGGGGAGAGTGAGGGGAGAGAGAGGAGAGTGAGGGGAGAGTGAGGGGAGAGAGAGAGGAGAGTGAGGGGAGAGTGAGGGGAGAGAGAGGGGAGAGTGAGCCATACATATATACCTACATACAGTGATATACAGATAAACAGACAGACAGACAGACAGAGAGAGAGAGAGAGAGAGAGAGAGAGAGAGTACATTCACAGAGAAGTGAGAAATGAGAACGGAAGGAAGGAATACTTTGCGGGACAAACGAGAAATAAAAAGAAAGATAGAAATAGAAAGGTAGTTTGATCAGGAGTAAAAAGGGAGAAAAAGATGAGACGAACAGGAAGAATAAACCCATGTAGACGTACCATGAAAGGGGATGGGTGGTGTAGGAAGTGTTTGGGTCAGGCAGACATGATTCACACAACTGCACATCGAAGTCATGGATCTTCCGTCGTCTGCTTCATCTAATGTGTCCACTGATGTCGTCAGACGATACGGGTAGGCGCCATCTTCTTTACTGTCGTATTTCTGTGACTGTTGACATCTTCACATAGTTTACTCTCATGAATTCTAGTCAGTGATTATCTTTGTTTACCTTAGCGAATTCCAATATATTAATTGCTGTTGTTTAGCTGTGAATGTATTAGTGGCTGTTGTTTAGCTGTGAATGTATTAATTGCTGTTGTTTAGCTGTGAATGTATTAGTGGCTGTTGTTTAGCTGTGAATGTATTAATTGCTGTTGTTTAGCTGTGAATGTATTAGTGGCTGTTGTTTAGCTGTGAATGTATTAATTGCTGTTGTTTAGCTGTGAATGTATTAATTGCTGTTGTTTAGCTGTGAATGTATTAGTGGCTGTTGTTTAGCTGTGAATGTATTAATTGCTGTTGTTTAGCTGTGAATGTATTAGTGGCTGTTGTTTAGCTGTGAATGTATTAATTGCTGTTGTTTAGCTGTGAATGTATTAGTGGCTGTTGTTTAGCTGTGAATGTATTAATTGCTGTTGTTTAGCTGTGAATGTATTAGTGGCTGTTGTTTAGCTGTGAATGTATTAATTGCTGTTGTTTAGCTGTGAATGTATTAATTGCTGTTGTTTAGCTGTGAATGTATTAATTGCTGTTGTTTAGCTGTGAATGTATTAGTGGCTGTTGTTTAGCTGTGAATGTATTAATTGCTGTTGTTTAGCTGTGAATGTATTAGTGGCTGTTGTTTAGCTGTGAATGTATTAATTGCTGTTGTTTAGCTGTGAATGTATTAGTGGCTGTTGTTTAGCTGTGAATGTATTAATTGCTGTTGTTTAGCTGTGAATGTATTAATTGCTGTTGTTTAGCTGTGAATGTATTAGTGGCTGTTGTTTAGCTGTGAATGTATTAGTGGCTGTTGTTTAGCTGTGAATGTATTAGTGGCTGTTGTTTAGCTGTGAATGTATTAATTGCTGTTGTTTAGCTGTGAATGTATTAGTGGCTGTTGTTTAGCTGTGAATGTATTAATTGCTGTTGTTTAGCTGTGAATGTATTAGTGGCTGTTGTTTAGCTGTGAATGTATTAGTGGCTGTTGTTTAGCTGTGAATGTATTAATTGCTGTTGTTTAGCTGTGAATGTATTAGTGGCTGCTGTTTAGCTGTGAATGTATTAGTGGCTGTTGTTTAGCTGTGAATGTATTAGTGGCTGTTGTTTAGCTGTGAATGTAATAGTGGCTGCTGTTTAGCTGTGAATGTATTAGTGGCTGTTGTTTAGCTGTGAATGTATTAGTGGCTGTTGTAGTTGTGCGATGTTTAGGAACATAACAGCGCCTTGCTTTCAGCCAAGCGTGTAGCTGTAGGGGGCGGTGGCTGTTTTAGCCAAGCGTGTAGCTGTAGGAGCGGTGGCTGTTTCAGCCAAGCGTGTAGCTGTAGGAGCGGTGGCTGTTTCAGCCAAGCGTGTAGCTGTAGGAGCGGTGGCTGTTTCAGCCAAGCGTGTAGCTGTAGGAGCGGTGGCTGTTTCAGCCAAGCGTGTAGCTGTAGGAGCGGTGGCTGTTTCAGCCAAACGTGTAGCTGTAGGAGCGGTGGCTGTTTCAGCCGCCAAGCGTGTAGCTGTAGGAGCGGTGGCTGTTTCAGCCAAGCGTGTAGCTGTAAGGGGCGGTGGCTGTTTCAGCAAAGCGTGTAGCTGTAAGGGGCGGTGGCTGTTTCAGCCAAGCGTGTAGCTGTAAGGGGCGGTGGATGTTTCAGCCAAGCGTGTAGCTGTAAGGAGCGGTGGCTGTTTCAGCCAAGCGTGTAGCTGTAGGAGCGGTGGCTGTTTCAGCCAAGCATGTAGCTGTAAGGGTCGGTGGCTGTTTCAGCCAAGCGTGTAGCTGTAAGGGGCGGTGGCTGTTTCAGCCAAGCGTGTAGCTGTAAGGGGCGGTGGCTGTTTCAGCCAAGCGTGTAGCTGTAAGGGGCGGTGGCTGTTTCAGCCAAGCGTGTAGCTGTAAGGGGCGGTGGCTGTTTCAGCCAAGCGTGTAGCTGTAAGGGGCGGTGGCTGTTTCAGCCAAGCGTGTAGCTGTAAGGGGCGGTGGCTGTTTCAGCCAAGCGTGTAGCTGTAAGGGGCGGTGGCTGTTTCAGCCAAGCGTGTAGCTGTAAGGGG
Organism: Ariolimax columbianus; assembly: GCA_036924085.1. Taxonomy (NCBI): domain Eukaryota; kingdom Metazoa; phylum Mollusca; class Gastropoda; order Stylommatophora; family Arionidae; genus Ariolimax; species Ariolimax columbianus. Next base: position 92,267,632 of record JAVGWX010000010.1, on the reverse strand, counting down.
CGGTGGCTGTTTCAGCCAAGCGTGTAGCTGTAAGGGGCGGTGGCTGTTTCAGCCAAGCGTGTAGCTGTAAGGGGCGGTGGCTGTTTTCCGCCAAACTATTCTTGTCGCAGTTGTAGAAAAATCGATAAATGGTTTCTAATCAAATAATCGATAAATGGTTTCTAATCAAATAATCGATAAATGGTTTCTAATCAAATAATCGATAAATGGTTTCTAATCAAATAATCGATAAATGGTTTCTAATCAAATAATCGATGAATGGTTTCTAATCAAATAATCGATAAATGGTTTCTAATCAAATAATCTACTAGGATCAGACGATGTGTTTGCTGACGTCGCCTTCTCTCAAGGCACGTCTAAGTCTTTCATGTGTTGCGCGAGTGTGCACACTCTCTTGTACTGGGTCGTGTACCGGTGTTTGATAGTGATGGCTGAACTAATTAAAACATGGGACAGATCTCTTTAGAAACAGGGAATATTTCACAGGCACTTCTTAAATCAGATGTCTTAAAAATAGGGAACATTTCACAGACACTTCTTAAGTGGTCTGCTGTTTCAAGTGAGAATAGATTCTTGAAACCCGTTCTAATATCCATAATAGCGTTTGACACAGGGCATTGCTTTACTCAAAATAATGCATCGTAATAACACGCGCAACACGGAGAGCATGTGTGCGTTCTCTAGCACAGGCCGTAGTGGTGGCGCACATACATCACAGCAGCAGCAGCAGCAACAACAACAACAGCAGCAGCACAATCAGCGCGAACGTCTCGCCAGGCGTGCAACACGTTCGCCAGCCCATAATGCATCATTGAGCGCTGGTACGCATGCGTAAAGCTGAACCGCCGTGAGAGGGCGAGCTGGCCACCAGGAACAGTCGACATGCGGCGACCAAGTTTCGTGTTTGCGTACAGTGCGTGTTGTTGTCCGTTTGCTTGTGTTGTTTAGCTTAGGTAAAGTTGTTGAATTTCTACTATTGTAGCACTGTAGATTCGACGAATGGACATTATGGCTTCTAGTTCCAAACACACCGAGTGGATACTAGAAACCATTGATCACTTGAGACGCAGGAAAGCCCGTCCGGACTTGGAGCGTATCTGTCATGTTGTAAGGCGACGGTACTGCCTGAGCGCGTCTGAGACGGAAGACAAGTTGGAGAAACTAGTCGACGCGGAGATTGTTATTAAAGTGGACTACAAGGGTAGTACTAGTTATCGTAACGCGGCCAAATGGAGGAAGAGTATGCTCGGTTGTGCAGTGCTAAATTCGACCACTATTTCAACCAAAATTTTAGAAGCCATTTTAGAGCTGTCCAGAAGTCAAGTAAAGAAGAATGCAGGGAAAGAAAGACAAGACGAGCTAGCACAACACGAGCTAGCACAACACGAGCTGCAACAAGACGAGCTAGCACAACACGAGCTAGCACAACACGAGGCCTGTGCGCGTCTATTCGCTACCGAAACTGGAGTACCTTTGGATAGTGTCAATGAATGGCTAAAAAAACATTGTGATGGATTTGACAATCTGAGAAGTCCACTAACTATTGTTCTGAAACGAGAAATCGACGCAGGTCGTGTCAAACGGTTGATGAACTGCAATTATGTGATTACTGCCGCGCAAATTGAAGAAATATGCGACAAGACCATACGACCACTGAAAGCCACCAAAAAAACTGAGACGAGGGCAGTAGATTCTCCATGTACCAGCCAGAACGGGTCTGTTGTAGCGAGCGCTAACGAGGAGAGTAGCAGCAACAGCCTCGCTGGTGACCAGAAACTACCTTCTCAAGCTGATCAGCTTCCAGTCTCTACGCCACCGCCGACAGTGACCTCCAGCGCACCTCAGCCAGCGAGACGGGGACGACCACCAAAGCACAGATCAGCAGTCTCTCCATCTCAGGTGCCCGGCTGCATGCCCAGCACAGCACCAGCAGCCGTAGTGACCGGCTCATCGGCACACTCAAAGGTCGGATGTCATTTCATGTTTTCTAACCTGCACAGTTCCTACTTATCATTTGCTTTACTTCTCCTCACAGACATGTCAGATGTCACGTGTCATCATCGTCATGTTCACATTTAAACTCGCTCGACTCTGGTGCGTATTAAGCGAAAAGTAGTAGATGAGTAGATGAATGACAAGCACGGTTATATCTGTTGTATGTGGAAGGTTAATTTGTTACAGAATCTGGCTAAGTATCTGATACAACTTGTTACAGAATCTGGCTGTTAAGTATCTAGCACATGTTGTTAATGAATCTGACTGTTACGGATCTGGCACAACTTGTTAATGAATCTGGCTGTTAAGTATCTAGCACAACTTGTTACAGAATCTGACTGTTACGGATCTGGCACAACTTGTTAATGAATCTGGCTGTTAAGTATCTAGCACAACTTGTTACAGAATCTGACTGTTACGGATCTGGCACAACTTGTTACAGAATCTGGCCAAGTATCTAGCACAACTTGTTACAGAATCTGGCTGTTAAGTATCTGACACAATTTGTTACAGAATCTGGCTGTTAAGTATCTGGCACAACTTGTTACATACTTTTGCTGTTAAGTATCTGGCACAACTTGTTACAGAATTTTGCTGTTAAGTATCTGGCACAATTTGATACATAATCTGGCTGTTAAGTATCTGGCACAATTTGTTACATAATCTGGCTGTTAAGTATCTGGCACAACTTGTTACATAATTTTGCTGTTAAGTATCTGGCACAACTTGTTACAGAATTTTGCTGTTAAGTATCTGGCACAACTTGTTACATAATCTGGCTGTTAAGTATCTGGCACAACTTGTTACATAATCTGACAAAATATCTAGCACAACTTGTTACAGAATCTGACTGTTAAGTATCTGACACAATTTGTTACAAAATCTGACTGTTTAGTATCTGGCACAATTTGTTACAGAATCTGGCTAAGTATCTAGCACAAATTGTTACAGAATCTGACTGTTAAGTATCTGGCACAATTTGTTACATAATCTGGCACAATTTGTTACATAATCTGGCACAATTTGTTACATAATCTGGCCAAATATCTGGCACAATTTGTTACAGAGTCTGACTGTTAAATATCTGGCACAATTTGTTACAGAATCTGGCACAATTTGTTACAGAATCTTCTGGCTGTTAAGTATCTGGCACAACTTGTTACATAATTTTGCTGTTAAGTATCTGGCACAACTTGTTACAGAATTTTGCTGTTAAGTATCTGGCACAACTTGATACATAATCTGGCTAAGTATCTGGCACAATTTGTTACAGAATCTGGCTGTTAAGTATCTGGCACAATTTGTTACAGAATTTTGCTGTTAAGTATCTGGCACAACTTGTTACAAAATCTGGCTAAGTATCTGGCACAATTTGTTACAGAATCTGGCTGTTAAGTATCTGGCACAATTTGTAACAGAATCTGGCTGTTAAGTTTCTGGCACAACTTGTTACAGAATCTGACCAAATATCTGGCACATGTTACAGAATCTGGCTGTTAAGTTTCTGGCACAACTTGTTACACAATCTGGCTGTTAAGTATCTGGCACAACTTGTTACAGAATCTGGCTGTTAAGTTTCTGGCACAACTTGTTACATAATATGGCTGTTAAGTATCTGGCACAACTTGTTACATAATCTGGCTGTTAAGTATCTGGCACAACTTGTTACAGAATCTGGCTGTTAAGTATCTGGCACAACTTGTTACAGAATCTGGCTGTTAAGTATCTGGCACAATTTGTTACAGAATCTGGCTTTTAAGTATCTGGCACAACTTGTTACAGAATCTGGCTGTTAAGTATCTGGCACAATTTGTTACAGAATCTGGCTTTTAAGTATCTGGCACAACTTGTTACAGAATCTGGCTGTTAAGTATCTGGCACAATTTGTTACATATTCTGGCCTCTATATACCACCATCAATTGTAACATATTCTGATTATGTAATGTTTAAACACATATTTACTCATTCTGACTTTCTCTCAACAATTTCTCAATCCTGACATTCATTCAGGCTCGTGTGTCTCGTGCCAGGTAGCCGATTGTTGATGAAACTCATTTCCCTCACAGGGCCTCAATTATTCCATCTATCCACCCCATCCTCGGTTGCCGGCGAGGGTGGCTAAAGTTGTAGGGCCACCACGTCGCCACTCTACGTGTCCATCTGTTATCCGGCATGCCTACCCCATCTGTTATCCGGCATGCCCACCTAATGGCCGGCCCATCTGTTATCTGGCATGCCCACCCCATCGCCGGCCCATCTGTGATCCGGAATGCCCACCCCCATGGCCGGCCCATCTGTTATCTGGCATGCCCACCCCATCGCCGGCCCATCTGTGATCCGGAATGCCCACCCCCATGGCCGACCCATCTGTTATCCGGCACGCCCATCCCATGGCCGGCCCACCTTTATTTTCATAAAAGCGCGACATCGATGACGTTAGAGAAGGAAGATCGCCGTCTGATCTCCGGGGTTCGGATTTGGTCTGGAATGGAGATCTTCATTGTTCTACGCTCCATCGCTCGTTGGGCAACGCGTGGTCTATCTCCATCACTTTCCGTAGGTTCCCCACCTCGCAGCCAAATACCATGGCTGGAGTAACCAGACTGATGAAGGTGTCAGCCCTAGCGTTAATGTGTCGCATCTGTTGCAGTATGGGTTTAATACAGCTGGAGCTAAGACAGTCCACTGATATCCTTCTCGAGATCCCCAGATTTATTAAAGGGAGTTCATGACTTCTTGGCCCAGGTAGATATACGAATTGACGTTTTCGACATGACAATCTCCAAGGCTCATATCTCCTTTTGGTCAGAAGGTGTTGAGCATGAACTGAGTTTTCTATCTAGTGATATGTGGACCAACCGAGCTCGTTCAGGTTTTTCTCCGCTTCTCTGACGTCGTGGCTGATGGTGAATCATCAGCGAACCTCAGACGAGTAAGAGTTGTGCCGTCTATGTTTATACCCCTATCTTCCCAGTCCATGTTTTTATAAGACCTTATGTGAGATTGTATCACCCTGTCGGACGCCATATTGTATCGGAATGGTAATGGGGGTATAGAAATGAGTGATATCCGTTGTACATCCGCTATTTATCTCCTCTACACGTTGTACATCCGTTGTTTATCTCCGCTACCCGTTGTACATCTGCTGTTTATCTCCCCATTCAGCACCACAGTTATTTCGATACAAACAAACTGGTTTTCAGAAACACAAATTGTTACAGGTCCTGGCATTCACTAAAAACACATAACCTGTTGCGAATCACCTGTAACCTAAACAGGGCCAATATCATTACATATGATCCACCCAACAATGAGACCGCTGTCTACACATCATCCTGATCGCAGCACACCACCCTGGCCCCAACACACCACCCTGACCCCAACACACCACCCTGCTCCCAACACACCACCCTGAGCCCAACACACCACCCTGGCCCCAACACACCACCCTGGCCCCAACACACCACCCTGGCCCCAACACACCACCCTGGCCCCAACACACCACCCTGACCCCAACACACCACCCTGGCTCCAACACACCACCCTGGCTCCAACACACCACCCTGGCCCCAACACACCACCCTGACCCCAACACACCACCCTGACCCCAACACACCACCCTGGCCTCAACACACGACATTGACCCCAACACACCACCCTGACCTCAACACACCACCCTGACCCCAACACATCACCCTGGCCCCAACACACCACCCTGGCTCCAACACACCACCCTGGTCCCAACACACTACCATGACGCCAACAAACCACCCTGGTCCCAACACACTACCATGACGCCAACAAACCACCCTGGTCCCAACACACTACACTGGTCCCAACACACTACCCTGACCCCAACACACTACCCTGACCCCAACACACCACCCTGGTCCCAACACACTACCCTGACCCCAACACACCACCCTGGTCCCAACACACAACCCTGACCCCAACACACCACCCTGGCCCCAACACACTACCCTGACCCCAACACACCACCCTGGTCCCAACACACTACCCTGACCCCAACACACCACCCTGGCCCCAACACACAACCCTGGTCCCAACACACTACCCTGACACCAACACACTACATTGACCCCCAACACACCACCCTGGTCCCAGCACACTACCCTGACCCCAACACACACCCTGACCCCAGCACACTACCCTGACCCCAACACACTACCCTGACCCCAACACACTACCCTGACCCCAACACACTACCCTGGTCCCAACACACTACCCTGACCCCAACACACCACCCTGGTCCCAACACACTACCCTGGTCCCAACACACTACCCTGACCCCAACACACCACCCTGACCCCAACACACCACCCTGGTCCCAACACACTACCCTGACCCCAACACACCACCCTGGTCCCAACACACTACCCTGACCCCAACACACTACCCTGGTCCCAACACACTACCCTGACCCCAACACACCACCCTGGTCCCAACACACTACCCTGACCCCAACACACCACCCTGGTCCCAACACACTACCCTGACCCCAACACACTACCCTGGTCCCAACACACTACCCTGACCCCAACACACCACCCTGGTCCCAACACACTACCCTGACCCCAACACACCACCCTGGTCCCAACACACTACCCTGACCCCAACACACTACCCTGGTCCCAACACACTACCCTGACCCCAACACACCACCCTGGTCCCAACACACTACCCTGACCCCAACACACCAATAGTTCAGCGATCATGCAAATAGTGACATTGATATCCACTTTCGTGTTTCTCTTCCGTTTCTAAAAATAGAATGTAATGTGTACTTTGACCTGCAAGACTAAGCTTGCACTCTCTTACTTCAGTCACAGGAGGGGGGGGGGGGGGTGTGAGATGGAGGGGGTGGGGGTGGTTCTTCTAGGTCAAGGTCAGTGGGGAAAGGTGGTGGGAAGGATGTCTTCTAGGTGGCTGGTGGGGCTTCTAGGTAAGTGCTGTTCTTCTAGGTAAGTGGTGATCTTCTAGGTCAGTGGATATCTTCTAGGTCAGTGGTGATCTTCTAGGTCAGTGGTGGGTATTCTAGATCAGTATGGTGGGGTCTTGTAGGTCAGTGTGGGGGGGGGGGGGTCTTCTAGGTCAGTGGTGATCTTCTAGGTCAGTGGTGATCCTCTAGGTCAGTGTTGACCTTCTAGGTCAGTGGTGATCTTCTAGGTCAGTGGTGATCTTCTAGGTCAGTGGTGATAGGTGGTGGGAAGGATGTCTTCTAGGTGGCTGGTGGGGCTTCTAGGTCAGTGGTGATCTTCTAGGTCAGTGGTGATCTTCTAGGTCAGTGATGGGTATTCTAGATCAGTATGGTGGGGTCTTGTAGGTCAGTGTGTGGGGTCTTCTAGGTCAGTGGGGATATTCTTCGTCAACAATAGACCTTTGACCTGAAGCCAGCAGTTAAAGACGATTCACTAACTGACTTCTACCACAAATATTTCCCAGAAGATTCTTAGCTTTTCCTTGGAAGAGAATAACGACAATGCAAAGTCAACTCCGAACATTCATTGTTCTAGATAAAAGTTTCTTCAATCCGAAACGTGGACGAGACAATCGGAGTCATATCTAGAAAACACTTTCTATGTGAGAATTTCTGTGATCACCTTGTGAGAGAGATGTTAAGTCCAAAACGTTCTACTGAATGTATTAGTTCTATTTTGAGTTTAATCTAATTTTATTATTAAATCGAACTTCAAAACATAATTATACATGAAATAATACACAGCAGTCTCAGACATGACGATTTGATTGACGTCACACCATGACGTCGTCTTGTGGGGTTTCATTTGTTCATCTTCAGCTAGAATATGAGCACTGCAGACAGAATGTTCCGTGAAGCTAAGACAGAATGTTCCGTGAAGCTAAGACAGAATGTTCAGTGAAGCTAAGACAGAATGTTCCGTGAAGCTAAGACAGAATGTTCCGTGAAGCTAAGACAGAATGTTCCGTGAAGCTAAGACAGAATGTTCCGTGAAGCTAAGACAGAATGTTCCGTGAAGCTAAGACATCCCATCTCCTTGGTGAGGTCAGCCACAACAAGAGTCCTGTCCTCTTGGATCCTGGGTCCGGCGAGGTCAGCCTCAAGGGTCTCAGTGGATCCTGGGTCCGGTGAGGTCAGCCACAAGGGTCTCTGTCCTCCTAGATCCTGGGTCCGGCGAGGTCAGCCACAAGGGTCAAATGTCCTCCTGGATCCTGGGTCCGGCGAGGTCACCCACAAGGGTCTCAGTCCTCCTGGGTCCGGCGAGGTCAGCCACAAGGGTCTCTGTCTTCCTGGGTCTGGCGAGGTCAGCCACAAGGGTCTCAGTCCTCATGGGTCCGGCGAGGTCAGCCACAAGGGTCTCTGTCCTCCTGGGTCCGGCGAGGTCAGCCACAGGGGTCTCAGTCCTCCTGGATCCTGGGTCCGGCGAGGTCAGCCACAAGGGTCTCTGTCCTCCTGGGTCCGGCGAGGTCAGCCACAAGGGTCTCTGTCCTCCTGGGTCCGGCGAGGTCAACCAGAAGGGTCTCAGTCCTCCTGGGTCCGGCGAGGTCAGCTACAAGGGTCTCAGTCCTCCTGGATCTTGGGTCCGGCGAGGTCAGCCACAAGGGTCTCAGTCCTCCTGGGTCCGGCGAGGTCAGCTACAAGGGTCTCAGTCCTCCTGGATCTTGGGTCCGGCGAGGTCAGCCACAAGGGTCTCAGTCCTCCTGGGCCCAGCGAAGTCAGCCACATGGGTCTCAGTCCTCCTGGGTCCGGCGAGGTCAGCCACAAGGGTCTCTGTCCTCCTGGATCCTGGTCCGGCGAGGTCAGCCACAAAGGTCTCTGTCCTCCTGGATCCTGGGTCCGGCGAGGTCAGCCACAAGAGTCTCTGTCTTCGGGGATCCTGTGTCAGCCACAAGGGTCTATGTCCTCCTGTTCCCGGTGAGGTCAGCCACAAGAGTCTCTGTCTTCGGGGATCCTGTGTCAGCCACAAGGGTCTCTGTCTTCCTGGATCCTGGGTGCATTACTTTAGAGGAAAGAACAGGACCACTGTCGTCTGTACATGATGTCAAAGACAACTTTAGCAGTTTGTGCATAGCGCTGGCAATCAACCTTATCATGGTAAACTGACGAACACATGAACCGCTACAACAAAAGCACACAACGTGCTTTGGTGCAGGCGTTATGTCAGAGAACATGGATGGTGCTGAACCCACACTTTGTCACCAAGAAAATGGACAAGAAATAAATCAGTTATGAACTCTTGAACAGCTCTGGAAAGGACTGAAGTCAAACATTTGGGTTGTCGTAAAACTAATCAAAAGCTCTGGAAATCACAAAACCACAGATAGGGCTCAATTTCGAACAAACCATTTTATTGCCATGCACGTTCTTCATCATTAGCTCTTTCCGTCCTGTCAGATGATAGTAATTGTGCTTTGAAAAGGTATGCAACTACAGTCCAGGACGGTAACGAATGTGAGTCGCAAGACCAATCCGGGCAGAGAAGCGTCTTCCACAGTGTGTGCAAGAAAAATCAGGACCGTTTTGGCATCGCATGGTGTGGCGTGTCTTCTCAAACTCTCAGTCTTTAGTCTATCAACAATCAGTATCTCCTTTGACTGTAATCCATGCTTAATCCAGCCCCTCCATGTAACACGATCCATGTCGTCCTTATCCCATGGTTCCAAGTCGATGCTTGCGTCATTCATACCCCGTTTGCATATATCCTTGTACCGAAGTAGTGGCCGGCCCCGAGACCTTTTCCCCAACTGTAATTCCCCATAGAGAAGATATTTTGATATTCTGCGATCATCCATCCTCCGAATGTGTCCCAGCCATTGGAGCCTTCGATGACTAAGCATGGAAACAATTGTGACAGGGCCTCTCTCCAACACCTCTGCATTGGTGATCTTGTCTTGCGACCCAACGCCCAGGATTCTGCGCAGGCACCTCATGTGACAGCTGTTTAGCCGCCTCTCCTGGTGCATGTAGGTAGACCATGTCTCACTGCCGTAAAGAAGAGTGCCGAGGTCACATTCGCGTTCTTACAATGCCGGTAACACGTTCCTTGAAACGCTCAGGCTGCAGATCCCAAGCACAACCTTCTTTTACCACATGTTATGACATTCTTGGTAGGTTACAGCGAACCTGCTCTTTGTTTCCCGAGATTGGCATGTATCTTAACAACAAAATTGTTGTGTGTTGTATGTTGCATTGTGTGTTGTGTGTTTCGCTTGTGGCCCAGCTAGGGCAGGCATAGACAGGAGATCCACCTCTATTAGTTGGTTTAATATAGATTATTGATGGCATCATATTTATAAGTTTGTAGTAGGTTGTTCGCAGGTCTATAAACGTACACCAAATCTATAAACGTACAAAACTCTATAAACATACACCAACTCTATAAACGTACACCAAATCTATAAATGTACACAACTCTATAAACGTACACCAAATCTATACATGTACACATAATCTATAAACGTACACCATCTCTATAAACGTACACATAATCTATAAACGTACACCAACTCTATAAACGTACACCAACTCTATAAACGTACATCAACTCTATAAACATACACAAAATCTATAAACGTACACTACCTCCATAAACGTACACCAATTCTACAAACGTACACCAGCTCTATAAACGTACATCAACTCTATAAACATACACAAAATCTATAAACGTACACCAACTCTATAAACTTACATGAACTCTATAAACGTACACCAGCTCTATAAACGTACATCAGTGCCACATCATTGCATCAGTTAGCTTGATACATCTTTATATCCACCTGTCTATCCGCCTGTCTATCCGCCTGTCTGTCTGCATGTCTGTCTTTCTGTCTGCCTGCCTGTCTTTCTGTCTGCCTGCCTGCTTGTCTGCCTACCTGCCTGCTTGTCTGTCTGTCTGCTTGCCTGTCTGTCTGCTTGTCTGTCTGTCTGTCTGTCAGTCTGCCTGTCTGCTTGTCTTCCTGCCCGCGTGTCTGCCTGCCTGCTTGTCTGCCTGTTTGTCTGCTTGTTTGTATGTCTATTTATCTGTCTGTCTGTCTCACTGTCCATAGGACGTCTATCATGCCAGCTGATCCTACCTTGAAGCTGTGACACATTTACAACATGAAGCTATCACACCTACCACCGGGGTGTGACCACAGAAGACGATGTACTCACACCAGCCTCACTAATATACATTAATCATGTTTGCATTTTCGCCATTTTTCACTTCTATGACTTGTTTGCGCCAGTGGATGTAGGGAGGGAAACTTGCATGTTGTTGGAGTGGCTCTTTGGTCGATACTGGCACATTCAAGTGCCGGGCGTAATACGAAAAGATCAATGTTTAAAATCGCGTTCCCATCCAAATGTGACCCTACGCGGCGCTGAAAGGACGCACTTTCCAGGCCTGTTAGAGGTTTGTAGGCTCTTGTCACTTTCCAGACCTGTCAAAGAAGGTTTGTACACTCTTGTCACTTTCCAGACCTGTTAGAGAAGGTTTGCAGGCTCTTGTCACTTTCCAGACCTGTTAGAGAAGGTTTGCAGGCTCTTGTCACTTTCCAGTCCTGTTAGAGAAGGTTTGCAGGCTCTTGTCACCGCTATATCACCGTTTTACTCATCGTAACCATCAGGTGCCACGCCGTCTGGCTCATGTTATCACGGCTCTCCACAACTTCCTCGCTAAGTCTAGTTTGTCAGCTCTATTGTTTGATCGAATTCTGGGTCATGTTGCTAAACCGCCCACCATGCTCTCCCTGGGTCGTCCTCTGTGTTTTTATCGAAACAGATTTACCATCTTTTAACAGTGTGGTCTGGCAATCAAATATTGTTTCTGTGTTCAGATGTCCTGTAACAAGTTATCTTCCTTCTGATGTCCTGTAACAAGTTGTATTTGTGCACGGGGAGATGTTCCAACACATGCCAAACCATCCCATCACAAACCATCCTAAACACCAAACCATCCAAACACCAAACCATCCAAACACCAAATCACCCCAACCGACAAACCATCCCAAACCCAAACCATCCAAACACCAAACTATCCCAAACCCAAACCATCCAAACACCAAACCATCCCAAACACGAAACCACCCAGACACCAAACCATCCCAAACACCAAACCATCCCAAACACCAAACCATCCCAAACACCAAACCATCCCAAACACCAAACCATCACAAATACCAAACCATCCAAACACCAAATCGCCCCAACCGCCAAACCATCCCAAACCCAAACCATCCAAACACCAAACCATCCCAAACACCAAACCATCCCAAACACCAAACCATTCAAACACTAAACCATCCCCAACAGCAAATCATCCCAAACACCAAACCACCCAAACACCAAACCATACAAACACCAAACCATCCCAAACACCAAACCATCCAAACACCAAATCACCCCAACCACCAAACCATCCTAAACCCAAACCCAAACCATACAAACCATCTCAGACACGAAACAATCCAAACACCAAACCATCCCAAACACCAAACCATCCCAAATACCAAACCATCCCAAACACCAAACCATAACAAACACCAAACCATCCAAACACTAAACCATCCCAAACACCAAACCATCCAAACACCAAACCATCCAAACACCAAACTATCCTAAACACCCAACTATCCCAAACACCAAACCATCTCAAACAAACACCAAACCATCCCAAACACCAACACTATTCCAAACACCAAACCATTCCAAATACCAAACCATCCCAAACACAAACCATCCCAAACAAACACCAAACCATCCCAAACCCAAACCATCCCAAACAACAAACGATCCTAAACACCAAACCATCCCAAACACCAAACCATTTCAAACAAACACCAAACCATCCCAAACTCAAACCATCCCAAATACCAAACCATCCCAAACACCAAACCATCCCAAACTATCTCAAAGAAACAGCAAACCATCCCAAGCCCCAAACCATCCCAAATACCAAACCATCAGAAACACCAAACCATCCCAAATACCAAACCATCCCAAACCATCTCAAACAAACCATCCCAAACTCAAACCATCCCAAATACCAAACCATCCCAAACACCAAACCATCCCAAACCATCTCAAAGAAACAGCAAACCATCCCAAACACCAAACCATCCCAAACACCAAACCATCCCAAACACCAAACCATCCCAAACACCAAACCAACCCAAACACCAAACCATCCCAAACCATCTCAAAGAAACAGCAAACCACCCCATGCCATACCACAAGTTATCAATCATTGTTGGGGAGATTGTGCAGCTAAAATGTTGAATCTTGTCCGGGCAGCGGCCGGTTTACTGTTTTCCATTTCTAACTGCCACCTTTACCCCAAGACCATGGAGTCCTCCCTTCCAATTGTGACAGATTGACCCAATCTGACCAAACGCACATGAGCTTAGTCTCTCTAATTGATATATACAGTTAGCTTCAGCGGACAAAACAGTCTAGCGAGGTTGAGGTGGGAGTGAGGGGATGGTTAGGCCATGTACTAATAATCGGTCCAGTCTAGACGGATGACTGAGGTCATCTGTTGGTTAGACGGATGACTTGGGGGGGGGGGGGAGGTCTGTTGGTCAGACGGATGACTGGGGGGATCTGTTGGTTAGACGGATGACTTGGGTGATCTGTTGGTTTAACGGATGACTGGGGGCGGGGGGTCTGTTGGTTAGACGGATGACTTGGGTGATCTGTTGGTTAGACGGATGACTGGGGACGAAGGTCTGTTGGTTAGACGGATGACTGGGGGCGGGAGTCTGTTGGTTAGACGAATGACTTGGGTGATCTGTTGGTTAGACGGATGACTGGGGACGGGGGTCTGTTGGTTAGACGAATACTGGGTGGGATGGGGGGGGGGGTGCGGTCTGGGTGGTCTGTTGGGTAGACGGATGACTGGGGGCGGGGGTTTGTTGTTTAGATGAGTGACTGGCAGCGGGGGTCTGTTGGTTAGATGGGTGACTGGGGGCGGGGGTCTGCTGGTTAGATGGGTGACTGGGGGCGGGGGTCTGTTGGGTAGACGGATGACTGGGGTGGTGGTCTGTTGGTTAGACGGATGACTGGGGTGGTGGTCTGTTGGTTAGACGGATGACTTGGGTGATCTGTTGGTCAGACGGATGACTGGGGACGAAGGTCTGTTGGTTAGACGGATGACTGGGGGCGGGAGTCTGTTGGTTAGACGAATGACTTGGGTGATCTGTTGGTTAGACGGATGACTGGGGACGGGGGTCTGTTGGTCAGACGAATACTGGGTGGGATGGGGGGGGGGGGGTGCGGTCTGGGTGGTCTGTTGGGTAGACGGATGACTGGGGGCGGGGGTTTGTTGTTTAGATGAGTGACTGGGGGCGGGGGTCTGTTGGGTAGACGGATGACTGGGGGCGGGGGTCTGTTGGTTAGATGGGTGACTGGGGGCGGGGGTCTGTTGGTTAGATGGGTGACTGGGGGCGGGGGTCTGCTGGTTAGATGGGTGACTGGGGGCGGGGGTCTGTTGGGTAGATGGATGACTGGGGTGGTGGTCTGTTGGTTAGACGGATGACTGGGGTGGTGGTCTGTTGGTTAGACGGATACTGAGGGTGGGGGAGCTGGGTGGTCTGTTGGTTAGATGGATGACTGAGGGCGGGGGTCTGTCGGTTAGATGGGTGACTGGGGGCGGGGGTCTGTTGGTTAGATGGGTGACTGGGGGCGGGGGTCTGTTGGTTAGATGGGTGACTGGGGGCGGGGGTCTGTTGGTTAGATGGATGATTGGGGGCGGGGGTCTGTTGGTTAGATGGATGACTGGGGGCGGGGGTCTGTTGGTTAGACGGATGACTGGGGTGGTGGTCTGTTGGTTAGATGGGTGACTGAGGTGGTGGTCTGTTGGTTAGATGGGTGACTGGGGGCGGGGGTCTGTTGGTTAGATGGGTGACTGGGGGTGGTGGTCTGTTGGTTAGATGGGTGACTGGGGGGGGGGGGTCTGTTGGTTAGATGGGTGACTGGGGGCGGGGGTCTGTTGGTTAGATGGATGATTGGGGGCGGGGGTATGTTGGTTAGATGGATGATTGGGGGCGGGGGTCTGTTGGTTATATGGGTGATTGGGGGCGGGGGTCTGTTGGTTAGATGGGTGATTGGGGGCGGGGGTCTGTTGGTTAGATGGATGATTGGGGGCGGGGGTCTGTTGGTTAGATGGGTGACTGGGGGCGGGGGTCTGTTGGTTAGATGGGTGACTGGGGGCGGGGGTCTGTTGGTTAGATGGGAGACTGGGGGCGGGGGTCTGTTGGTTAGATGGGTGACTGGGGGCGGGGGTCTGTTGGTTATATGGGTGACGGGGGGCGGGGGTCTGTTGATTAGATGGATGACTGGGGTCGGGGATCTGTTGATTAGATGGATCTCTGGTTGTGGGGAGGGGAGGGGGTCAGCTGGTTAGACGGATTACCGGGGGTCACCTGTTGGTTAGACGGATGACTGGGGTCACCTATTGGTTAGACGGATGACTGGGGTCACCTGTTGGTTAGACAGATGACTGGGGTGACCTGTTGGTTAGACGAATGACTGGAGTCACCTGTTGGATAGACGGATGACTGGGGTCACCTGTTGGTTAGACGGATGACTGGGGTCACCTGTTGGTTAGACGGATGACTGGGTGGGAACCAAGGAATAGCGATAGAATCATATTAACTATTGTGCATGAAACAAAGAAAGAGAAAATGGAGGATCACATTTTAATGTGAACATTTTACAAGCGAATAAAAATAAAAATGTAAAGAAACGAATATCAACAAACTTGAAGGAAGTTAATCCAATAAATATATAAGTTAGTTTAATGTATTAAAACATTCACTAATGCTGTTACTGCTACAGGCTTCCATGAAGCAATCATGGATTCACGTTAATTTTGGTTTGACTTTGCAATGTGTAGTCTTGGATAACTCGTACTGCCACAGCGAATATGGGTATATAGATGATGATGGATTGTCTTTCACTTACTGCTTGATCAATTTCTGCTGGCTTGCTGTGGCTAGCAAAAGTATCTCTTTTTTATTATTGGTTGAAGAGAATATTGATAATTGTTTTGTTATTACCTAAAAATGATAATAATAAAATAAATATGAATACCTAAAGAGACCCCTGTTATTTGCTTTGCTATTTGCTAAAGAGAATACTGCTATTGCTTCTATTATTAGCTTATGAAAGTACTGTTTTTGCTTCTATTATTAGCTAAAGAGAATACTGACAAGCGACAGTCATGGCCAGACAGAAGATGGACCGGAGCCAAAAGTTCCAAAGAAGATGGAGACAAGACAAGCTTCTTCAGCTGGTGAACCTGCATGTGATCTCTGTCAGTTGACCTGTCTTGGCAACCCGCAGGGTCTAGCTGAAACCCTGCTTCTCTGTAAGGACTGTACATCCAAAGGTGAGAGACATGGGCTATTATATGTCCTTCAATAGCGTGCCAGTACATTACAGTCAGTGGTTTCAGAGTTTTTGTGATGAAAAAATTGTTGTTTGAGGGTTAACAGATCTGTGTTGTGTAGAACATTGTTGTTTATGGGTCAACAGATCTGTGTTGTGTAGAACATTGTTGTTTGAGGGTCAACAGATCTGTGTTGTGTAGAACATTGTTGTTTGAGGGTCAACAGATCTGTGTTGTGTAGAACATTGCTGCTTGAGGTTCAACAGATCTGTGTTGTGTAGAACATTGTTGTTTAAAGATCATGAAATCTACATACATTATGAGAAACAAACCAACGGAGCAGATCTGACTTCTAACTATCTAACCATTGCACTCTCTTTCCACTTCAGCTTTGCCAAATCCATTGATTAATTATTGCATGCATGTCACACACACACACACATGCACGCACACACACATGCACGCACACACACACACACAGAGAGAGAGAGAGAGAGAGAGAGAGAGAATCTCGTTGATCTTGGTATAATGTTTCAATGAGATGTATAATGTGCACAGAAAACCCCATTTCCTTCATGATGTTCCACAGATTTTGATGTTTTACCATATCGAAGGCCTTGGTGTAATCAATGAAACATGTGTACAGGTCTACATTAAATTCTCTACATTTTTCATAGATTTTCCTCATATTGAATAGATGGTCCCTGGTCCCTCTGTCTTTCCTGCTTGGACTTTGTGAATTTCAGATTCAAATTTTTTTCTCAATCTTTCTAAATAGGATCCGCAAAGTATTTTGCTAGCTTGGCTGATTAGCTCAATAGTTTGGATATAGTTTTGGATAACTCATACTTTGACAGAGATTATCAGGGTAGTCTTGTAAATACTGGATTGTCTTTCCCTTGCTGCTTGAACAGC
Source organism: Ariolimax columbianus (assembly GCA_036924085.1). NCBI lineage: Eukaryota > Metazoa > Mollusca > Gastropoda > Stylommatophora > Arionidae > Ariolimax > Ariolimax columbianus. Next base: position 92,250,349 of record JAVGWX010000010.1, on the reverse strand, counting down.
TTCTGCTGTTGGACATGATATACTGATGAGACTATAACAGCTGACCACTATAACAGCTGACCACTGTATATAAGACCTGATCACTATAACACCTGACCACTGTCTATAACACCTGACCACTGTTTATAACACCTGAATACTGTCTATAACACCTAACCACTTTCAGTTCTATGGGTTATTTATTTGGATGCTAATATATGACCTTTGTTGGGACAACAGAATTCCCTTTGACATCTACCATCTTCAGTTAGGAAAAAGTATGATGGGCTCGCCTTAGTGGCTGTGCTCTCGACTCTCCGGTGTTTGTATAGAGTTTTCCGATGTTAGGTGGTTCCTGTTCGGATTATATTTCACAACTTCTTCACCATGTTGTATCAATGACTTTATTCTGTGGATTTGATGTGCTTTCGATCGGTTATCCTGTTTGTTATGCTGCATTACGCTGCATTTCATGCCTGGCTCAAGCCGTGGGAAACTAGTCCATGACGGAGTTCAACGATCTGCTAAACTGCACACCAGAATCCAGTCCAGGTTATCACTGCTCAAGGACATTTCTACTCGACTGAAGCCGACTTCCTTTTGCCCGCCCATCCCTCCACGGAGGTTACATGATACCTCTCCCAACCTCTTATTCTCAGCACAGCAAGGGTCACGCTGACCAACAGGTGGATACAGTCATAAACCTTAGCGGCGGGACATGTGTATACAGGGAGTTTGACATGGACAGATACAGAAAGCTTGACACAAACATTGGTCTAATACACTCTTCGCGGCCCTCATCCCAAGGCTGCGGAGTACACGGCTCCACCTGGGGAGTCTGTAGGGATTTCGGTCGACAAGCTACGCATGGACACAGTCTCAACAGTTGGACATGGTATTGGTCAATCGATGCCACGGGCCTTTGGTGCATACGCAAACATTATTATTATTATTATCTCCAAGATATGAGAAGCATTTTACCTACTGCAGTGTTGATCGTCTTTAGTTGTCTGTAGTTAAAGTTTTAAGTCTTCTTCTTCTTCTTCGTACGCTGTCAGACATCAACCTGTTTTAAGTCTACTTTGGTAATTATAATTATTTAAATTTCTGGGTGTTCATGTCCAATCCAAATACCTGAAGTTTGTTCTCGTTTTAAACCAGCAAATCCTGTGGGTTCCTGTTTGTTTTCAGTGAGCAGAACTGAATCCTTCACATGTATGAGATCATTTATTAACACTCTACCACTAATAAGTTCTGGCGTGTCCTAGTATTTCCTGGCGTGTCCTGGTATTTCCTGGCGTGTTCTTGTATTACCTGGTGTTTCCTGGCATGTTCTGGTATTTCCTGGCGTTTCCTGGCATGTTTTGGTATTTCCTGGCGTTTCCTGGCATGTTCTGGTATTTCCTGGCGTGTCCTGGTATTTCCTGGCGTGTCCTGGTATTTCTTGGCGTGTTCTGGTATTTACTGGCATGCCCTAGTATTTTCTGGTGTTTACTGGCATGTTCTGGTATTTCCTGGCATGTTCTGGTATGTTCTGGTATTTACTGGTATGTTCTGGTATTTCCTGGCATGTTCTGGTATGTTCTGGTATTTACTGGCATGTTCTGGTATGTTCTGGTATTTCCTGGCATGTTCTGGTATGTTCTGGTATTTCCTGGCATGTTCTGGTATGTTCTGGTATTTACTGGTATGTTCTGGTATGTTCTGGTATTTCCTGGCATGTTCTGGTATTTCCTGGCATGCCCTGGTATTTTCTGGTGTTTTCTGGCATGTTCTGGTATTTACTGGTATGTTCTAGTATTTACCATTATGTTCTGGTATTTCCTTCATGTTCTGGTATTTCCTGGCATTTCTGCCTCCTCCTGACATGTCCTGGTATTTTCTTGATCGGCTGAAAAATGTCTTCTGTATAAATGTCCCGCAGACAAGGGGACAGTACCCATCCTTGTTACACTGCACTTCTCACTTCTATACATGGTGAGTAAAGACATCTAGGTCTGACAGTTGCAGCTTGCTCTCAGTAACACTCCACATCTATACATGGTGAGAAGCCAGCCAGGTCTGACAGTTGCAGCTTGCTCTCAGTAACACTCCACATCTATACATGGTGAGTAAAGACATCTAGGTCTGACAGTTGCAGCTTGCTCTCAGTAACACTCCACATCTATACATGGTGAGTAAAGACATCTAGGTCTGACAGTTGCAGCTTGCTCTCAGTAACACTCCACATCTATACATGGTGAGTAAAGACATCTAGGTCTGACAGTTACAGCTTGCTCTCAGTAACACTCCACATCTATACATGGTGAGAAGCCAGCCAGGTCTGGCAGTAACAGCTTGCTCTCAGTATAGGTTGCTAGGTTTTCTTCTATTTTTTCCATCTTTTACCTTTTTTTCCAATGATTTCCTAATGCTTGACTCTTGTTAATGCCATATAAAAAATCTATAAATAACAATGCATCTCCTAGTGTCCTCATACAGAATAATTCTTATCTTATTGCGCTGTTCTGTCAACATCTACATTTTTCCGCCAGAACTTCTCTGCCTACTCTTCACTTAATTGTTTCCTGTATCATGTTTAGCAATATCGTAATGGTGTGCCTCATCAGGGTGGTTGCTCTCAGACTCGGTTGTACGAGGTGTTGCCTAAGTGGCATCAAGATAGATTGCTAAAGGTCCTGGATTCTAGAAGTTATTACACAGATCAGGGATTTTATCTATGCCAAATCTTTCTTGAACCTTTATCAATTATACATTTATTGCCTTTTTTAGGTGCTCTATGGATTTCTAACAGCCACACCGAGCAGCCATGATTGCATTAGGGATCTCAGGTTCTGCTTCGTTTTTTATGTACAAGACAATGGCCTGATCAATCTTTGTTACTGATAGCGTGTTGGACATATTAGGGCGTGTTTGACTTTAATGGTGCTGTGAACCTTGCACTGCTCTTGTGTAGTATTGTGACTCTGCCCTAGTGTAGTATTGTGACTCTGCCCTAGTGTAGTATTGTGACTCTGCTCTTGTGTAGTATTGTGACTCTGCTCTTGTGTAGTATTGTGACTCTGCCCTAGTGTAGTATTGTGACTCTGCCCTAGTGTAGTATTGTGACTCTGCTCTTGTGTAGTATTGTGACTGCCCTTGTGTAGTATTGTGACTGCCCTTGTGTAGTATTGTGACTGCCCTTGTGTAGTATTGTGACTCTGCTCTTGTGTAGTATTGTGACTCTGCTCTTGTGTAGTATTGTGACTCTGCCCTAGTGTAGTATTGTGACTCTGCCCTAGTGTAGTATTGTGACTCTGCTCTTGTGTAGTATTGTGACTCTGCCCTAGTGTAGTATTGTGACTCTGTGTGTAGTATTGTGACTCTGTGTGTAGTGTTGTGACTGCCCTAGTGTAGTATTGTGACTCTGTGTGTAGTATTGTGACTGTGTGTGTAGTATTGTGACTCTGTGTGTAGTATTGTGACTCTGTGTGTAGTATTGTGACTGTGTGTGTAGTATTGTGACTCTGTGTGTAGTATTGTGACTCTGTGTGTAGTATTGTGACTCTGTGTGTAGTATTGTGACTCTGTGTGTAGTATTGTGACTCTGTGTGTAGTATTGTGACTCTGTGTGTAGTATTGTGACTCTGTGTGTAGTATTGTGACTCTGTGTGTAGTATTGTGACTCTGTGTGTAGTATTGTGACTCTGTGTGTAGTATTGTGACTCTGTGTGTAGTGTATTGTTGGGGAATTGTTTTTCAGGGGACAGAACCTATTTTATAAGTCTTCAAGTAGTTCATACATGGTTGTGTCCTCGCCAACACGGCTTTAGCCGATATTCTCAGCCAACTCATTTACCTGTGCTGTGTGACAGTGATAGGTGTCGTGTGTGACAGTGATATGTGTTGTGTGGGACAATGATATGTGTCGCGTGTGACATTTATAGCAATAACTCGCACAAACATCATATATGTAGGTTACCACATTGTTAAGTTATGCCTGAGAGAAAGCTTGAATGTATTATACTCTGGGAAGACTTCTGTATATTCTCATAAGAAGGACACACTGGTATAAGTCTGTTACATGCTGTCAAATAGACTGGAACAAAATATTTGATCATTGCTTGACAGCTAATTGGATTTTTGGGGCTTAATCTGTAAGCATTGTCACACATACATGTCATATATCATTAATGTCTTATGTGTGCTAGTTGTGCTGGTGTGTGTGTGTGTGTGCTGGTGTGTGTGTGTGTGCTGGTGTGTGTGTGTGTGCTGGTGTGTGTGCTGGTGTGTGTGCTGGTTGGGCTGGTGTGTGTGTGTGTGCTGGTGTGTGTGTGTGTGTGTGTGTGCTGGTGTGTGTGCTGGTTGTGCTGGTGTGTGTGTGTGTGTGTGCTGGTGTGTCTGTGTGTGCTGGTTGTGCTGGTGTGTGTGTCTGTGCTGGTTGTGCTGGTGTGTATGTGTGTGTGCTGGTTGTGCTGGTGTGTGTGTGTGTGCTGGTTGTGCTGGTGTGTGTGTGTGCTGGTGTGTGTGTGTGCTGGTTGTGCTGGTGTGTGTGTGCTGGTGTGTGTGTGTGCTGGTGTGTGTGTGTGTGTGTGTGCTGGTGTGTGTGTGTGTGTGCTAGTTGTGCTGCTGTGTGTGTGTGCTGGTATGTGTGTTTGCTGGTGTGTGTGTGTTTGCTGGTGTGTGTGTGTGCTGGTTGTGCTGGTGTGTGTGTGTGTTTGCTGGTGTGTGTTTGTGCTGGTGTGTGTGTGTGTGCGCGTGTGTGTGTGTGTGTGTGTGCTGGTCGTGCTGGTGTGTATGTGTTTGCTGGTGTGTGTGTGTGCTGGTTGTGCTGGTGTGTGTGTGTGTGCTGGTGTGTGTGTGTGTGTGCTGCTTGTGCTGGTGTGTGTGTGTGCTGGTTGTGCTGGTGTGTGTGTGTGTGTGCTGGTTGTGTTGGTGTGTGTGTGTGCTGGTGTGTGTGTGTGCTGGTATGTGTGTGTGTGCTGGTGTGTGTGCTGGTTGTGTTGGTGTGTGTGCTGGTGTGTGCTGGTGTGTCTGTGTGTGCTGGTTGTGCTGGTGTGTGTGTGTGTGCTGGTGTGTGTGTGTGTGTGCTGGTTGTGCTGGTGTGTGTGTGTGTTTGCTGGTGTGTGTTTGTGCTGGTGTGTGTGTGTGCGTGTGTGTGTGTGTGTGCGTGTGTGTGTGTGTGCTGGTCGGGCTGGTGTGTATGTGTTTGCTGGTGTGTGTGTGCTGGTGTGTGTGTGTGCTGGTTGTGCTGGTGTGTGTGTGTGTGCTGGTGTGTGTGTGTGTGCTGCTTGTGCTGGTGTGTGTGTGTGCTGGTTGTGCTGGTGTGTGTGTGTGTGCTGGTGTGTGTGCTGGTTGTGCTGGTGTGTGTGTGTGTGCGGGTGTGTGTGTGTGTGTGCTGGTATGTGTGTGTGTGTGCTGGTGTGTGTGCTGGTTGTGCTGGTGTGTGTTTGTGTGTGTGCTGGTGTGTCTGTGTGTGCTGGTTGTGCTGGTGTGTGTGTGTGTGCTGGTTGTGATGGTGTGTGTGTGTGTGTGCTGGTTGTGATGGTGTGTGTGTGTGTGCTGGTTGTGCTGGTGTGTGTGTGTGTGTGTGCTGGTTGTGCTGGTGTGTGTGCTGGTTGTGCTGGTGTGTGTGTGCTGGTTGTGCTGGTGTGTGTGTGCTGGTGTGTGTGTACTGGTGTGTGTGTGTGTGCTGGTGTGTGTGTGTGTGCTAGTTGTGCTGGTGTGTGTGTCCTAGTTGTGCTGATGTGTGTGTGTGCTGGTGTGTGTGTTCTAGTTGTGCTGGTGTGTGTGTCCTAGTTGTGCTGGTGTGTGTGTGTGCTGGTGTGTGTGTGTGCTAGTTGTGCTGGTGTGTGTGTCCTAGTTGTGCTGGTGTGTGTGTGCTGGTGTGTGTGTGTGCTGGTTGTGCTGGTGTGTGTGTGTGTGTGTGCTGGTTGTGCTGGTGTGTGTGTACTGGTGTGTGTGTGTGTGCTGGTGTGTGTGTGCTGGTTGTGCTGGTGTGTGTGTACTGGTGTGTGTGTGTGTGCTGGTGTGTGTGTGTGCTAGTTGTGCTGGTGTGTGTGTGTGTGCTAGTTGTGCTGGTGTGTGTGTGCTGGTTGTGCTGGTGTGTGTGTATGTGCTGGTGTGTGTGTGTGTGCTGGTATCTTTCTTGTTTGTTAACTAACGAAACATTTAAATTCTAACATAATATTGACAAATATGGATCATAATTTTTTGACCTGATCTTGTTTGATTGACAGCTCACCCGTCCTGCATGAATTACTCCCACCTGCTGGCCAGCAGAGCTTATAGAGGTCCCTGGCAGTGTATGTACTGTAAGACTTGCTGTGTGTGCCAGGACGCCGGAGATCCTGTAAGATATGTCATTATAAGATTGGGAAACGATATGTGGATATTAAATCTATTACTATATTTTATATGATTAAGATATGGGGATATTATATAATGACGTCAGTAAATAGGTCGCAAATGGCTTTTAAAAGAAAGTCAATGAGACATGAACAACCATTCATTACTTGTACTTACATTGTCGCTTTTTTCTCAAAATAATATCAACCAACATTGATACACTTATCATTTTATCAGTGCACCAAGACCTGCAGCATGGAAGTCTGTGGCCTGCTGTCTCAGCCACCAAGACCTGCAGCATGGAAGTCTGTGGCCTGCTGTCTCAGCCACCGAGACCTGCAGCATGGAAGTCTGTGCTCTGCTATCTCAGCCACCAAGACCTGCAGCATGGAAGTCTGTGCTCTGCTGTCTCAGCCACCAAAACCTGCAGCACAGAAGTCTGTGCTCTGCTGTCTCAGCCACCAAAACCTGCAGCACAGAAGTCTGCTCTGCTGTCTCAGCCACCAAAACCTGCAGCACAGAAGTCTGTGCTCTGCTGTCTCAGCCACCAAGACCTGCAGCATGAAAGTCTGGTCTGCTGTCTCAGCCACCAAGACCTGCAGCATGGAAGTCTGTGATCTGAGGTAAATAGATGGAGTAAATAGATGGAGGAAATAGATGGAGGAAATAGATGAGGGAAATGGATGGGGGGAAAAAGTGGAAATAGAGGAAAGAGATGAAGAGTTCTGCCGAAGACAGATGTGTCGGACCAAAAGGTGCAAATATCGCAGGCAAACTGTAAACTAGCGACACAACGCTAATCCGTTCTCCGGACTACATCCTGCTACTTGCAAAGCCCTGTTCAGAGCTTGGTAGCGGGAGATTGAGAATGAACACAGAAAAAGAAGAAGAAGATGAAGAGTAAATAGGTGTAGGAAAGAAACATAGATGGAGGAAATGGAGGAAATGGAGGAAGAATAAATAGATAGAGGAAATAGATGGAGGAAATGGTGGAAATGGAGAAGGAAATGGAGGAAATAGAGGAAATGGAGGAAATTGAGGAAATGGAGGAAATTGAGGAAAGGAGGAAATGGAGGAAATAGATGAAGACACATAGAGGAAATAGATGGAGGAAATGGAGGAAATAGATGGAGGAAATGGAGGAAATAGATGGAGGAAATGGAGGAAATGGAAAAAATGGAGGAAATGGAGGAAATAGGAGGAAATGGAAAAAATAGAGGAAATGGAGGAAATTGAGGAAATAGATGAAGACACATAGAGGAAATAGATGGAGGAAATGAAGGAAATAGGATATTGAGGAAATACTTGGAGGAAATGGAGGAAATAAATGAGGAAATGGATGGAGGAAATAGACGGAGGAAAGAGGAGATAGAGGACATAGATGGAGGAAATAGAGGAAATAGATGAAATGGAGGAAATAGATGGAGGAAATAGATGGAGAAACATGGAGGAAATAGATGGAGGAAATAGGAAATGGAGGAAATGGTGGAAATGGAGGAAATGGTGGAAATGGTGGAAATAGCTGGAGGAAATGGTGGAAATGGTGGAAATGGTGGAAATAACTGGAGGAAATGGTGTGCCACCAACTGTTTAGGTCAAGTTGTGTGTTTACAAACTGCTTGAATCTCTTGTTTAGCATGAATCGTTAGCCATACTGAACAACTGTGACTAACCACTGCCATCCTCTGGGTCCAATCTCTCAGGATCAAATGCTCTTCTGTGATGGTTGTGATAAAGGATACCACATGAACTGCCATCATCCACCAATTATGAAAAAGCCATCAGGTAAGAATTATAGTGAGAGGAATGTTGGAAGATGGTGAGAGGAATGTTGGAAGATGGTGAGTGAGAGGAATGTTGGAAGATGGTGAGTGAGAGGAATGTTGGAAGATGGTGAGTGAGAGGAGTGTTGGAAGATGGTGAGAAAGAGGTATGTTGGAAGATGGTGAGTGAGAGGAATGTTGGAAGATGGTGAGTGAGAGGAATGTTGAAAGATGGTGAGTGAGAGGAATGTTGGAAGATGGTGAGTGAGAGGAATGTTGGAAGATGGTGAGTGAGAGGAATGTTGGAAGATGGTGAGAGGAATGTTGGGATGGTGAGAGGAATGTTGGAAGATGGTGAGCGAGAGGAATGTTGGAAGATGGTGAGCGAGAGGAATGTTGGAAGATGGTGAACGAGAGGAATGTTGGAAGATGGTGAGAGGAATGCTGGAAGATGGTGAGTGAGAGGAATGTTGGAAGATGGTGAGCGAGAGGAATGTTGGAAGATGGTGAGAGGAATGTTGGAAGATGGTGAGTGAGAGGAATGTTGGAAGATGGTGAGTGAGAGGAATGTTGGAAGATGGTGAGAGGAATGTTAAAAGATGGTGAGTGAGAGGAATGATGGAAGATGGTGAGAGGAATGTTGGAAGATGGTGAGTTAGAGGAATGTTGGAAGATGGTGAGCGAGAGGAATGTTGGAAGATGGTGAGCGAGAGGAATGTTGGAAGATGGTGAGAGAAATGTTGGAAGATGGTGAGAGGAATGTTGGAAGATGGTGAGTGAGAGGAATGTTGGAAGATGGTGAGTGAGAGGAATGTTGGAAGATGGTGAGAGGAGTTGGAAGATGGTGCATGAGAAGAATGTTGGAAGATGGAAAGTGAGAGGAATGTTGGAAGATGGTGAGAGGAATGTTGGAAGATGGTGAGAGAGAGTAGTTGGAAGATGGTGAGAGGAATGTTGGAAGATGGTGAGCGAGAGGAATGTTGGAAGATGGTGAGAGGAATGTTGGAAGATGGTGAGAGGAATGTTGGAAGATGGTGAGAGGAATGTTGGAAGATGGTGAGCGAGAGGAATGTTGGAAGATGGTGAGTCAGAGGAATGTTGGAAGATGGTGAGTGAGAGGAATGTTGGAAGATGGTGAGTGAGAGGAATGTTGGAAGATGGTGAGTGAGAGGAATGTTGGAAGATGGTGAGTGAGAGGAATGTTGGAAGATGGTGAGTGAGAGGAATGTTGGAAGATGGTGAGAGGAATGTTGGAAGATGGGGAGTGAGAGGAATGTTGGAAGATGGTGAGTGAGAGGAATTTTGGAAGATGGTGAGTCAGAGGAATGTTGGAAGATGGTGAGTGAGAGGAATGTTGGAAGATGGTGAGTGAGAGGAATGTTGGAAGATGGTGAGTGAGAGGAATGTTGGAAGATGGTAAGAGGAATGTTGGAAGATGGTGAGAGGAATGTTGGAAGATGGTGAGAGGAATGTTTGAAGATGGTGAGAGGAATGTTGGAAGATGGTGACTGAGAGGAATGTTGGAAGATGGTGAGTGAGAGGAATGTTGGAAGATGGTGAGTGAGAGGAATGTTGGAAGATGGTGAGAGGAATGTTGGAAGATGGTGAGTGAGAGGAATGTTGGAAGATGGTGAGTGAGAGGAATGTTGGAAGATGGTGAGTGAGAGGAATGTTGGAAGATGGTGAGAGGAATGTTGGAAGATGGGGAGTGAGAGGAATGTTGGAAGATGGTGAGTGAGAGGAATGTTGGAAGATGGTGAGTGAGAGGAATGTTGGAAGATGGTGAGTGAGAGGAGTGTTGGAAGATGATGAGATGAATGTTGGAAGATGGTGAGTGAGAGGAATGTTGAAAGATGGTGAGAGGAATGTTGGAAGATGGTGAGCGAGAGGAATGTTGGAAGATGGTGAGAGGAATGTTGGAAGATGGTGAGTGAGAGAAAGGTTGGAAGATGGTGAGAGGAATGTTGGAAGATGGTGAGAGGAAAGTTGGAAGATGGTGAGAGGAATGTTGGAAGATGGTGAGAGGAATGTTGGAAAATGGTGAGCGAGAGGAATGTTGGAAGATGGTGAGAGGAATGTTGGAAGATGGTGAGTGAGAGGAATGATGGAAGATGGTGAGAGGAATGTTGGAAGATGGTGAGTTAGAGGAATGTTGGAAGATGGTGAGCGAGAGGAATGTTGGAAGATGGTGAGCGAGAGGAATGTTGGAAGATGGTGAGAGGAATGTTGGAAGATGGTGAGAGGAATGTTGGAAGATGGTGAGTGAGAGGAATGTTGGAAGATGGTGAGAGGAGTTGGAAGATGGTGCATGAGAAGAATGTTGGAAGATGGAAAGTGAGAGGAATGTTGGAAGATGGTGAGAGGAATGTTGGAAGATGGTGAGAGAGAGTAGTTGGAAGATGGTGAGAGGAATGTTGGAAGATGGTGAGCGAGAGGAATGTTGGAAGATGGTGAGAGGAATGTTGGAAGATGGTGAGAGGAATGTTGGAAGATGGTGAGAGGAATGTTGGAAGATGGTGAGCGAGAGGAATGTTGGAAGATGGTGAGTCAGAGGAATGTTGGAAGATGGTGAGTGAGAGGAATGTTGGAAGATGGTGAGTGAGAGGAATGTTGGAAGATGGTGAGTGAGAGGAATGTTGGAAGATGGTGAGTGAGAGGAATGTTGGAAGATGGGGAGTGAGAGGAATGTTGGAAGATGGTGAGAGGAATGTTGGAAGATGGGGAGTGAGAGGAATGTTGGAAGATGGTGAGTGAGAGGAATGTTGGAAGATGGTGAGTCAGAGGAATGTTGGAAGATGGTGAGTGAGAGGAATGTTGGAAGATGGTGAGTGAGAGGAATGTTGGAAGATGGTGAGTGAGAGGAATGTTGGAAGATGGTAAGAGGAATGTTGGAAGATGGTGAGAGGAATGTTGGAAGATGGTGAGAGGAATGTTTGAAGATGGTGAGAGGAATGTTGGAAGATGGTGACTGAGAGGAATGTTGGAAGATGGTGAGTGAGAGGAATGTTGGAAGATGGTGAGTGAGAGGAATGTTGGAAGATGGTGAGAGGAATGTTGGAAGATGGTGAGTGAGAGGAATGTTGGAAGATGGTGAGTGAGAGGAATGTTGGAAGATGGTGAGTGAGAGGAATGTTGGAAGATGGTGAGAGGAATGTTGGAAGATGGGGAGTGAGAGGAATGTTGGAAGATGGTGAGTGAGAGGAATGTTGGAAGATGGTGAGTGAGAGGAATGTTGGAAGATGGTGAGTGAGAGGAGTGTTGGAAGATGATGAGATGAATGTTGGAAGATGGTGAGTGAGAGGAATGTTGAAAGATGGTGAGAGGAATGTTGGAAGATGGTGAGCGAGAGGAATGTTGGAAGATGGTGAGAGGAATGTTGGAAGATGGTGAGTGAGAGAAATGTTGGAAGATGGTGAGAGGAATGTTGGAAGATGGTGAGAGGAATGTTGGAAGATGGTGAGAGGAATGTTGGAAGATGGTGAGAGGAATGTTGGAAGATGGTGAGCGAGAGGAATGTTGGAAGATGGTGAGAGGAATGTTGGAAGATGGTGAGCGAGAGGAATGTTGGAAGATGGTGAGAGGAATGTTGGAAGATGGTGAGTGAGAGAAATGTTGGAAGATGGTGAGAGGAATGTTGGAAGATGGTGAGAGGAATGTTGGAAGATGGTGAGAGGAATGTTAGAAGATGGTGAGAGGAATGTTGGAAGATGGTGAGCGAGAGGAATGTTGGAAGATGGTGAGTGAGAGGAATGTTGGAAGATGGTGAGAGGAATGTTGGAAGATGGTGAGAGAGAGTAGTTGGAAGATGGTGAGAGGAATGTTGGAAGATGGTGAGCGAGAGGAATGTTGGAAGATGGTGAGAGGAATGTTGGAAGATGGTGAGAGGAATGTTGGAAGATGGTGAGAGGAATGTTGGAAGATGGTGAGCGAGAGGAATGTTGGAAGATGGTGAGTCAGAGGAATGTTGGAAGATGGTGAGTGAGAGGAATGTTGGAAGATGGTGAGTCAGAGGAATGTTGGAAGATGGTGAGTGAGAGGAATGTTGGAAGATGGTGAGTGAGAGGAATGTTGGAAGATGGTGAGTGAGAGGAATGTTGGAAGATGGTGAGAGGAATGTTAGAAGATGGTGAGAGGAATGTTGGAAGATGGTGAGAGGAATGTTGGAAGATGGTGAGAGGAATGTTGGAAGATGGTGACTGAGAGGAATGTTGGAAGATGGTGAGTGAGAGGAATGTTGGAAGATGGTGAGTGAGAGGAATGTTGGAAGACGGTGAGAGGAATGTTGGAAGATGGTGAGTGAGAGGAATGTTGGAAGATGGTGAGTGAGAGGAATGTTGGAAGATGGTGAGTGAGAGGAATGTTGGAAGATGGTGAGTGAGAGGAATGTTGGAAGATGGTGAGAGTAATGTTGGAAGATGGGGAGTGAGAGGAATGTTGGAAGATGGTGAGTGAGAGGAATGTTGGAAGATGGTGAGTGAGAGGAATGTTGGAAGATGGTGAGTGAGAGGAATGTTGGAAGATGGTGAGTGAGAGGAGTGTTGGAAGATGATGAGATGAATGTTGGAAGATGGTGAGTGAGAGGAATGTTGAAAGATGGTGAGAGGAATGTTGGAAGATGGTGAGCGAGAGGAATGTTGGAAGATGGTGAGAGGAATGTTGGAAGATGGTGAGTGAGAGAAATGTTGGAAGATGGTGAGAGGAATGTTGGAAGATGGTGAGTGAGAGGAATGTTGGAAGATGGTGAGAGGAATGTTGGAAGATGGTGAGAGGAATGTTGGAAGATGGTGAGTGAGAGGAATGTTGGAAGATGGTGAGTGAGAGGAATGTTGGAAGATGGTGAGAGGAATGTTGGAAGATGGTGAGAGGAATGTTGGAAGATGGTGAGTGAGAGGAATGTCGGAAGATGGTGAGTGAGAGGAATGTTGGAAGATGGTGAGAGGAATGTTGGAAGATGGTGAGTGAGAGGAATGTTGGAAGATGGTGAGAGGAATGTTGGAAGATGGTGAGTGAGAGGAATGTTGGAAGATGGTGAGAGGAATGTTGGAAGATGGTGAGCGAGAGGAATGTTGGAAGATGGTGAGCGAGAGGAATGTTGGAAGATGGTGAGTGAGAGGAATGTTGGAAGATGGTGAGCGAGAGGAATGTGGGAAGATGGTGAGCGAGAGGAATGTTGGAAGATGGTGAGTGAGAGGAATGTTGGAAAATGGTGAGCGAGAGGAATGTTGGAAGATTGTGAGAGGAATGTTGGAAGATGGTGAGAGGAATGTTTGAAGATGGTGAGTGAGAGCAATGTTGGAAGATGGTGAGTGAGAGGAGTTGGAAGATGGTGAGAAGAATGTTGGAAGATGGTGAGCGAGAGGAATTTTGGAAGATGGTGAGTGAGAGGAATGTTGGAAGATGGTGAGAGGAATGTTGGAAGATGGTGAGAGGAATGATGGAAGATGGTGAGTGGAAGATGGTGAGAGGAATGTTGGAAGATGGTGAGAGGAATGTTGGGAGATGGTGAGAGGAATGTTGGGAGATGGTGAGAGGAATGTTGTTAAATGCTCTGAATAAACAATCATATTTAAGAAAAAGAAAAGCTTAATAAGTTGACCCACTTGTTTCACAATTTTAGGGCCAGTAACAAACGATTGGATTACAATCAACTGCCTTGTTTGCACTGAACTTAACTTCTTTATACTGGTTTAGAAGACTCTACAAAGTCTGTATACAACCAGTTTCATTTACATTACCTTGTTCTAAAAGCTATGCGCATCCAATCTACTATTAAATGCATTAATTGTCCCTGCCCCCACTACTTCCTGTGGCAATGCATTCCAAGCATTCACCACTCCCTGACAAAATAAATATTTCCTAATATCTAATCTGGACCTTTCTTTAGTTAATTTGTAGCTATGCCCTCTTGTTCTTGTAGGCGGTTGTATTATGGAAAAAATTGTTAAAGTCTAAATTGTCCGTTCCTCTGATCATCTTATAAATCTGTATTAAGTCACCTCAAATTCTTCTCTTTTCTAGACACTGTAGGCTGGTTTTTCTTTACTCATAATTGTAATTCTGGAATCCCACTATCAGCTTTGTCGCTCTTCTTTGTATCCTTTCCACCATGTTTATGTCCCCTCTATGATAAGGACTCCACACCTGTATACAGTACTCCAATCTAGGTCTAACTAAAGCTTGAAGTGTTTTTGATACAGTTTGGCTATCACTTCCTTGCTCATATGTTGAATATTTCTTTTGATCAATAAATGTATGGAACTTGATATGTATACATATCTTGGCTTCACGGGCTCCCATCATGGGCACATTGGTGATGGGCAGAAGTGACATTTTGAAATCAATCAATGACCGCCTGCTGGATGAGGACACCACAATAGATGAAGCAGCAATCCACAGACTGCAAAGTTTCGACATTAAACGAGGTTCGAGCAAAGTGGGGCGCATGAGAGGACGGAGCAGGAGAGTGTACAACCAGCGAGCTACAGGGACCATCAGCATCCATACCTTACGCCATTTGCTGAGAGAGACTGAGCACCTATGAGTGTAGTGACGTCGATTCTTAGAAATAGAAACAGAAACAAAGATTGTATCATTAAAGCATAGCTCACTATAACCATCATGGTGAGCATGCAACTGGCTAGAGTCTAGACTTCACATTACTCTGCCACTTTTCACTTCAGTCAGACATTTCTTGAATCAATGTTACCATCTTGACTAAGTTTAATCATTGTACTTGTGACAGCTAATGTCAGAGTCTTTCCAATTCTCTTTTATCTGATATTATGAACATATTATAGTCACAGTAATAACAGAACATATTATAGTCACAGTAATAACAGAACATATTATAGTCACAGTAATAACAGAACATATTATAGTCACAGTAATAACAGAACATATTATAGTCACAGTAATAACAGAACATATTATAGTCACAGTAATAACAGAACATATTATAGTCACAATAATAACAGAACATATTATAGTCACAGTAATAACAGAACATATTATAGTCACAGTAATAACAGAACATATTATAGTCACAGTAATAACAGAACATATTATAGTCACAGTAATAACAGAACATATTATAGTCACAGTAATAACAGAACATATTATAGTCACAGTAATAACAGAACATATTATAGTCACAGTAATAACAGAACATATTATAGTCACAATAATAACAGAACATATTATAGTCACAGTAATAACAGAACATATTATAGTCACAGTAATAACAGAACATATTATAGTCACAGTAATAACAGAACATATTATAGTCACAGTAATAACAGAACATATTATAGTCACAGTAATAACAGAACATATTATAGTCACAGTAATAACAGAACATATTATAGTCACAGTAATAACAGAACATATTATAGTCACAATAATAACAGAACATATTATAGTCACAGTAATAACAGAACATATTGTAGTCACAGTAATAACAGAACATATTATAGTCACATTATAACAGAACATATTATAGTCACAGTAATAACAGAACATATTATAGTCACAGTAATAACAGAACATATTATAGTCACAGTAATAACAGAACATATTATAGTCACAGTAATAACATAACATATTATAGTCACAGTAATAACAGAACATATTATAGTCACAGTAATAACAGAACATATTATAGTCACAGTAATAACAGAACATATTATAGTCACAATAATAACAGAACATATTATAGTCACAGTAATAACAGAACATATTGTAGTCACAGTAATAACAGAACATATTATAGTCACAGTATAACAGAACATATTATAGTCACAGTAATAACATAACATATTATAGTCATAGTAATAACAGAACATATTATAGTCACAGTAATAACAGAACATATTATAGTCACAGTAATAACAGAACATATTATAGTCACAGTAATAACAGAACATATTATAGTCACACTAATAACAGAACATATTATAGTCACAGTAATAACAGAACATATTATAGTCACATTAATAACAAAACATGAAAGATATCAGCTTTAAATACTTTCACAATCACCGAGCTTAAGCACAAAGAGTTGCAGCAGACTGTACCACACAAAGAGATGCAGACAGTATCACAGAAAGAGATGTAGACTGTATTGCACAAAGAGATGCAGACTGTACCACACAAAGAGATGCAGCAGACTGTACCACACAAAGAGATGCAGACTGTACCACACAAAGAGATGCAGCAGACTGTACCACACAAAGAGATGCAGCAGACTGTAACACACAAAGAGATGCAGACTGTACCACACAAAAAGATGCAGCAGACTGTACCACACACAGAGATGCAGCAGACTGTACCACACAAAGAGATGCAGCAGACTACCACACAAAGAGATCAGCAGACTGTACCACACAAAGAGAAGCAGTTTATTGACAAATTCTTGATATGCCATTAGAGCTACGGAGTTCATGCTCTCATAGGCACATTTTGCAATGAAAGGGACTGAGCCCAGGTGCAGTGAAGTCTGTCCATTATCATCTGAAACCTCCATAATCAGAACCATCAACTCTGAGGTGGTTAGAGACCTCTATAATCAGGACCATCAACTCTGAGGTGGTTAGAGACCTCTATAATCAGGACCATCAACTCTGAGGTGGTTAGAGACCTCTATAATCAGGACCATCAACTCTGAGGTGGTTAGAGATCTCTATAATCAGGACCATCAACTCTGAGGTGGTTAGAGACCTCTATAATCAGGACCATCAACTCTGAGGTGGTTAGAGACCTCTATAATCAGGACCATCAACTCTGAGGTGATTAGAGACCTCTATAATCAGGACCATCAACTCTGAGGGGATTAGAGACCTCTATTATCAGGACCATCAACTCTGAGGTGGTTAGAGACCTCTATAATCAGGACCATCAACTCTGAGGTGGTTAGAGACCTCTATAATCAGGACCATCAACTCTGAGGTGGTTAGAGACCTCTATAATCGGGACCATCAACTCTGAGGTGGTTAGAGACCTCTATAATCAGGACCATCAACTCTGAGGTGGTTAGAGACCTCTATAATCAGGACCATCAACTCTGAGGTGGTTAGAGACCTCTATAATCGGGACCATCAACTCTGAGGTGGTTAGAGACCTCTATAATCGGGACCATCAACTCTGAGGTGATTAGAGACCTCTATAATCAGGACCATCAACTCTGAGGTGATTAGAGACCTCTATAATCAGGACCATCAACTCTGAGGTGATTAGAGACCTCTATAATCAGGACCATCAACTCTGAGGTGATTAGAGACCTCTATAATCAGGACCATCAACTCTGAGGTGATTAGAGGCCTCTATAATCAGGACCATCAACTCTGAGGTGGTTAGAGACCTCTATAATCAGGACCATCAACTCTGAGGTGGTTAGAGACCTCTATAATCAGGACCATCAACTCTGAGGTGATTAGAGACCTCTATAATCAGGACCATCAACTCTGAGGTGATTAGAGACCTCTATAATCAGGGCAGTCGTTGTGTTGGTCTCACAATCTGTGCATCTAATTAAACAAACATCTACACCACATACAATACTCTGTACTGTGAGACTGGACACGAGGACACAGTCGAACACTATCTTCTGGGCTGCCCATCATTGTCAGTCAGAATTGCAGAAGCACTACTAGCACCAACCCACTCCATCACCAACCCACTCCATCACCAACCCACTCCATCACCAACCCACTCCATTGCCAACCCACTCCATCACAACCCCCACCATCACCAATCCACTCCATCACCAACCCACTCCATCACCAACCAACTCCATCACCAACCCCCTCTATCCCCAACCCACTCCATCCCGAACCCCCTCCATCACCAACCCACTCCATCACCAACCCACTCCCTCACAACCCACTTCATCACAACCCCATCCATCACAACCCACTCCATCACAACCCACTCCATCACAACCCACTCCATCACCAACCCTCTGTAAGATGACACAAGACAAAGGATTGAAACGTTTACATTCCACTAGCAGGCACAGGGTCAACTCATCCTGGGGATTGAGAAAGAAGTCTTTGTTTGAGAAGGTATAGAGGGGAGGGCATGGCTACAGTGGGGGTAGCAAACATAGAGGGGAGAGCATGGCTACAGTGGGGGTAGCAAACATAGAAGGGAGAAAATGGCTACAGTGGTGGTAGCAAACATAGAGGGGAGGGCATGGCTACAGTGGGGAATAGCAAATATAGAGGGGAGGGCATGGCTACAGTATGGGTGGGGGAGTAAACATAGTGACCTATAACCTTGACGACCTAGGTCTTATAACAGATCATACATGTACGGTGTGAGAACAAGTCCAGGTGGCCGCGAGAGCAAGTCCAGGTGGCCGCGAGAGCAAGTCCAGGTGGCCGCGAGAGCAAGTCCAGGTGGCCGCGAGAGCAAGTCCAGGTGGCCGCGAGAGCAAGTCCAGGTGTCTGTGAGAGCAAGTCCAGGTGGCTGTGAGAGCAAGTCCAGGTGGCTGTGGGAGCAAGTCCAGGTGTCTGTGAGAGCAAGTCCAGGTGGCCGCGAGAGCAAGTCCAGGTGTCTGTGAGAGCAAGTCCAGGTGGCTGTGAGAGCAAGTCCAGGTGTCTGTGGGAGCAAGTCCAGGTGGCTGTGAGAGCAAGTCCAGGTGGCTGTGGGAGCAAGTCCAGGTGTCTGTGAGAGCAAGTCCAGGTGGCCACGAGAGCAAGTCCAGGTGTCTGTGAGAGCAAGTCCAGGTGGCCGCGAGAGCAAGTCCAGGTGTCTGTGAGAGCAAGTCCAGGTGTCTGTGAGAGCAAGTCCAGGTGTCTGTGAGAGCAAGTCCAGGTGGCTGTGAGAGCAAGTCCAGGTGGCTGTGAAGAAGGCTAATGTGATGATGGGTATGATTAAAAGAAATAATAGACATCGAAACAAGGAAGTGATAGTCAAACTATACAAATCATTGGTGAGACCTCAATTGGAGAACTGTATTCAGGTGGGGAGTCCTTATCATAGAGTGGATATAGATATGATAGAAAGGATACAAAGAAGAGCTACAAAAATGGTCGTGGGATTCCAGAATTATAGTTTTGAGGAGAGAAAAACTGGTCTGCTGTGTCTAGAAGAGAGAAGAATTCGTGGTGACTTAATACAGGTTTATAAGATGATCAGAGGAAAGGATAAATTAGACTATAACAAGTTTATCAAAGTACAACCACCTACAAGAACAAGAGGGCATAGCTACAAATTATTTAAAGACAGGTCCAGATTAGATATTAGGAAATATTTTTTTCAGTCAGAAAGTGGTGAATGCTTGGAATGCATTGCCACGGGATGTGGTGGAGGTAGGGTCAGTAAGTGCCTTCAAAAATATATTGGATGCTCTCACAGTTATTTTTAATATTGGTCGAGGTGAATAAACTGGTTGTATTCAGACCCTGTAGAGCCTTCTAAACCAGTATAATGAAGTTCAGTTAAGTGTGTGTCTGCTGTCTGGCCATGCTCGAATTATCTGCTCTGAAACAGCTGACACTTCGGCTTGGAACACTCTCATTGTGGGGACATGGATACAGGAGACATATTGAAATCAATTTGTGGCATTCTGCTGTAGGGAATCTTACAGTTGATAAAAGGATAAACACGTACTTTCAGATTGAACATGGCGTAAGTTAGGCACATAGGACAGAACAGGAGTGTATACAGCCAAGGTGCAGGAACACACAATATATGTACCATTTACCAGTTCATGAGAGAGAGAGAAAGAGAGAGAGGCAGAGAGAGAAAGAGCAGAGAGCGACAGAGAATGGAGAAAGATAGAGAGAAAGCAGAGAGACGGACAGAGAAAACAGAAAAAGAGAGAGAACGAGACAGAGCAGAGAGAGACAGAGAGAGCAGAGAGTGACAGAGAAAGCTGAGTGACAGAGAGAGCAGAGAGTGACAGAGAAAGCTGAGTGACAGAGAGAGCAGAGAATGGCAGAGAGAGCAGAGAGAGAAACAGAGAGTTGAGAGAAAGAGACAGAGAGAGCATAAAGAACAGAGAGAGACAGAGAAAAAGAGCCTGGGCAGCTATGGGTCTACCTGGAGTGCCTTGATGTCATGTATAATAAAACAACAGTCATTTGTTACATTCTAAGTGTTATGTTAGTTCAGGGAGAGAACTAAGTGTTATGTTAGTTCAGGAAGAAAACTAAGTGTTATGTTAGTTCAGGGAAAACTAAGTCTTATGTCAGTTCAGGGAGAACTGTGTCATGTTAGTTCAGGAAGAACTGTGTTATGTTAGTTCAGGGAGAGAACTAAGTGTTATGTTAGTTCATGGAGAGAACTAAGTTTTATGTCAGTTAGGCAGAACTGTGTCATGTTAGTTCAGGGAAAACTGTGTCATGTTAGTTCAGGGAGAACTGTGTTATGTCAGTTCTAGGAGAATTGTGTCATGTTAGTTCAGGGAGAGAACTAAGTGTCATGTTAGTTCAGGGAGAGAACTAAGTGTTATGTTAGTTCAGGATGAACTAAGTCTTATGTCAGTTCAGGGAGAACTGTGTCATGTTAGTTCAGTGAGAACTGTGTCATGTTAGTTTAGGGAGAGAACTAAGTGTCATGTTAGTTCAGGGAGAGAACTAAGTTTTATGTTAGTTCAGGGAGAACTGTATTATGGAATAGTCAGTGCAAGGTGGAACATTGCTCTAACATTAGAGAGGAATAGTTCATGATTTGTCTAACATTAGAGAGGAATAGTCCATGATTTGTCTAACATTAGAGAGGAATAGTCCATGATTTGTCTAACATTAGAGAGGAATAGTCCATGATTTGTCTAACATTAGAGAGGAATAGTCCATGATTTGTCTAACATTAGAGAGGAATAGTCCATGATTTGTCTAACATTAGAGAGGAATAGTCCATGATTTGTCTAACATTAGAGAGGAATAGTCCATGATTTGTCTAACATTAGAGAGGAATAGTCCATGATTTGTCTAACATTAGAGAGGAATAGTCCATGATTTGTCTAACATTAGAGAGGAATAGTCCATGATTTGTCTAACATTAGAGAGGAATAGTCCATGATTTGTCTAACATTAGAGAGGAATAGTCCATGATTTGTCTAACATTAGAGAGGAATAGTCCATGATTTGTCTAACATTAGAGAGGAATAGTCCATGATTTGTCTAACATTAGAGAGAAATAGTCCATGATTTGTCTAACATTAGAGAGGAATAGTCCATGATTTGTCTAACATTAAAAAGCTCAAACATCTAAATTCTGAACACGCAGAAGAAACAATAGAGTTGAAAATGGGGAATAAGAAAAAAGTGCAGGATAAATGAAAAAAAAGAAGAAGAGACGGAACAACAAAATAAGAAGAAGAGAAGGAATAACAAATAAGAAAGAGAGAAGGAATAACAAAATAAGAAGAAGAGACGGAATAACAAATAAGAAGAAGGTGCTGGATGGGAGAGAAGAGGGTGGGTACAAATAAATTGTAATAATATAGAAAACATAAGAGCTAATATTTGTGTTCATCTTCTCTTTGTGAAGGAATTTGGGAGTGCTCCGAGTGTAGACTGGAGAACCTGTCTCTTCAGAGAAGTGAATTTATGTCTCGACAAGGCAATCATCACACAGTTTCTCATGGTTTGTTTGTTGCTGCTGTTGTTACATCATTTTCAGCTTTTCTACTGGTCATGTAAACATTTGTAACTGACTTTGTTACTGACTTTTCATTTGCTTTTATCTGACCTCATGTTCCAGGTGACACCAAGCAGAGATAAAAATTGTTTATCCAATGAGGTCCTTGAAGAAGCAGGTTTTACTGGCCAAGAATTGCTCTAGTCTTCATTTCTGTACAAGTATTTTTATTTTTATTTCGTAAAACCTTTTCTCAATGCATTGTGGGTAAAAGATTTGAGTCAAATGATGGCAGAGAATACTGGAAAGAAAATGTCTGAGGCCAAATCAACAGAATTAATTGTTCGTACAATGAAAATCAAGAATTAATAATTGAATGTGGAATATATTTTTGGCATACCTTTTTTGTAAATGTGAATTTAATCAACACCTTGTTAAATACCTGGTTTACATTAAAGCTGACATGTGTACAGATGCAGTGTATTAGATACTCAACCTAACACAAGCAAGCATTTAGCTTTAGGAGTTTAATGTGCAGGACTATCTCTTGTGACATCCAAAATATCCACTTGTAAGTGTTGATAAGTGTCTACTTTGAAAAGAATCCTGAAAAGCAAAATCAGTTTATTTGTAGACATTGCATAATTCAGAAGTTGTTTGTAGACATTTTGTTTTTAAATGTATGCCTTCTTGGTATGAAGAATTATTTATAGTTGGTTAAGGAGATGGTGTTATGAAGGATACATCCACTTCACCTGCTGGAGTTGATGTTGGTTAAGGAGATGGTGTTATGAAGGATACATCCACTTCACCTGCTGGAGTTGATGTTGGTTAAGGAGATGGTGTTATGAATGATGCGTCCAACTCACCTGCTGGAGTTGATGTTGGTTAAGGAGATGGTGTTATGAAGGATACATCCACTTCACCTGCTGGAGTTGATGTTGGTTAAGGAGATGGTGTTATGAATGATGCGTCCAACTCACCTGCTGGAGTTGATGTTGGTTAAGGAGATGGTGTTATGAATGATGCGTCCAACTCACCTGCTGGAGTTGATGTTGGTTAAGGAGATGGTGTTATGAATGATGCGTCCAACTCACCTGCTGGAGTTGAAGTTGGTTAAGGAGATGGTGTTATGAATGATACATCCACTTCACCTGCTGGAGTTGATGTTGGTTAAGGAGATGGTGTTATGAATGATGCGTCCAACTCACCTGCTGGAGTTGATGTTGGTTAAGGAGATGGTGTTATGAATGATACATCCACTTCACCTGCTGGAGTTGATGTTGGTTAAGGAGATGGTGTTATGAATGATACATCCACTTCACCTGCTGGAGTTGATGTTGGTTAAGGAGATGGTGTTATGAATGATGCGTCCAACTCACCTGCTGGAGTTGATGTTGGTTAAGGAGATGGTGTTATGAATGATACATCCACTTCACCTGCTGGAGTTGATGTTGGTTAAGGAGATGGTGTTATAAATGATGCGTCCAACTCACCTGCTGGAGTTGAAGTTGGTTAAGGAGATGGTGTTATGAATGATGCGTCCAACTCACCTGCTGGAGTTGATGTTGGTTAAGGAGATGGTGTCATGAATGATACATCCAACTCACCTGCTGGAGTTGATGTTGGTTAAGGAGATGGTGTTATGAATGATGCGTCCAACTCACCTGCTGGAGTTGATGTTGGTTAAGGAGATGGTGTCATGAATGATACATCCAACTCACCTGCTGGAGTTGATGTTGGTTAAGGAGATGGTGTTATGAATGATGCGTCCAACTCACCTGCTGGAGTTGATGTTGGTTAAGGAGATGGTGTTATGAATGATGCGTACAACTCACCTGCTGGAGTTGATGTTGGTTAAGGAGATGGTGTTATGAATGATGCGTCCAACTCACCTGCTGGATGTATTTATTTGGACATTCTACAAGTCACATACCATGCCTAGATGACACTCACTCCACGAAATGGTTTTGATTACATTAACATATTATTGGATTAGAAAGCTTCCTTGGTTCTACTATCTTCTGTCATTAGTTAGTTAGTAGTCTCTTTCAATTATAACTGACTATATTAGCCGCCTTTCAGTCATAACTAACTATAGCAGCCACCTTTCAGTCATGACTGACTATAGTAGCACCTTTCAATCATGACTAATCATAGTAGCACCTTTCAGTCATGGCTGACTATAGTAGTCCCTTTCAGTCATGACTGACTATAGTAGCCCCTTTCAGTCATGACTGACTATAGTAGATCCTTTCAGTCATGACTGACTGTAGTAGACCCTTTCAGTCATGGCTGACTATAGTAGACCCTTTCAGTCATGACTGTTCCCTTACCATTCTCCAACTGTCCTTAGAGGATATCTTTTCGATTGTTACGATCTTCCATGCGACGAACATGACCAAGTTATCACAGTTTTTCTCCCTCAGTAGAGTGTACATGCTGGGGAGACCAGTGTGAGAGTGTACCTCTGTGTTTGTCACTCTGTCCCTCCATGTAATTCCAAGAATGGATCGCAGGCGCCGTAGGTGGAAGGTGTTAAGCCTTTGCTCCTGTTTGGCATAAGTTGTCCAGGTCTCCCTGCCATATAGAAGTGTGCTGACGACACATAAGTTGTCCAGGTCTCGCTGCCATATAGAAGTGTGCTGACGACACATAAGTTGTCCAGGTCTCCCTGCCATATAGAAGTGTGCTGACGACACATAAGTTGTCCAAGTCTCGCTGCCATATAGAAGTGTGCTGACGACACATAAGTTGTCCAGGTCTCGCTGCCATATAGAAGTGTGCTGACGACACATAAGTTGTCCAAGTCTCGCTGCCATATAGAAGTGTGCTGACGACACATAAGTTGTCTAGGTCTCGCTGCCATAAAGAAGTGTGCTGACGACACATAAGTTGTCCAGGTCTCGCTGCCATATAGAAGTGTGCTGACGACACATAAGTTGTCCAGGTCTCCCTGCCATATAGAAGTGTGCTGATGACACATAAGTTGTCCAGGTCTCGCTGCAATATAGAAGTGTGCTGACGACACATAAGTTGTCCAAGTCTCGCTGCCATATAGAAGTGTGCTGACGACACATAAGTTGTCCAGGTCTTCCTGCCATATAGAAGTGTGCTGACGACACATAAGTTGTCCAGGTCTCGCTGCCATATAGAAGTGTGCTGACGACACATAAGTTGTCCAGGTCTCGCTGCCATATAGAAGTGTGCTGACGACACATAAGTTGTCCAGGTCTCGCTGCCATATAGAAGTGTGCTGACGACACATAAGTTGTCCAGGTCTCCCTGCCATATAGAAGTGTGCTGACGACACATAAGTTGTCCAAGTCTCCCTGCCATATAGAAGTGTGTTGACGACACATAAGTTGTCCAGGTCTCGCTGCCATATAGAAGTGTTCTGACGACACATAAGTTGTCCAAGTCTCGCTGCCATATAGAAGTGTGCTGACGACACATAAGTTGTCCAGGTCTCGCTGTCATATAGAAGTGTGCTGACGACACATAAGTTGTCCAAGTCTCGCTGCCATATAGAAGTGTGTTGACGACACATGCATTGTATACCATGGCCTTGGTTTTAATTGCCAGTTTCTGGTTTTTCCAAACAAGCGTTGTGAGGCAAGCAAATGTAGCATCAGCTTTGCCAATGTGACTGTCTATTTCGGGGCCTAGAGAGAGATGGCGTTGATTAGGGATCCCAGGTATGTGAGGTCTATTTCTGGGTCTAGAGAGAGATGGCGTTGATTAGGGATCCCAGGTATGTGAGGACTATTTCTGGGTCTAGTGACAGCTTGTCATTGATGAGGGATCCCAGGTATGTGAATTGGTATATGGCTGCCAGTTCACAATTATCGTAGCTAAGAGAGGGCGTATCATCTACTTCCTGTCCCAGAACATTTTGTTTTATTGAAAATTATTGTGAGACCTAAATCTTTGCAAGCCTGGGAGAAGCAATCCATCAATCTCTGAAGTTCCTGCTGACTGTGGCAGACAATTGCAGCATCATTATCTTGATGCTACCCTCTCACACATTCTCTTATCCTCCCATTTATTGTCAGTCTCCCTCTCACACATTTCTCTTATCCTCCCACTTATTGTCAGTCTCCCTCTCACACATTTCTCTTATCCTCCCACTTATTGTCAGTCTCTCTCTCACACATTTCTCTTATCCTCCCATTTATTGTCAGTCTCCCTCTCACACATTTCTCTTATCCTCCCACTTATTGTCAGTCTCCCTTTCACACATTTCTCTTATCCTCCCATTTATTGTCAGTCTCCCTCTCACACATTTCTCTTATCCTCCCACTTATTGTCAGTCTCCCTCTCACACATTTCTCTTATCCTCCCATTTATTGTTGGTCTCCCTCTCACACATTTCTCTTATCCTCCCATTTATTGTCAGTCTCCCTCTCACACATTTCTCTTATCCTCCCATTTATTGTCAGTCTCCCTCTCACACATTTCTCTTATCCTCCCACTTATTGTCAGTCTCCCTCTCACACATTTCTCTTATCCTCCCATTTATTGTTAGTTTCCCTCTCACACATTTCTCTTATCCTCCCATTTATTGTTAGTCTCCCTCTCACACATTTCTCTTATCCTCCCATTTATTGTCAGTCTCCCTCTCACACATTTCTCTTATCCTCCCATTTATTGTTAGTCTCCCTCTCACACATTTCTCTTATCCTCCCATTTATTGTCAGTCTCCCTCTCACACATTTCTCTTATCCTCCCACTTATTGTCAGTCTCCCTCTCACACATTTCTCTTATCCTCCCACTTATTGTCAGTCTCCCTCTCACACATTTCTCTTATCCTCCCACTTATTGTCAGTCTCCCTCTCACACATTTCTCTTATCCTCCCACTTATTGTCAGTCTCCCTCTCACACATTTCTC
This sequence comes from Ariolimax columbianus, assembly GCA_036924085.1. NCBI lineage: Eukaryota > Metazoa > Mollusca > Gastropoda > Stylommatophora > Arionidae > Ariolimax > Ariolimax columbianus. Next base: position 92,223,803 of record JAVGWX010000010.1, on the reverse strand, counting down.
TTATCCTCCCATTTATTGTCAGTCTCCCTCTCACACATTTCTCTTATCCTCCCACTTATTGTCAGTCTCCCTCTCACACATTTCTCTTATCCTCCCACTTATTGTCAGTCTCCCTCTCACACATTTCTCTTATCCTCCCACTTATTGTCAGTCTCCCTCTCACACATTTCTCTTATCCTCCCATTTATTGTCAGTCTCCCTCTCACACATTTCTCTTATCCTCCCATTTATTGTCAGTCTCCCTCTCACACATTTCTCTTATCCTCCCACTTATTGTCAGTCTCCCTCTCACACATTTCTCTTATCCTCCCATTTATTGTTAGTCTCCCTCTCACACATTTCTCTTATCCTCCCATTTATTGTCAGTCTCCCTCTCACACATTTCTCTTATCCTCCCATTTATTGTCAGTCTCCCTCTCACACATTTCTCTTATCCTCCCATTTATTGTCAGTCTCCCTCTCACACATTTCTCTTATCCTCCCACTTATTGTCAGTCTCCCTCTCACACATTTCTCTTATCCTCCCATTTATTGTCAGTCTCCCTCTCACACATTTCTCTTATCCTCCCACTTATTGTCAGTCTCCCTCTCACACATTTCTCTTATCCTCCCATTTATTGTTGGTCTCCCACTCACACATTTCTCTTATCCTCCCATTTATTGTCAGTCTCCCTCTCACACATTTCTCTTATCCTCCCACTTATTGTCAGTCTCCCTCTCACACATTTCTCTTATCCTCCCATTTATTGTCAGTCTCCCTCTCACACATTTCTCTTACCCTCCCATTTATTGTCAGTCTCCCTCTCACACATTTCTCTTATCCTCCCACTTATTGTCAGTCTCCCTCTCACACATTTCTCTTATCCTCCCATTTATTGTCAGTCTCCCTCTCACACATTTCTCTTATCCTCCCACTTATTGTCAGTCTCCCTCTCACACATTTCTCTTATCCTCCTACTTATTGTCAGTCTCCCTCTCACACATTTCTCTTATCCTCCCACTTATTGTCAGTCTCACTCTCACACATTTCTCTTATCCTCCCATTTATTGTCAGTCTCCCTCTCACACATTTCTCTTATCCTCCCACTTATTGTCAGTCTCCCTTTCACACATTTCTCTTATCCTCCCATTTATTGTCAGTCTCCCTCTCACACATTTCTCTTATCCTCCCACTTATTGTCAGTCTCCCTCTCACACATTTCTCTTATCCTCCCATTTATTGTTGGTCTCCCTCTCACACATTTCTCTTATCCTCCCATTTATTGTCAGTCTCCCTCTCACACATTTCTCTTATCCTCCCATTTATTGTCAGTCTCCCTCTCACACATTTCTCTTATCCTCCCACTTATTGTCAGTCTCCCTCTCACACATTTCTCTTATCCTCCCATTTATTGTTAGTTTCCCTCTCACACATTTCTCTTATCCTCCCATTTATTGTTAGTCTCCCTCTCACACATTTCTCTTATCCTCCCATTTATTGTCAGTCTCCCTCTCACACATTTCTCTTATCCTCCCATTTATTGTTAGTCTCCCTCTCACACATTTCTCTTACCCTCCCATTTATTGTCAGTCTCCCTCTCACACATTTCTCTTATCCTCCCACTTATTGTCAGTCTCCCTCTCACACATTTCTCTTATCCTCCCATTTATTGTCAGTCTCCCTCTCACACATTTCTCTTATCCTCCCACTTATTGTCAGTCTCCCTCTCACACATTTCTCTTATCCTCCTACTTATTGTCAGTCTCCCTCTCACACATTTCTCTTATCCTCCCACTTATTGTCAGTCTCACTCTCACACATTTCTCTTATCCTCCCATTTATTGTCAGTCTCCCTCTCACACATTTCTCTTATCCTCCCACTTATTGTCAGTCTCCCTTTCACACATTTCTCTTATCCTCCCATTTATTGTCAGTCTCCCTCTCACACATTTCTCTTATCCTCCCACTTATTGTCAGTCTCCCTCTCACACATTTCTCTTATCCTCCCATTTATTGTTGGTCTCCCTCTCACACATTTCTCTTATCCTCCCATTTATTGTCAGTCTCCCTCTCACACATTTCTCTTATCCTCCCATTTATTGTCAGTCTCCCTCTCACACATTTCTCTTATCCTCCCACTTATTGTCAGTCTCCCTCTCACACATTTCTCTTATCCTCCCATTTATTATTAGTTTCCCTCTCACACATTTCTCTTATCCTCCCATTTATTGTTAGTCTCCCTCTCACACATTTCTCTTATCCTCCCATTTATTGTCAGTCTCCCTCTCACACATTTCTCTTATCCTCCCATTTATTGTTAGTCTCCCTCTCACACATTTCTCTTATCCTCCCATTTATTGTCAGTCTCCCTCTCACACATTTCTCTTATCCTCCCACTTATTGTCAGTCTCACTCTCACACATTTCTCTTATCCTCCCACTTATTGTCAGTCTCCCTCTCACACATTTCTCTTATCCTCCCACTTATTGTCAGTCTCCCTCTCACACATTTCTCTTATCCTCCCACTTATTGTCAGTCTCCCTCTCACACATTTCTCTTATCCTCCCATTTATTGTCAGTCTCCCTCTCACACATTTCTCTTATCCTCCCACTTATTGTCAGTCTCCCTTTCACACATTTCTCTTATCCTCCCATTTATTGTCAGTCTCCCTCTCACACATTTCTCTTATCCTCCCACTTATTGTCAGTCTCCCTCTCACACATTTCTCTTATCCTCCCATTTATTGTTGGTCTCCCTCTCACACATTTCTCTTATCCTCCCATTTATTGTCAGTCTCCCTCTCACACATTTCTCTTATCCTCCCATTTATTGTCAGTCTCCCTCTCACACATTTCTCTTATCCTCCCACTTATTGTCAGTCTCCCTCTCACACATTTCTCTTATCCTCCCATTTATTGTTAGTTTCCCTCTCACACATTTCTCTTATCCTCCCATTTATTGTTAGTCTCCCTCTCACACATTTCTCTTATCCTCCCATTTATTGTCAGTCTCCCTCTCACACATTTCTCTTATCCTCCCATTTATTGTTAGTCTCCCTCTCACACATTTCTCTTATCCTCCCATTTATTGTCAGTCTCCCTCTCACACATTTCTCTTATCCTCCCACTTATTGTCAGTCTCCCTCTCACACATTTCTCTTATCCTCCCACTTATTGTCAGTCTCCCTCTCACACATTTCTCTTATCCTCCCACTTATTGTCAGTCTCCCTCTCACACATTTCTCTTATCCTCCCACTTATTGTCAGTCTCCCTCTCACACATTTCTCTTATCCTCCCATTTATTGTCAGTCTCCCTCTCACACATTTCTCTTATCCTCCCACTTATTGTCAGTCTCCCTTTCACACATTTCTCTTATCCTCCCACTTATTGTCAGTCTCCCTCTCACACATTTCTCTTATCCTCCCACTTATTGTCAGTCTCCCTCTCACACATTTCTCTTATCCTCCCATTTATTGTCAGTCTCCCTCTCACACATTTCTCTTATCCTCCCATTTATTGTCAGTCTCCCTCTCACACATTTCTCTTATCCTCCCACTTATTGTCAGTCTCCCTCTCACACATTTCTCTTATCCTCCCATTTATTGTTAGTCTCCCTCTCACACATTTCTCTTATCCTCCCATTTATTGTCAGTCTCCCTCTCACACATTTCTCTTATCCTCCCATTTATTGTCAGTCTCCCTCTCACACATTTCTCTTATCCTCCCATTTATTGTCAGTCTCCCTCTCACACATTTCTCTTATCCTCCCACTTATTGTCAGTCTCCCTCTCACACATTTCTCTTATCCTCCCATTTATTGTCAGTCTCCCTCTCACACATTTCTCTTATCCTCCCACTTATTGTCAGTCTCCCTCTCACACATTTCTCTTATCCTCCCATTTATTGTTGGTCTCCCTCTCACACATTTCTCTTATCCTCCCATTTATTGTCAGTCTCCCTCTCACACATTTCTCTTATCCTCCCACTTATTGTCAGTCTCCCTCTCACACATTTCTCTTATCCTCCCATTTATTGTCAGTCTCCCTCTCACACATTTCTCTTACCCTCCCATTTATTGTCAGTCTCCCTCTCACACATTTCTCTTATCCTCCCACTTATTGTCAGTCTCCCTCTCACACATTTCTCTTATCCTCCCATTTATTGTCAGTCTCCCTCTCACACATTTCTCTTATCCTCCCACTTATTGTCAGTCTCCCTCTCACACATTTCTCTTATCCTCCTACTTATTGTCAGTCTCCCTCTCACACATTTCTCTTATCCTCCCACTTATTGTCAGTCTCACTCTCACACATTTCTCTTATCCTCCCATTTATTGTCAGTCTCCCTCTCACACATTCCTCTTATCCTCCCACTTATTGTCAGTCTCCCTTTCACACATTTCTCTTATCCTCCCATTTATTGTCAGTCTCCCTCTCACACATTTCTCTTATCCTCCCACTTATTGTCAGTCTCCCTCTCACACATTTCTCTTATCCTCCCATTTATTGTTGGTCTCCCTCTCACACATTTCTCTTATCCTCCCATTTATTGTCAGTCTCCCTCTCACACATTTCTCTTATCCTCCCATTTATTGTCAGTCTCCCTCTCACACATTTCTCTTATCCTCCCACTTATTGTCAGTCTCCCTCTCACACATTTCTCTTATCCTCCCATTTATTGTTAGTTTCCCTCTCACACATTTCTCTTATCCTCCCATTTATTGTTAGTCTCCCTCTCACACATTTCTCTTATCCTCCCATTTATTGTCAGTCTCCCTCTCACACATTTCTCTTATCCTCCCATTTATTGTTAGTCTCCCTCTCACACATTTCTCTTATCCTCCCATTTATTGTCAGTCTCCCTCTCACACATTTCTCTTATCCTCCCATTTATTGTCAGTCTCCCTCTCACACATTTCTCTTATCCTCCTATTTATTGTCAGTCTCCCTCTCACACATTTCTCTTATCCTCCCACTTATTGTCAGTCTCCCTCTCACACATTTCTCTTATCCTCCCATTTATTGTCAGTCTCCCTCTCACACATTTCTCTTATCCTCCCACTTATTGTCAGTCTCCCTCTCACACATTTCTCTTATCCTCCCATTTATTGTCAGTCTCCCTCTCACACATTTCTCTTATCCTCCCATTTATTGTCAGTCTCCCTCTCACACATTTCTCTTATCCTCCCACTTATTGTCAGTCTCCCTCTCACACATTTCTCTTATCCTCCCATTTATTGTCAGTCTCCCTCTCACACATTTCTCTTACCCTCCCATTTATTGTCAGTCTCCCTCTCACACATTTCTCTTATCCTCCCACTTATTGTCAGTCTCCCTCTCACACATTTCTCTTATCCTCCCATTTATTGTCAGTCTCCCTCTCACACATTTCTCTTATCCTCCCACTTATTGTCAGTCTCCCTCTCACACATTTCTCTTATCCTCCTACTTATTGTCAGTCTCCCTCTCACACATTTCTCTTATCCTCCCACTTATTGTCAGTCTCACTCTCACACATTTCTCTTATCCTCCCATTTATTGTCAGTCTCCCTCTCACACATTTCTCTTATCCTCCCACTTATTGTCAGTCTCCCTTTCACACATTTCTCTTATCCTCCCATTTATTGTCAGTCTCCCTCTCACACATTTCTCTTATCCTCCCACTTATTGTCAGTCTCCCTCTCACACATTTCTCTTATCCTCCCATTTATTGTTGGTCTCCCTCTCACACATTTCTCTTATCCTCCCATTTATTGTCAGTCTCCCTCTCACACATTTCTCTTATCCTCCCATTTATTGTCAGTCTCCCTCTCACACATTTCTCTTATCCTCCCACTTATTGTCAGTCTCCCTCTCACACATTTCTCTTATCCTCCCATTTATTGTTAGTTTCCCTCTCACACATTTCTCTTATCCTCCCATTTATTGTTAGTCTCCCTCTCACACATTTCTCTTATCCTCCCATTTATTGTCAGTCTCCCTCTCACACATTTCTCTTATCCTCCCATTTATTGTTAGTCTCCCTCTCACACATTTCTCTTATCCTCCCATTTATTGTCAGTCTCCCTCTCACACATTTCTCTGATCCTCCCACTTATTGTCAGTCTCACTCTCACACATTTCTCTTATCCTCCCACTTATTGTCAGTCTCCCTCTCACACATTTCTCTTATCCTCCCATTTATTGTCAGTCTTCCTCTCACACATTTCTCTTATCCTCCCACTTATTGTCAGTCTCCCTCTCACACATTTCTCTTATCCTCCCACTTATTGTCAGTCTCCCTCTCACACATTTCTCTTATCCTCCCATTTATTGTCAGTCTCCCTCTCACACATTTCTCTTACCCTCCCATTTATTGTCAGTCTCCCTCTCACACATTTCTCTTATCCTCCCACTTATTGTCAGTCTCCCTCTCACACATTTCTCTTATCCTCCCATTTATTGTCAGTCTCCCTCTCACACATTTCTCTTATCCTCCCACTTATTGTCAGTCTCCCTCTCACACATTTCTCTTATCCTCCTACTTATTGTCAGTCTCCCTCTCACACATTTCTCTTATCCTCCCACTTATTGTCAGTCTCACTCTCACACATTTCTCTTATCCTCCCATTTATTGTCAGTCTCCCTCTCACACATTTCTCTTATCCTCCCACTTATTGTCAGTCTCCCTTTCACACATTTCTCTTATCCTCCCATTTATTGTCAGTCTCCCTCTCACACATTTCTCTTATCCTCCCACTTATTGTCAGTCTCCCTCTCACACATTTCTCTTATCCTCCCATTTATTGTTGGTCTCCCTCTCACACATTTCTCTTATCCTCCCATTTATTGTCAGTCTCCCTCTCACACATTTCTCTTATCCTCCCATTTATTGTCAGTCTCCCTCTCACACATTTCTCTTATCCTCCCACTTATTGTCAGTCTCCCTCTCACACATTTCTCTTATCCTCCCATTTATTGTTAGTTTCCCTCTCACACATTTCTCTTATCCTCCCATTTATTGTTAGTCTCCCTCTCACACATTTCTCTTATCCTCCCATTTATTGTCAGTCTCCCTCTCACACATTTCTCTTATCCTCCCATTTATTGTTAGTCTCCCTCTCACACATTTCTCTTATCCTCCCATTTATTGTCAGTCTCCCTCTCACACATTTCTCTTATCCTCCCACTTATTGTCAGTCTCACTCTCACACATTTCTCTTATCCTCCCACTTATTGTCAGTCTCCCTCTCACACATTTCTCTTATCCTCCCACTTATTGTCAGTCTCCCTCTCACACATTTCTCTTATCCTCCCACTTATTGTCAGTCTCCCTCTCACACATTTCTCTTATCCTCCCACTTATTGTCAGTCTCCCTCTCACACATTTCTCTTATCCTCCCACTTATTGTCAGTCTCACTCTCACACATTTCTCTTATCCTCCCATTTATTGTCAGTCTCCCTCTCACACATTTCTCTTATCCTCCCACTTATTGTCAGTCTCCCTCTCACACATTTCTCTTATCCTCCCATTTATTGTCAGTCTCCCTCTCACACATTTCTCTTATCCTCCCATTTATTGTCAGTCTCCCTCTCACACATTTCTCTTATCCTCCCATTTATTGTCAGTCGCCCTCTCACACATTTCTCTTATCCTCCCATTTATTGTCAGTCTACCTCTCACACATTTCTCTTATCCTCCCATTTATTGTCAGTCTCCCTCTCACACATTTCTCTTATCCTCCCACTTATTGTCAGTCTCCCTCTCACACATTTCTCTTATCCTCCCACTTATTGTCAGTCTCCCTCTCACACATTTCTCTTATCCTCCCACTTATTGTCAGTCTCCCTCTCACACATTTCTCTTATCCTCCCATTTATTGTCAGTCTCCCTCTCACACATTTCTCTTATCCTCCCATTTATTGTCAGTCTTCCTCTCACACATTTCTCTTATCCTCCCACTTATTGTCAGTCTCCCTCTCACACATTTCTCTTATCCTCCCACTTATTGTCAGTCTCCCTCTCACACATTTCTCTTATCCTCCCACTTATTGTCAGTCTCCCTCTCACACATTTCTCTTATCCTCCCACTTATTGTCAGTCTCCCTCTCACACATTTCTCTTATCCTCCCATTTATTGTCAGTCTCCCTCTCACACATTTCTCTTATCCTCCCACTTATTGTCAGTCTCCCTCTCACACATTTCTCTTATCCTCCCACTTATTGTCAGTCTCCCTCTCACACATTTCTCTTATCCTCCCACTTATTGTCAGTCTCCCTCTCACACATTTCTCTTATCCTCCCATTTATTGTCAGTCTCCCTCTCACACATTTCTCTTATCCTCCCATTTATTGTCAGTCTCCCTCTCACACATTTCTCTTATCCTCCCACTTATTGTCAGTCTCCCTCTCACACATTTCTCTTATCCTCCCATTTATTGTTAGTCTCCCTCTCACACATTTCTCTTATCCTCCCATTTATTGTCAGTCTCCCTCTCACACATTTCTCTTATCCTCCCATTTATTGTCAGTCTCCCTCTCACACATTTCTCTTATCCTCCCATTTATTGTCAGTCTCCCTCTCACACATTTCTCTTATCCTCCCACTTATTGTCAGTCTCCCTCTCACACATTTCTCTTATCCTCCCATTTATTGTCAGTCTCCCTCTCACACATTTCTCTTATCCTCCCACTTGTTGTCAGTCTCCCTCTCACACATTTCTCTTATCCTCCCATTTATTGTTGGTCTCCCTCTCACACATTTCTCTTATCCTCCCATTTATTGTCAGTCTCCCTCTCACACATTTCTCTTATCCTCCCACTTATTGTCAGTCTCCCTCTCACACATTTCTCTTATCCTCCCATTTATTGTCAGTCTCCCTCTCACACATTTCTCTTACCCTCCCATTTATTGTCAGTCTCCCTCTCACACATTTCTCTTATCCTCCCACTTATTGTCAGTCTCCCTCTCACACATTTCTCTTATCCTCCCATTTATTGTCAGTCTCCCTCTCACACATTTCTCTTATCCTCCCACTTATTGTCAGTCTCCCTCTCACACATTTCTCTTATCCTCCTACTTATTGTCAGTCTCCCTCTCACACATTTCTCTTATCCTCCCACTTATTGTCAGTCTCACTCTCACACATTTCTCTTATCCTCCCATTTATTGTCAGTCTCCCTCTCACACATTTCTCTTATCCTCCCACTTATTGTCAGTCTCCCTTTCACACATTTCTCTTATCCTCCCATTTATTGTCAGTCTCCCTCTCACACATTTCTCTTATCCTCCCACTTATTGTCAGTCTCCCTCTCACACATTTCTCTTATCCTCCCATTTATTGTTGGTCTCCCTCTCACACATTTCTCTTATCCTCCCATTTATTGTCAGTCTCCCTCTCACACATTTCTCTTATCCTCCCATTTATTGTCAGTCTCCCTCTCACACATTTCTCTTATCCTCCCACTTATTGTCAGTCTCCCTCTCACACATTTCTCTTATCCTCCCATTTATTGTTAGTTTCCCTCTCACACATTTCTCTTATCCTCCCATTTATTGTTAGTCTCCCTCTCACACATTTCTCTTATCCTCCCATTTATTGTCAGTCTCCCTCTCACACATTTCTCTTATCCTCCCATTTATTGTTAGTCTCCCTCTCACACATTTCTCTTATCCTCCCATTTATTGTCAGTCTCCCTCTCACACATTTCTCTGATCCTCCCACTTATTGTCAGTCTCACTCTCACACATTTCTCTTATCCTCCCACTTATTGTCAGTCTCCCTCTCACACATTTCTCTTATCCTCCCATTTATTGTCAGTCTTCCTCTCACACATTTCTCTTATCCTCCCACTTATTGTCAGTCTCCCTCTCACACATTTCTCTTATCCTCCCATTTATTGTAAGTCTCCCTCTCACACATTTCTCTTATCCTCCCATTTATTGTCAGTCTCCCTCTCACACATTTCTCTTATCCTCCCACTTATTGTCAGTCTCCCTCTCACACATTTCTCTTATCCTCTCACTTATTGTCAAGTCTCCCTCTCACACATTTCTCTTATCCTCCCACTTATTGTCAGTCTCACTCTCACACATTTCTCTTATCCTCCCATTTATTGTCAGTCTCCCTCTCACACATTTCTCTTATCCTCCCACTTATTGTCAGTCTCCCTCTCACACATTTCTCTTATCCTCCCATTTATTGTCAGTCTCCCTCTCATACATTTCTCTTATCCTCCCATTTATTGTCAGTCTCCCTCTCACACATTTCTCTTATCCTCCCATTTATTGTCAGTCTCCCTCTCACACATTTCTCTTATCCTCCCATTTATTGTCAGTCTCCCTCTCACACATTTCTCTTATCCTCCCATTTATTGTCAGTCTCCCTCTCACACATTTCTCTTATCCTCCCACTTATTGTCAGTCTCCCTCTCACACATTTCTCTTATCCTCCCACTTATTGTCAGTCTCCCTCTCACACATTTCTCTTATCCTCCCACTTATTGTCAGTCTCCCTCTCACACATTTCTCTTATCCTCCCATTTATTGTCAGTCTCCCTCTCACACATTTCTCTTATCCTCCCATTTATTGTCAGTCTCCCTCTCACACATTTCTCTTATCCTCCCATTTATTGTCAGTCTCCCTCTCACACATTTCTCTTATCCTCCCACTTATTGTCAGTCTCCCTCTCACACATTTCTCTTATCCTCCCACTTATTGTCAGTCTCCCTCTCACACATTTCTCTTATCCTCCCACTTATTGTCAGTCTCCCTCTCACACATTTCTCTTATCCTCCCATTTATTGTCAGTCTCCCTCTCACACATTTCTCTTATCCTCCCACGTATTGTCAGTCTCCCTCTTCACACATTTCTCTTATCCTCCCACTTATTGTCAGTCTCCCTCTCACACATTTCTCTTATCCTCCCACTTATTGTCAGTCTCCCTCTCACACATTTCTCTTATCCTCCCATTTATTGTCAGTCTCCCTCTCACACATTTCTCTTATCCTCCCACTTATTGTCAGTCTCCCTCTCACACATTTCTCTTATCCTCCCACTTATTGTCAGTCTCCCTCTCACACATTTCTCTTATCCTCCCACTTATTGTCAGTCTCCCTCTCACACATTTCTCTTATCCTCCCATTTATTGTCAGTCTCCCTCTCACACATTTCTCTTATCCTCCCATTTATTGTCAGTCTCCCTCTCACACATTTCTCTTATCCTCCCACTTATTGTCAGTCTCCCTCTCACACATTTCTCTTATCCTCCCATTTATTGTCAGTCTCCCTCTCACACATTTCTCTTATCCTCCCATTTATTGTCAGTCTCCCTCTCACACATTTCTCTTATCCTCCCACTTATTGTCAGTCTCCCTCTCACACATTTCTCTTATCCTCCCACTTATTGTCAGTCTCCCTCTCACACATTTCTCTTATCCTCCCACTTATTGTCAGTCTCCCTCTCACACATTTCTCTTATCCTCCCACTTATTGTCAGTCTCACTCTCACACATTTCTCTTATCCTCCCATTTATTGTCAGTCTCCCTCTCACACATTTCTCTTATCCTCCCACTTATTGTCAGTCTCCCTCTCACACATTTCTCTTATCCTCCCATTTATTGTCAGTCTCCCTCTCACACATTTCTCTTATCCTCCCATTTATTGTCAGTCTCCCTCTCACACATTTCTCTTATCCTCCCATTTATTGTCAGTCTCCCTCTCACACATTTCTCTTATCCTCCCATTTATTGTCAGTCTCCCTCTCACACATTTCTCTTATCCTCCCATTTATTGTCAGTCTCCCTCTCACACATTTCTCTTATCCTCCCACTTATTGTCAGTCTCCCTCTCACACATTTCTCTTATCCTCCCACTTATTGTCAGTCTCCCTCTCACACATTTCTCTTATCCTCCCACTTATTGTCAGTCTCCCTCTCACACATTTCTCTTATCCTCCCATTTATTGTCAGTCTCCCTCTCACACATTTCTCTTATCCTCCCATTTATTGTCAGTCTCCCTCTCACACATTTCTCTTATCCTCCCATTTATTGTCAGTCTCCCTCTCACACATTTCTCTTATCCTCCCACTTATTGTCAGTCTCCCTCTCACACATTTCTCTTATCCTCCCACTTATTGTCAGTCTCCCTCTCACACATTTCTCTTATCCTCCCATTTATTGTCAGTCTCCCTCTCACACATTTCTCTTATCCTCCCATTTATTGTCAGTCTCCCTCTCACACATTTCTCTTATCCTCCCACTTATTGTCAGTCTCCCTCTCACACATTTCTCTTATCCTCCCATTTATTGTTAGTCTCCCTCTCACACATTTCTCTTATCCTCCCATTTATTGTCAGTCTCCCTCTCACACATTTCTCTTATCCTCCCATTTATTGTCAGTCTCCCTCTCACACATTTCTCTTATCCTCCCATTTATTGTCAGTCTCCCTCTCACACATTTCTCTTATCCTCCCACTTATTGTCAGTCTCCCTCTCACACATTTCTCTTATCCTCCCACTTATTGTCAGTCTCCCTCTCACACATTTCTCTTATCCTCCCACTTATTGTCAGTCTCCCTCTCACACATTTCTCTTATCCTCCCATTTATTGTCAGTCTCCCTCTCACACATTTCTCTTATCCTCCCATTTATTGTCAGTCTCCCTCTCACACATTTCTCTTATCCTCCCACTTATTGTCAGTCTCCCTCTCACACATTTCTCTTATCCTCCCATTTATTGTTAGTCTCCCTCTCACACATTTCTCTTATCCTCCCATTTATTGTCAGTCTCCCTCTCACACATTTCTCTTATCCTCCCATTTATTGTCAGTCTCCCTCTCACACATTTCTCTTATCCTCCCATTTATTGTCAGTCTCCCTCTCACACATTTCTCTTATCCTCCCACTTATTGTCAGTCTCCCTCTCACACATTTCTCTTATCCTCCCATTTATTGTCAGTCTCCCTCTCACACATTTCTCTTATCCTCCCACTTATTGTCAGTCTCCCTCTTACACATTTCTCTTATCCTCCCATTTATTGTTGGTCTCCCTCTCACACATTTCTCTTATCCTCCCATTTATTGTCAGTCTCCCTCTCACACATTTCTCTTATCCTCCCACTTATTGTCAGTCTCCCTCTCACACATTTCTCTTATCCTCCCATTTATTGTCAGTCTCCCTCTCACACATTTCTCTTACCCTCCCATTTATTGTCAGTCTCCCTCTCACACATTTCTCTTATCCTCCCACTTATTGTCAGTCTCCCTCTCACACATTTCTCTTATCCTCCCATTTATTGTCAGTCTCCCTCTCACACATTTCTCTTATCCTCCCACTTATTGTCAGTCTCCCTCTCACACATTTCTCTTATCCTCCTACTTATTGTCAGTCTCCCTCTCACACATTTCTCTTATCCTCCCACTTATTGTCAGTCTCACTCTCACACATTTCTCTTATCCTCCCATTTATTGTCAGTCTCCCTCTCACACATTTCTCTTATCCTCCCACTTATTGTCAGTCTCCCTTTCACACATTTCTCTTATCCTCCTATTTATTGTCAGTCTCCCTCTCACACATTTCTCTTATCCTCCCACTTATTGTCAGTCTCCCTCTCACACATTTCTCTTATCCTCCCATTTATTGTTGGTCTCCCTCTCACACATTTCTCTTATCCTCCCATTTATTGTCAGTCTCCCTCTCACACATTTCTCTTATCCTCCCATTTATTGTCAGTCTCCCTCTCACACATTTCTCTTATCCTCCCACTTATTGTCAGTCTCCCTCTCACACATTTCTCTTATCCTCCCATTTATTGTTAGTTTCCCTCTCACACATTTCTCTTATCCTCCCATTTATTGTTAGTCTCCCTCTCACACATTTCTCTTATCCTCCCATTTATTGTCAGTCTCCCTCTCACACATTTCTCTTATCCTCCCATTTATTGTTAGTCTCCCTCTCACACATTTCTCTTATCCTCCCATTTATTGTCAGTCTCCCTCTCACACATTTCTCTTATCCTCCCACTTATTGTCAGTCTCACTCTCACACATTTCTCTTATCCTCCCACTTATTGTCAGTCTCCCTCTCACACATTTCTCTTATCCTCCCATTTATTGTCAGTCTCCCTCTCACACATTTCTCTTATCCTCCCACTTATTGTCAGTCTCCCTCTCACACATTTCTCTTATCCTCCCATTTATTGTCAGTCTCCCTCTCACACATTTCTCTTATCCTCCCATTTATTGTCAGTCTCCCTCTCACACATTTCTCTTATCCTCCCACTTATTGCCAGTCTCCTTCTCACACATTTCTCTTATCCTCCCACTTATTGTCAGTCTCACTCTCACACATTTCTCTTATCCTCCCACTTATTGTCAGTCTCCCTCTCACACATTTCTCTTATCCTCCCATTTATTGTCAGTCTCCCTCTCACACATTTCTCTTATCCTCCCACTTATTGTCAGTCTCCCTCTCACACATTTCTCTTATCCTCCCATTTATTGTCAGTCTCCCTCTCACACATTTCTCTTATCCTCCCATTTATTGTCAGTCTCCCTCTCACACATTTCTCTTATCCTCCCATTTATTGTCAGTCTCCCTCTCACACATTTCTCTTATCCTCCCACTTATTGTCAGTCTCCCTCTCACACATTTCTCTTATCCTCCTACTTATTGTCAGTCTCCCTCTCACACATTTCTCTTATCCTCCCACTTATTGTCAGTCTCACTCTCACACATTTCTCTTATCCTCCCATTTATTGTCAGTCTCCCTCTCACACATTTCTCTTATCCTCCCACTTATTGTCAGTCTCCCTTTCACACATTTCTCTTATCCTCCTATTTATTGTCAGTCTCCCTCTCACACATTTCTCTTATCCTCCCACTTATTGTCAGTCTCCCTCTCACACATTTCTCTTATCCTCCCATTTATTGTTGGTCTCCCTCTCACACATTTCTCTTATCCTCCCATTTATTGTCAGTCTCCCTCTCACACATTTCTCTTATACTCCCATTTATTGTCAGTCTCCCTCTCACACATTTCTCTTATCCTCCCACTTATTGTCAGTCTCCCTCTCACACATTTCTCTTATCCTCCCATTTATTGTTAGTTTCCCTCTCACACATTTCTCTTATCCTCCCATTTATTGTTAGTCTCCCTCTCACACATTTCTCTTATCCTCCCATTTATTGTCAGTCTCCCTCTCACACATTTCTCTTATCCTCCCATTTATTGTTAGTCTCCCTCTCACACATTTCTCTTATCCTCCCATTTATTGTCAGTCTCCCTCTCACACATTTCTCTTATCCTCCCACTTATTGTCAGTCTCACTCTCACACATTTCTCTTATCCTCCCACTTATTGTCAGTCTCCCTCTCACACATTTCTCTTATCCTCCCATTTATTGTCAGTCTCCCTCTCACACATTTCTCTTATCCTCCCACTTATTGTCAGTCTCCCTCTCACACATTTCTCTTATCCTCCCATTTATTGTCAGTCTCCCTCTCACACATTTCTCTTATCCTCCCATTTATTGTCAGTCTCCCTCTCACACATTTCTCTTATCCTCCCACTTATTGTCAGTCTCCCTCTCACACATTTCTCTTATCCTCCCACTTATTGTCAGTCTCACTCTCACACATTTCTCTTATCCTCCCACTTATTGTCAGTCTCCCTCTCACACATTTCTCTTATCCTCCCATTTATTGTCAGTCTCCCTCTCACACATTTCTCTTATCCTCCCACTTATTGTCAGTCTCCCTCTCACACATTTCTCTTATCCTCCCATTTATTGTCAGTCTCCCTCTCACACATTTCTCTTATCCTCCCATTTATTGTCAGTCTCCCTCTCACACATTTCTCTTATCCTCCCACTTATTGTCAGTCTCCCTCTTACACATTTCTCTTATCCTCCCATTTATTGTTGGTCTCCCTCTCACACATTTCTCTTATCCTCCCATTTATTGTCAGTCTCCCTCTCACACATTTCTCTTATCCTCCCACTTATTGTCAGTCTCCCTCTCACACATTTCTCTTATCCTCCCATTTATTGTCAGTCTCCCTCTCACACATTTCTCTTACCCTCCCATTTATTGTCAGTCTCCCTCTCACACATTTCTCTTATCCTCCCACTTATTGTCAGTCTCCCTCTCACACATTTCTCTTATCCTCCCATTTATTGTCAGTCTCCCTCTCACACATTTCTCTTATCCTCCCACTTATTGTCAGTCTCCCTCTCACACATTTCTCTTATCCTCCCACTTATTGTCAGTCTCACTCTCACACATTTCTCTTATCCTCCCATTTATTGTCAGTCTCCCTCTCACACATTTCTCTTATCCTCCCACTTATTGTCAGTCTCCCTTTCACACATTTCTCTTATCCTCCTATTTATTGTCAGTCTCCCTCTCACACATTTCTCTTATCCTCCCACTTATTGTCAGTCTCCCTCTCACACATTTCTCTTATCCTCCCATTTATTGTTGGTCTCCCTCTCACACATTTCTCTTATCCTCCCACTTATTGTCAGTCTCCCTCTCACACATTTCTCTTATCCTCCCATTTATTGTTGGTCTCCCTCTCACACATTTCTCTTATCCTCCCATTTATTGTCAGTCTCCCTCTCACACATTTCTCTTATCCTCCCATTTATTGTCAGTCTCCCTCTCACACATTTCTCTTATCCTCCCACTTATTGTCAGTCTCCCTCTCACACATTTCTCTTATCCTCCCATTTATTGTTAGTTTCCCTCTCACACATTTCTCTTATCCTCCCATTTATTGTTAGTCTCCCTCTCACACATTTCTCTTATCCTCCCATTTATTGTCAGTCTCCCTCTCACACATTTCTCTTATCCTCCCATTTATTGTTAGTCTCCCTCTCACACATTTCTCTTATCCTCCCATTTATTGTCAGTCTCCCTCTCACACATTTCTCTTATCCTCCCACTTATTGTCAGTCTCACTCTCACACATTTCTCTTATCCTCCCACTTATTGTCAGTCTCCCTCTCACACATTTCTCTTATCCTCCCATTTATTGTCAGTCTCCCTCTCACACATTTCTCTTATCCTCCCACTTATTGTCAGTCTCCCTCTCACACATTTCTCTTATCCTCCCATTTATTGTCAGTCTCCCTCTCACACATTTCTCTTATCCTCCCATTTATTGTCAGTCTCCCTCTCACACATTTCTCTTATCCTCCCACTTATTGTCAGTCTCCCTCTCACACATTTCTCTTATCCTCCCACTTATTGTCAGTCTCACTCTCACACATTTCTCTTATCCTCCCACTTATTGTCAGTCTCCCTCTCACACATTTCTCTTATCCTCCCATTTATTGTCAGTCTCCCTCTCACACATTTCTCTTATCCTCCCACTTATTGTCAGTCTCCCTCTCACACATTTCTCTTATCCTCCCATTTATTGTCAGTCTCCCTCTCACACATTTCTCTTATCCTCCCATTTATTGTCAGTCTCCCTCTCACACATTTCTCTTATCCTCCCATTTATTGTCAGTCTCCCTCTCACACATTTCTCTTATCCTCCCACTTATTGTCAGTCTCCCTCTCACACATTTCTCTTATCCTCCTACTTATTGTCAGTCTCCCTCTCACACATTTCTCTTATCCTCCCACTTATTGTCAGTCTCACTCTCACACATTTCTCTTATCCTCCCATTTATTGTCAGTCTCCCTCTCACACATTTCTCTTATCCTCCCACTTATTGTCAGTCTCCCTTTCACACATTTCTCTTATCCTCCTATTTATTGTCAGTCTCCCTCTCACACATTTCTCTTATCCTCCCACTTATTGTCAGTCTCCCTCTCACACATTTCTCTTATCCTCCCATTTATTGTTGGTCTCCCTCTCACACATTTCTCTTATCCTCCCATTTATTGTCAGTCTCCCTCTCACACATTTCTCTTATCCTCCCATTTATTGTCAGTCTCCCTCTCACACATTTCTCTTATCCTCCCACTTATTGTCAGTCTCCCTCTCACACATTTCTCTTATCCTCCCATTTATTG